>OX276407.1:18471558-19071558 GCA_946251805.1 Cybosia mesomella
AGCACCTCTTAAGAGTGGGGCCGGACCTGGCGGATGGCCAATATGGCTTCCGCCAGAGGCGCTCCACCGTGGATGCCATCATGCGCGTGAGGGCTCTGGCGGAGGATGCAGTAGCCCGGGGTGAGGTGATGTTGGCGGTGTCCCTGGACATCGCCAACGCCTTCAACACCTTGCCCTGGAGTTGCATTAGGGAGGCGCTCGTGTATCACGAAGTGCCTCTCTACCTCCGCCGCATAGTTGGGGCGTATTTGACGGAGAGAGCCGTCTTCTACCCAACCGTGACCGGTCTCGGCCGGCGTGAGATGTCGTGCGGTGTTCCGCAGGGATCGGTCCTGGGGCCGCTCCTGTGGAACATCGGATACGACTGGGTGCTTCGCGGTGAGCTCGCAGACGGTGCCGCCGTCACGTGCTACGCGGACGACACGCTCGTGACGGCGTGCGGAGCGACGTACCGCGAAGCGACCCTGAAGGCCACGACCGCGGTTGCCCAAGTCGTGGAGCGGATCCGGCGGCTGGGTCTCGAGGTGGCTCTGCATAAAACCGAGGCCCTGTACTTTCATGGGCCTCGGAGCAAGCCACCTGAGGGATCCAGTCTTATCGTGGGAGGTAATCGCATCGGCATCAAGCCCCAAATGAAATATTTGGGGCTCGTGCTCGACGACCGATGGGACTTCGGAGAGCAGGATTGGCTAGAGAGGCGACACGGAAGTATCTCGTACCGACTGACGCAGGTGATCTCCGGGAAGGGGTGCTTCGGGGACCACCTGCATCGGATCAGGAAGGAGCCAACGCCTGAGTATCATCACTGTGACGCGAGCGAGGACTCAGGGCTGCACACGCTGGCGGACTGTCCGGCGTGGGAGGCGCCGAAGCGTGACCTCGTGGCAGCCATCGGGGTGGGAGTCCTCTCGCTCGGCAGCATGATTGCGGCAATGGTGCTGAGCGCGAGCGCGTGGGCCACCGCCACCTCCTTCTGCGAGCATACTCGCGACATACGAGCGAACTCTCCCGGCCCGCCGAGCCCGCAACATGCTCGCCGCGCGTCGCAGGCGACTCAGGCGCCGGAGGTCGCTCAACGACCTCCCTCCTCCATGAGCGCAGGCCTGGGGGTGGCAGGTGAGGCCGCCTGTCACCTCAGCAGAAGCAGGCAGGACGGTGGGGCGACTAGCGCCCCTCCCCCAAACCGGGGCAAGACGGGGACACCGTGGTTCCCAAACCCGAGGGGCCATCTCGAAACCGGAGATGACCCAGGGTCAGTCGGGGTGCGAGGGATATGCTCTATGGGTAACCTTACACCCCGGCGTCTGCAGACCCGAGACGGCGTGCGGTTTTAGTCGGTTCAAGCCCGACATAACCGCCCCCGCTGGCCGGCGGGGGGGTATCCGAAGGGATTTCCGCACGAAAAAAAAAAAAAAAAAAAAAAAGGTACTAACGAACCAAACGAACTAAATACATCAGAATCTTTATCTTCTCTTATATATAAAAATGAATTGCTGTTCGTTAGTCTCGCTAAAACTCAAGAACGGCTGGACCGATTTGGCTAATTTTGGTCTTGAATTATTTGTGGAGGTCCAGGGAAGGTTTAAAAGGTTTGTCATTGATTGAGGCAGTACGAAGTCTGCCGGGTCAGCTAGTGATTTATAAAACGAAATCAAGTTTTCTTATACCAAGTGGCTATTAAAAAGTAAAAGATTTTTAATATTCATTTAATAAATGAAGGATTAATTGCAATATCTTTTAAATAATATACAAAAGGACACTTAGAATTATATTAGAATACATTAATTGCTTATTTTTTAATACTTAGCTTCCCAAACAACGAATCAATTTAGTACCTAAATGGCTGATCTTTTATTGGCTAAAATTAGTAAATGCGCCGCCATAGTCACTCACCGAAGCGGGATAAAACCCGACCCCACCAGGCGAGGCCGCGGAGGCGGCCAAGGTCCGCCGGCAACCCTGGGGTTATCCTTTCGAGGGCTTACCTGGGGTGCCCGGCAACGGACACTTGGGGAGGACACCGTGCGGTTTTAGTCGAGACACGACATAACCACCCCCGCTGGCCAGCGGGGGGGTATCCGAAGGGATTCCCGCACGTAAAAAAAAAAAAAAAAATGCGCCGCCATAGTATACCTCGGAAATAGATTTTTAATATTCATGGGATATTTAAATAATCAGAACTAAAACATTAAATTCGTAATCATTAAACTGGCTACAAAATAATAATAAAAGATTATGTGTATGAAATTGCAATTTCGTGGTATACGTGGCATTTAGGAACCAACCAAAATATTTGACACCAAATGCCGTGGTTTTTTCAAACCTTATTTTCTCCTGAATATATCATGGATAAAACTAAAACATTAAGTGCTTTCGGTAAAAGAATATATATTCCTTTATCCCTACCATTATATCAACCTAAAGAAATACACAGTGTAAAGTCTATCCACATCGCTTTGAAATCGCTGTTTTCTTTAGCCATTGCTATTTTTAGAACACCTCGGAAGTATGTGCCTTTACTTATTACTGAACTTATTGAATATATCACTGAAGTTACTATTATTTAATCTGTGGCATTACTGACGACCTAGGTGGCGAAACGGGAGAACGATTGACTGCTAATTCGGAAATTGCAGGGTTGATGCCCGCTCTGTGAAAATACATATATGTATGCATGAATATGTACATTTGCATTGGTCTGTGGTCCGTGTTTCTATATATGTATTTTTTTAAATACATATATAGAAACCTTTTTGGCAGAGTTTACTTTTAATTTGGCTTTTAAATTTATGAAGAGGTAGATTCTTCATTTCCCTAGGAAGCTTGTTGTAGAAGCGTATACAGTTACCCTGAAAGGAATTACTAATCTTGTGGAGTCGACTATTACAAACCACAAGATTGTTTTCATGTCTAGTATATTTACGTTATGTATATCACAAAGCCTTAAAAAATTGGAAATGTTTCTTCTAACATACAAAAGATTTTCAAAAATATATTGGGTAACTACAGTTAGAATGTTTATTTCTTTGAACTTTTCTCGGAGGGAGACTCTTGGGCCCAACTTATAAATTGCCCGCAACCATAGCACAACCTAGTTCAGATATGCTTACTTTCTGTCTAGATAGCGCTGTAAAGAATGAGCTACAGTATTTGTCAATTCACTTACTTCGACCAGTGCTGCTCGCCTCGCCAGCCCCACGACGCGAACGCCCTCATTAGCTAGCGCCACACAGATGGCGGCGCCGATTCCAGCACTCGCTCCCGTCACCACTGCCGTCTTACCAACCCACCGGTCCATGGCTAAAATGGGTCATAATAACATTTTAATGTAGGGTAGACTGGCCACAATTGTGCCAGGGTACGGTTGTGACAGTTGTTATATTAGCGAAGCTATAAGACATACCAGGGAGGTTACAAAGGTTAAAGAGGAGCGCCGCGCCGTGCCTGTGCGAATGTGTTTCATAGTATTGCGTCAATCCTCATACGCCATTAACGCTTGTAGGGCCTACCCTTTAGCAGCACATTACTACTTTTTGGTAGCACATTACTTTTTAACAGCTATATTCATTCATTCATTATATTCATTCGATTTCTTTTCATAATATTGTTATATATGTGTACAAATAGATTAATGAGTGTTTTACTCATTGTAAGTGGAAATATTAGTTATTAAATATTAGTGATTACTTACTACGTAGATTATTCGGTATTTTCGTGGCGATTGTTTTTTTTCTGCAAATGAGTACGTTGGGCACGGTAGTGATATATTTCCAGAGTACGGTTGTGACACAAATTCAATTTTCTTTTTGCTTTTAGAATCTCAGGAAACGTTTGAGAGAGACATAAATAAATTGCTTATCATCATCATCAACACAGTGTAAGTCCCAGTTGCATGAAGTATGTACTTCCGCTCTCTTCTCATACTCTTTATCTTGATTTGACTTATCTTAGCTTTTAGAAGAGCGACTGCCGTCTGACCCCTCAACCTCGAGAGAAAAGCTTGCACCAGAGCCTCGTCTGTCAATTAGCAGATGAACTGATACTACTAATAATAATATTAGATTGAAAATGTACCTAACTGGCAACTACAACTACAACAACTTGTGAATAGAGTGATTTTAGAGCATTTTGGTGTATTTTTTACCTGTCACTACTGACCCCGTACACTGTCACAACCACCCCTGGGGTGTGGTTGGTTGTACGATTAAATACAATACAATAAATACAATATTCTACTACATTCTACACAGCGCTATCTAGACCCAAAGTAAGCATAGTTTAACTAGCTTGTGTTATGGGTTCTAGAATGCGGAAAAACATACTTTTATACATTTTTTTTGTTGTAAATACATACATATTATACATAGGAACACCCAGACCAATGCAAATAGACATATTCATGCATACAAATATTTGCACTGAGCGGGAATCGAACCCGCACCCCAGTCGTAGCAGTCGAATGCACTACCGCTACGCCACAGAGGCCGTCTATTTTTTTTTCTTTGGCTCGTGTGAGTTAACCATTGTACCTAGGGACAAAATCGAATAAGTATAGGTTCGTAGACCATTGTACATTGCACTAGAAAAAAACGTCTTTCCTCCATCTAACTGCTATGGGAACAAATTATGGGCGACAAGCTGACCCGTTCTCGAGTTTTAGCGAGACTAACGAACAGCATTATTTATATATAAAAGATTATATCGAAATTGCCACAACCGTACCTAGTCTACCTTACGTATATGGACAAGGACAAACCTACCTCACCTGCAAGCCGGTACACCTGCGTACTCTAGTGCAGGCTTTCCTCGCTCCTATAAAAGCCAAAACTAAGCAATAAACCATAGCTTTGGGCATAAAACCATAAAAAAAGTAAAAATATATATATATAAAAAAAGGTTTATTTGAAATTTCAACCTTTATGGGGATGAAATAGGGGATGAATCGTTGGTTGCGATAACCGACATCTACGCGGGAGGAGCCGCGGGCAACAGCTAGTAATTTATATACGCGAAAGTTTCTATGGATGGATATTTGTTACTCTATCACGCAAAAAAATACTAAACGGATCTGGATGAAATTTGGTACATATAGATTATAGATCATAGTTTGATTAGATAGATAGATAGTAGATTATAGTTTGGAATAGGAAATAGGCTACGTTTATTCCTGGAATGGGTTCCTGCGGGTCACGTGATTGGGATTAGCTAGTGATTGTATATTGCATGAATAACCCTGTGAGTACTCGTATATAGAATTAAAAGAATAATATAAAATAAATATTACATATCTTTACATAGAAATAAATAAATAATAAAGTGTATTAGTATTAATGTAATCTTCAAAAGACAAGTTTAGTATAGGTAAACCGGTGTCATGGTATAATAAGAGAACAGTAGGTTATCTAAAGCCCCGCGGCGAGTTAATTACCTAATCTGCGTTGGCGCTTAGGGTTGTCACGTTTATTTTTCGTTAAATACATATACGCAAATACGTATTATGAGCGGATTAGATTTTTTAAGTCCCGACGCCAAAACGACGGTGTGTTATAAGTTTGACTGTGTATGTGTCTGTCTATAGCAACGTTTCCCAAAGTGGGCGATAACGCCCCCTTGTGGGCGCTGCAGGCCTAAAGGGGGGCGGTAAGAGACCCAGAAAAAAAATGGGGGCGTTGTGTAGGCTTTGAGGGGCGATTTGTAATTTCATAGCTAGGAGGACTCTTAGACACCGACAGAGCTCTCGACTCTCGGCTACAACTTGTGAACATCAACTAATATTAATTAAGAAATTGCTCAAACTCGGTGCGATATTTCTCTCCGCGTAGTTCATGTATCTGTCCTGTTTTATTCAATAAATAGAAGAAAAATCATGTCAATCGGTCGCTCCGTTTCGAAATGAAAGTAGACGTAAACAAACAAATAAAAAAGCAATAGACACACTTTCGCATTTTAATAGTTATTAGTATTCCTAGATAGGTAATTTTCGTAGATAATAGACCGCGGGCAATCATGTTTTAACAAGTTTTTGTTAAATAACCCGATTTGTGCATTCCTGTATCAATCGGCTGATTCATAGAATACTTGTTCTTACTTGTTGAGTACAATTGAGCGTCGAATGAGCGTCGATGACCGCGGGCAATCATGTTTTAACAAGTTTTTGTTAAATAACCCGATTTGTCAATTTGTGCATTCCTGTATCAATCTTTGGTGTGTTTTCGAGCGCTTCTTCGAAAGCAATGTTCCGGATGAGCGGTAGTTGCTTTTGGTATAATAATACAACTGGTGCGTGTAGTAGCTGACTGCTCATATATTTCGGTAAAACCACAGCGTTTATATACAGTTTTAAAACAAAGGATTAAAACGTTAGCCAATCAAATATTTACACGTATGGATCGTATGATACATTATGTTGATCCATTCGCACGCTGCTTCTGCCTCTGTCGCTCTTTACTAACGCCCGGGCGCACGTCAGCGCGCGTGGTGGCGTCCACATAAATACGGCGCGCCTCGAAGCGCCGCTCCTTTCACCGCGCGCCAGCGACGACGGACGGTTGTCGGGCGGTCTCCCTTGCAGATTGAACACGACGCGCCTGCGTGTTGCGAACATGTACCTTGAAGCTCGAAGATATTATGTGTCCTTGAACGTTCAGCCGGAGATGAATATGTAACCATCATTGAGTCCTGTAAACGGTTCTTTTCAGAGCCGCTGTACTGTTTCTATTAGCACAGAGTCCGCAGTCCTTTTCAGGATTATCTTGGTCTTGTTTCTGTAGACAGATACGTCAGTCTCAAGTTTCTTAATAATAAATGTGTTTGTGTTCCTTATTGCTTAATACTTTTGTTCTGGTAAAAAGTACGGTCGTTGGTATGTTTTGGAGGTACAGGTTCTGATGGTATTGATCTTCGAGGGTAATTCGTAAGTATCGGCTACTGTGGCACTCAGGTACTATATACGGTATATATTGGTATATAAGATGTGAGTCGCCACAAATCGGCTGATTCATAGAATACTTGTTCTTACTTGTTGAGTACAATTGAGCGTCGAATGAGATAAACGAGTTAATGCATGTTTGTCTTATTCCTGTCGGTGCGTGCTGCTTATGCAATCCTATATAAACAACGGAATATTTATTTTATTTTCATTTGCGGTTTCGCGCGTAATAAATAAGCAGTACTTAAGTTCAACACTTACTTACGTATTTCTTAAAACAAAACAATGTCGGAAGTAAAAAAGAAGAGACGGCAATACTCTGTGGAATATATTAAATTCGGATTCATTGAAAATCCCACAAACTCATCGTCGCCTCAGTGCCTTCTATGTCTAAAAACATTTTCGAATGAAGCAATGAAGCCTTCAAGACTACAAGATCATTTGAATAAAATGCATCCAGATAAGAAAGACAAGAATGTAGCATATTTTCAAGACCTAGAGATGAAACATAATACTCAGCCAAGTGTAGCAAAACTATTTTCGGCAGCTGCTAAGCAAGATGACGACGGACTTCGAGCTTCGTACAATATCTCTTTGTTAATTGCTTAAAAAGGCAAACCACACAACATCGGAGAAGAGTTAATGTTGCCAGCAATAAAGGAAGTAATAACTACTGTGCTTCATAAACCGGCCACAGATATTATCCGAAAAATTCCTTTGAGTAATAATTCTGTGCAAAGACGAATTGATGAAATGGCTGAAAACATTGATGGATCATTGTGCAATCATCTGAAGACTAGTCAATTCTCAATTCAGCTCGATGAGTCCACTTTCCCAACTAATGAAGCATTGTTGCTGTCTTACGTGAGGTTTATTAAACATGAGAAAATATGTGAAGAACTATTGTTTGCTAGAAATTTAGAGACCGATACAAAAGGTGAAACCATATTCAATACATTGGAAAAGTTTTGTGATGAGAAAGAGATTCCCTTGAAAAATATTATATCAGTTGCTACAGATGGCGCCCCGGTTATGACAGGGTGCCATAAAGGCTTCATAGCGACTTGTTTGCCTACTGCCAACATTTGGAAAACCTCCACATTGACTTCACCGAACGATACCAGGACATTTTGAACTTGGAAATACCAGGCTGGGTGTTAGATCCGTTTTCAAATGTCAACACAGCAATCTCACCTCAGCTGGAAGAAGAACTTATAGAATTGACAACAAACGAAGAAATAAAAATCAAGTTCAAAAATGGCTATCAAGAATTTTGGCTACAAAAACCGATCCCGCAATTGTACCCTGGATTGTGGTCAATCGTTCAACGATTCTTGATAGCATTCCCATCGTCATATTTGTGTGAACGTGGATTTAGTGCTGTGGCAACGCTGCTTACTAAAAAGAGAAATCGTTTGCATGTCACCGAATGTGGCGACTTGCGGCTGTTCTTGAGTAAATAGGAACCTGATATCAACAAACTTATTAACAGCATCAGATTCATCCTTCACATTAGTTTTATAAGAATCGAGTATGTTTGTGTTATTTTGAATAAAAGATACTCTGTCTGAATACTATAAAGTTGCGTTTCAATAATCATTCTCATTGGCAGGTGTAGCGTAAGAGTTAACTTGAGACCTGAGCGTCGTTATGTACTACCTACTGTGCTCAGGTCTCAAGTTAACTCTTGCGGATTATAGTAAAAGTCTATTTTAAAATGAATGTTTAATCACCGCTAATATAGCTCACAACAATTAATTAATTTCTTTTGAAGTTAAGTATAGTGATTTTTAAGTAGGTGAAAAAATGGGGGCGCTAAAAATTAATTTAGTCTCAAAGTGGGCAGTAGACAAAATAAGTTTGGGAACCTCTGGTCTATAGCATCGTAGCTCCTGAACGGATGAACCGATTTTGATTTTGTTTTTTTTTTATTTGAAAGGTCGAATGGCGAATTACGTTTAATTTTTTCACAACTCCCTCAACATTTGGCTATGCACGCACTCTTGAAAAATTCATTCTGTATGACCTACCGTCTGTCTCTACATCACATCAATTATACTATAACATCAGACAAACACGTCTCAATAAAAACTAATATAAACAGCGTCATAAATAAAAAATAAAAAATACCTATCCAGGAATCGAATTCGTTGATTTTGGAAAAAAAACACTTTTGGCTATTCTTTCCGATATGGCCATGCACGCCCACTTGAAAAATTTACCGAATGAATAATCAATAAGCACAATAGCTACAGTCAACGCCAGAACTGGATAACGATAACGCTTACATGTTTACCAACGTTTTTACATTGATATACATGAAACTTATAATGAATCTTCAAGTAGTTTTATAATCTCCAGAGGACAAAGTTGTGTTATTTTATGTTTTGTTTATTATGTTAGGAAAGAATTTATTAAATACGCCACTTTTGTCGTTGACTGTACCTTTTTTTTTTTACTGTGCGGAAATCCCTTCGGATACCCCCCCGCCGACCAGCGGGGGCGGTTATGTCGGGCTTGAACCGACTAAAACCGCACGCCGTCTCGGGTCTACAGACGCCGGGGTGTAAGGTTACCCATAGAGCATATCACTCGCACTCCGACTGACCCTGGGCCATTCGCAGTGTCCCCTCTGATAACAGCAGAGGGGTACCTGGAGCGACCACCCCTCCCCGCGGGCCTTGCAGGCCCGCCATGCCCCGACCGCCTCGTGCAATGGGGTCAGCTGGCCCTGAAAAGGGCCGGTTGGTCAGACTCTTGGCCGTTGACGTTGACGCCAGCTACTCCAGAGGAGCAATCAATGATGCGTCATCGCCCACGTTGCCCAGGGTGCACCAAACTTGGAGGTGATCCAACCAGTCGCACCCCTGGCAGCGCGTGCCTACACGGCGCCCGGCGCGCGCTCGCACATTTAAACCGGCAGCGGCCCATTTCTATGAAGATATCCTACTGCTTATATTGTGCCGGTGTACCTATTCCATGATCTGCTTATTATTATTTTATGAAAGATTTTAGAGGTGATAGAAATGTCTTATACTACTTCTGAGGGCGAATGTAACTGATTCATCTATCTATACTATTATAAAATTGTAAATTAGTTGTGTCTGTACATTGGAGATATAAAAAAAAAAACTTGAGTTATGTTAAATGAACGATTCAGAACGCAAAAATATATTTTTTTGGAGTTCTTGTCTCTTTGTCTGTTTGTCTGTTTGTTCACGATGGACGCAAATACTACTGAACGGATTTTGATGCAGTTTTTTTTAAGAAATGTCTTGGTCAGACTTAAAATCTGCCGTATGTTTGATTGCAATTGGTTTAATAGAACCGGAGATAATAGGTCTTTACCTATGAAATTGCCGAAATTTTCTTACAAATTCATGAGTTCTCTTGAGTTCTTACAAATTCATGAATTCCTGTAATTTAATAGCTATTTCCATTATTTACATTTTGTTTGAAAGTGCGGCGATAGCCCGGTGGCATACGTAACGGACTGCTGAGAAGAGGTCTCGAGTTCGATCCCCAGTCGCCCCGGACACACACCTCTGACTTTTCGTAGTTATGTGTGCATTAATAAATGTTAATTATCCCTCGCTTAATAATGTGCCCGGTAGATGGCAATAGGCTCGCCCCTATTACATTAGGACCTCAATATAACTGGCGAATCGTGGGTGTGTAATACACCTCTGCCTACCTCTTCGGGGATACAGGCGTGAAATTATGTTATGTTTGAAAGTTGATTTCAAGATTTTACAACTCTGTATTAAATTTTGTTTTTATTGGCCGCTTGATAAATTAATTCGATCTTCAAAAACAGTACTTCCTAAATGCTATCCATTTTGATGATACATTTGTCACTTTTCAAAAATGTAATAAAAGTTGCAGTTTGTTAGCTTAATGTTCGATTCGAAGCCACACATGGCGAGAGCAGCAGTCGCAACATGGCTCTTGTGAACTGGTGCATGAGCAACACACCCTTTGACAACTTTCCTCTTCTTTTTAGGGTTCCGTTGCCAAATGGCAAAAAACGGAACCCATATAGATTCGTCATATCTGTCTGTCTGTCCGTCAGACTTTGTCAGTATGTCATAGTATGTCCTGGAGTCAGTATGTCCAGCCACTTATTTCCGAAACTGTAAGAACTATGCTGTTGAAACTTGGTAAGTACATGTATTTGAGAACCGCATTAAGATTTTCACACAAAAATAGAAAAAAAATATTAATTTTGGGGGTTCCCCATACTTAGAACTGAAACACAAAATTTCATTCATCAAACCCATTCGGCCGTAGGGTATCTATGGATAGGTCTTCAAAAATGATATTGAGGTATCTCATATCATTTTTTTTCTAAACTGAATAGTCTACGCGAGAGACACTTCCAAAGTGGTAAAATGTGTGTGTCCCCTTGTAACTTCTAAAATAAAAGAATGATAAAAAAGTGCCCGGTTTTTTTTCTTTAATAGCTCCTCTTAGTCTTTCCAGCAGCGTTGCGTAGTATGCCCCAATAATAGTGACCCCCTTGTCTTTGTAGTCTATCATGAGATTTTTTTTTATACCACTCAGGTGGCAGACAAGCTCACGGCCCACCTGATGGGAAGCGGTTACGGTGGCCTATGGACGTGTGCAACACCAGGGCCATCACACTCGCGCTGCCGACCCTGTAAAAACCTTCTAATGCCCTTCTTGAAGAACCCCATGTTGTAGTCGCTTGGGAAAACCACAGCAGGGAGATCGCATTCCACAACCTGAGGGTGCGCGGAATAAAGTGCCTTTCATACCTAACTGTACGAACCGTTTCCGGTCGCAACGTGTGAGGATGAATTCCCTGTCTGTGGCAAGCGGTGCGATGATAGAATGTGGCTGTGGGCATCATATCATATAATTCTTCTGAACAAACCCCATTATAAAGGCGGTAGAAAACGCACAGGGAGGCAAAATCTCTCCTAAGGTTAAGAGGTTCTACACTGCCTGCAAGTATGGGATTGTCGACGATCCTCAGCGCCCGTCTTTGCACCGAGTTGAACGGGTCAAGTTGGTATGTAGGTGCTCCGGCAAAAAGGTGACAGCAGTACTCCATCTGGGGCCCGACTTGCGACTTATAAAGAAGAAGTCTTTGCTCCGCAGTGAAGTACTGCTTCGCCCTATTGAGCACTACTAGTTTCTTAGATGCCAACTTGACCTTGTCTTCCAGGTGACTGCGGTACTGGACCTGGCTGGAGATGTCGACACCGAGGATCCCGATACTTTTGGAGATTTTAAGTGGTGTATCCAGGAATTGTGGCGCTACAATAAATGGGGTTTTCTTAGCGGTGAATGCACATACTTGTGTCTTAGTGGGGTTGAATTGGACCAAGTTTAGTCCACCCCAATCGGACACTCTTGTCAGAGTAGTCTCGATTTCGGACATAAGTTGTTCGTGACTTTCTTCCACTGCGGACCGAGGGATGTTAGCCCGACCCGTGTAAAATGCGTCCCTGGTACTGTCGTCCGCATAGCAATGAATGGAGTCATCAGACAGCATGTCATTGATATGCAGGAGGAACAGGGTCGGAGACAGCACGGAGCCTTCTGGAACACCAGCGTTTATGTCCATTCGGTCCGGGCAGCTGCATTCAACAACGGCTTGGATGCTTCTATTGGATAAAAAGCTGGCGATCCATTCGCAAAGTCCCTCGGGCAGTCCATTAGACGGCAACTTCGCAAGAAGCCTCTGTGCCAGACCCGATCCAAGGCCTTCGCTATATCGGGGCTGACCGCTAGTGCCTCACCTTGACTCTCGATGGCTTGCGCCCTGCGGTGTGTGAAATAAAGGTCACCGGTAGAGCGAGTGTGGCGGAAGCCGTACTGTCGGTTGCTCAATAGATCGTTCCCTTCAAGGTATCTCAGGAGCTGTACGTTAATGACACGCTCCATTACCTTCGAGAGAAGGGAGGTGATAACGATAGGCCTGTAATTGGAGGCGTCTGTTCTATCGCCTTTCTTAGGCACAGGATGCACGAATGCAGTCTTCCACGAAGCTGGGACTTGTCTCGTTGAGTTAGAGAGCACGAAAAGCTGTGTAAGCTGTGTGCTTAAGCACCATCGCCGATATGCCGTCCGGTCCACTCGACTTGCGAACATCTAGGGACTTCAGTTCCCACCGGACCACCCGATGTGTGATTTTGATTTCTGGCATGGAAACATCACACCAGGGGATAGTGGGTGGCTCGGCATACCCATCGTTCATGGTCGAGTTTGACGCAAAGAGGTCGCCTAAAAGATCGGCTTTCTCCCTAGCGCCATGGGCCAGATTGCCGTCGGGTTTTTGCATCCCTTCCCGCAAAATTAGTGCTCGAGGACCCCAGCCACTCAACGTGATGAGCGTTGAAGTCCCCCAAGAACACTAAGTTCGCGGTGGGGTACTGCTCAATTGCCTTGTCTGCCGACCGCTGCAGGTACTCAAACAGTTGAGTCATTCCCAAGTCACCGCTATGAGACCTGTAAAGGCACGAATAGATACGGGTGTGGCCACCCTGATCTATACGTACCCACAAAACAGGCATTCAAGGCCATTAAGACGTCGGCAACAAATATCATCCCGGACGTAGAGGCATACCCCGGCACGCCTCAAAAAATTTTGCTCGAGTTTGTACCCAGGGTACATGAGGTAGGCAGTATGGACCGCGTTGACGTTGGTATGTAATCCCCTGATGTTGCAAAAGTCCACTTGTAATGTGGACGAGGATGCCGCTATCGAAATATTTTTCTGTGGTTTTTAGGCCATTTTGAGAAGGGTTGGTGGGGGTAAAGGCTAAGAGAGATTCTGTGCTGATAGCGCAGGAGACAAAGCAAGACTATATACCACCACCGACGAGTAAGGGTTGTGTGACTGGCTGGCGAGGAGGGTAGAAGGGCCCCCGGTCCCCTTCCGAATACTGTAGCCGGATCCACTCCTTTCTCCTCCTCCGGCACGACCACAGTACCAGGCACTTTACACAGGCAGCTGGTTCAGCCTCCTGGGGTGGAGATTATGTAGTCCCCAGGTCCGGGAACCAGTCAAGCCTGTGGGTGGCCAGCGGATAGTCGTTTCACTGGATCTCCTTGACGTCCACGCCAACATTTCACGCCCACACAAGTCGGTGACGATTACTAAAACCTATGGTCTCCCCGCTGACAGCATTAAACGTCTTCGGAGGAGGTGCACCCTTCTTATGCCACTGCATCGACTCCTGTTTTGCCTCAGGTTCAAAGTGGCGAACCCAAGTTTCATCTCCTGTAACAATTGGATCTAATATAACTTCAGGGTTATCGCCACACAGGTCGAAAAATGTTTCGATGTCAATTCTTTGTTGCATCTCTAGTGGTTGTAGCATTCTGGGTACCCATCTTGCACTAACATTCCATGCAGGATCCTCAAAACAGTCGTATCTGATACGCCAACTAAGGCAGATAACTGTTTCTTTCTTTTTAAGCATCTTCCAGTACGAGTTTTTCGACTTTTCGCACAATATCTGAGGAAGCAGCTTCGACCGGCCTTCCAGGGCGAGGGTCATCTTCGATGGACTCTTGAAAAGATTTTGTCACTTGTAAATCAGAGTTTTACTAGGACATTGACCTCCGTGAACAGCCGACATCTCATCCATTATCATTTGTGGAGATTTTCCTTGCCTAGACAGCAACTTTATCACGGCATGATATTCAATTTGCTCGATAATGACCGATTGATTCCCAAATAATTTGCTTTCAATAGACAAAAGACAGTCTTGACATGAACTGAGCATAGAGTTGGTATAATATTGTTTCCTCTAATAGTTCATTCCACGAACTTTTGTACCTCCCCTCGTATTACTCATTAAAACTACAATTGCATTCTTATTTTGATTATGAGAATGAAACCGCAAATTCGTTATATATTGTAATAAGTCCTTGCAAATACCTCTTACTAAGTTAAGCAAAATATTTAGGTGTAGGTCACGTTTGTTTAATGTTTTGATGCCTTTCAAATTAAGTGGAAATATCTTATAAAAAATACTTATCCTGGTTGAGGAGAATGAATGAAACGAAATAACGGACAACCTAGGAACAGCTTTGGTTTTAGCTCTCTAAAGAATTATTATTAACACGATAGAGAACTAAGAATAGAATAGTAGGTAGTGTGTATGGGTCCCTCCAAGCTCTTCGGGGCCCAAACCCAACCTCTTCTGAATACCTTGGATTAACGAACGAGGCTCTGGCGCAGGCTTTCCTCCCGGGGTTGGGGGTCAGACGCAGTCACTCCCCAAGTGATAGATAAAAACTAATGAACACTTTTTAACTACATGTAAATTAAATTAATGGTGTATAGCATTTTATGAGTCAACTCAATTGAATACTTAAGTCTTAAGTAATATTTAAAAAAAAAACAATTTTTAACGGATTCTATCGCGATTTATTCGGTGTTAAGTATTTTATTATTATTTACAAAATCACACAAAAGCAACAAACAAATCCGTTAACAATAAATTTTATTTCCAGGATATTCCCATCAACTTTTGACAATATCAACTAGGTACTTACTTTTGAGTTTTTCACAAGTCAAGTTCTCACAACTTACACTACACGCTCAAAGCAGGGCCAAGTCGCAATAGAATTGTAGGTGAGCCGTTCGCAAAAACACGATCACCACGACACAATAACAAGTAATTGCAACATGGATCGAATTAAAAATAGACGCAGCCATTGCAACTGCAAGCCGTTAGTTAACTGGTGAAAGTAAGGATTTGGGGTGCAGGGGTTCTTTGCCCCTTTCCGGCTAGCGTGCGTGTTGATTAAGTGCTCCTCTTTGAAAGTTTATTAGATATTCACGAAATCAAGCAAGCATTTAGGAAATAATTGTGAAAGTTTCATGACGAAGGTAAAAAAATTGTGAAACATATAGTGAGGAATTCTTGGCCAATTAACTAGAATACTCAATCTGATAACCTGGGAACATCTCTTGTCAAGGCTTGAGCCCCAGTAAGATTTTTTGGGCCTAAGCCAATCTTACCTGCAAGTCGGTACACCTGCTGATTGACAGACGAGGATCGAGCGCAAGCCTTTCCCTAGGTTGGGGGTCACACGGCAGTCACTCCCGTTGAAGTCAAAATAAATCAAATAATGAAAAGAGTTGGTAGAACAATGTTCCCCGAGCTCCAAAGCGCAAGCTTTGTATGCAATCGGGATTAGAACTCGAATGAAGAGAGCACTTCTCCGTTTAACCTCGAAACATCCATAATAAAATATCGATAAGCTAGCTCTGATGATGATGCTAACTTTGCCAATCACATCTATTTTCTTCTATCATAGTCATCATCATCTTCCGAGCCTTTTCCCAACTCAGTTGGGGTCAGCTTTTCAGTCTACGAAGCGGTTGAACTTCGATATGTTGCGTGAAGCGACTGCCATCTGAGCTCCACAATCACTGGCGATATTGAAATTCTGTAGTTAGACTTCATGTCATGTCATGGTTCAAAGTGATTATCATCTATCTATCAATAAAAGGAAGCTAATAAAATAATCAAGCTAATAAATCTGTAGCAGGTCCATTTATGAACATTGAAGATATTTTGAAAAAAGTTTTGGAAGGCTGAAGCCAAAAATATTTTATTGAGCTGAGAGTGAGACGAAGTTGAGCGAAAAGCTCTCTATACTCCACTCAGTGTATTTCGGTTGTGACGCTACTCCTCCCAAACTAATCGACCAATTTTGACCAAACTTGGCATGTAAATACTACAATAAAATTGAAAATCGAACATACCATGGAGGAATAATCAATCTTCAAAAATTTCAAAATCTGATTTCTCCAAAATGATCAATTAGGAGATTACGATTTTGGCGTCAAAATGTGCAACTTAACTATTGGCTTAAGACAGAAAAAGAAAATTGAAAATCGGTCTAGCAACGGAGGAATCATCGAAAAAACAATTCAATGGTATTCAATTGAAAAAAAAAATTGAATTGCGCGTGAATTGTAGGTAATCATGTAGTGCACTCTCAGCTCAAATTTGCAACAGCAGAATACATTGCGCCCCTAGTTTTTATCTGTCTGTCTTTCTATCTGTTGGCACGGAGACCGCGCATCACACCGAAACCATTGAATGAATTCAAACCAACCTTGGCATGCTTTCAGTTCATATAGTGAGGAAGGTTCTTAGATAGTTTTTTTCCCGAAATTCTGCCCGGCTCCCTTGGGGGAGGAGATGAAAGTCAAAAACATACGGGTCATCTTAAACTGGGAACAAATATATGGCCCTCCCGATGGCTTCTTCATTAACAACTTTTCCGGCCGTCCACGGGGCTAGTTCTGCAGGTCAAAATTTCGAGAACGAAAAAGTTGGAACCAAAAACGCACTGTGTTTTCTTTTGCAACACCGCCACCATACACATTATTAATCCTTCGAGCCGTTTCTGCAGCACTGGTGCCACGATGGCACTCGTACTCGTAAATAACGCGATATTTCAAGTTTTCCATTTTGCAAACTGAGTGACGCAAAAAAAACCAAAAGAGGAAAAAAACAAATGAATTACGGTTTTCAAAACACAAAAGCTGTATAAATTTTAAATCGGAATTCCTAACCAAAAAGGAGATATTTGAGATCAAAGCGGCCAGTACGACAAACCGCCAATTTCATATGTAAGGACCTAATATCATCGATACCCAACATCACTTGACAAACGCTGAACAGATGCAGCTGAAATTTTGCATGAAGATTCTTCTAGGGCGTGGTCATAAGCTGCGGTATATATCATCACGCAATTATATATGAGGTAGAAGCAGTAGGGCAAAATCGATATAAACTATTATTAATCAAAACTTTATTATTATACTGCAGGTCTTAACGAAATTTTGCAGTTCGGTAGAACGCAGACATGGTAATAATTCAGACTATAAATCATCACGCTATACCTGATGACCGATTTTGTTCAAACTTTGCATAGTTTAAGCTAAGAGGATAACACGTAGACACAACGGTTCAAGGAAATGTCTATATGTGGTCTCCTTATTGTATATAATTATAATAATATAGTATCTTGTTCTATAGGTAGGCACTCTTAAAATCCCCCATTTTCTCGTCTGTCTTGAGTCATGGCTTACAAATCTAATCCCAAGGAAAGATGGATGGATTACGTGGATGAGGACATGGCAAGGAGGGTAGTAGGTAGGGTTCAAGCCCGACATAACCACCCCCCGCTGGCCGGCGGGGGGTATCCGAAGCAGGGATTGAAAACTGGTACCAATTTCGGTTCTGGTTCTACATTTAGGTTCTTATAAAAGTTCCTCTTTTCGGTACGGTTCCGGTTCCGGTATCGGTTCCGGTTTGGGTTCCGATGTACTGGTTCTAAATACCGGTTCCTAGAAACTTTAAATCGGATGATGTTATACCGGTTCCTTGTCATCCGTTTTAAAGGTTTCTTACGGAAGAGGGGATGTGTGTTCGGAGCAGGGAATGAATAACCGAAATTTATTGATGTTCGTGCCTCGGCCGAGCCAGACAAAGCAAGTTGTTTTGTCATTTTGCCGCCATTCATGTTTCCGCGTCTACCTTGTTTGTTAACATAATCACATGTGTGTTGGAACTACAACTACATAGATTGTCGCCAAGATGGATAATAAAAGTAAGTAAGGTAAAGACACCCAATACCGACCCCTTAAAATTGGCACCAAGCTCTGACCCATTCATAAAATCGTCATTTTAGGCTATTGTATGTAAGACCCATTTTTTTTAGAGAAAATAAAGATGTATTTGTAATGCACACATTCATTACTTGCTTGTGTGCGTAAACCAGCGACTTCAAATTTTAATTTAATTTTTAGTTTCAAAATTAATAGTTTCTCGTCGGACTCCGAAGATCCCGCACATTTCATATAGCTTTAATTTGCCTAAAATTCAATATTAAAAAGTGACGGTGATAGGAGCCATATTCACAATTTTATTCCTAATGCACTGTTGGGTTTTTACAAAGTATGTTAATTTCAATTTTTTTTGTTATAAGGCGTCTATTAATAAATAGTGGGCTATACCAATTTAATATCTTAGTATGTGAAGCTTTATTAGAGCTATTAGCGTCATATGTATAGTTGTACCGATAGCTGTGAAAATCAATTTTATTCTTGTGCAAATGTTTTGATTTCCCTAGGATGTATAGTTGTCAATTGATGTATTTTACGGTTAAATAATGTTTAATATTAAATATTCATGGTTACTGCAATCATATAACCATATAAATGTACATAAAAGTAATGAAATTACGTAGTAAATATAAATTTTAATGGGTCGGTAACCGGTTTTACGATTTTTCGTAGAAAAATCCTAAAACCGACCCACATGTAATATTGCAGTTTTTAACGTATCTAGATAGAGATAATATCGAGATAATATAGAGAATATATAGAGCTCGTGACACCAATCCTAGTTAAATCAGATTATCGGCTGAAATGTGTATCATTAGACGCGTATTTAATTGAAGAACACGAAATGGCTATGCTGCCAGGCTAAAAACCTGGTGGGATACCAAAAATCAATTTAAAATCGATGTCTTATATGAGAAGATTACCATGCTCATTTATGAAAGATCTTCAAATTGTGTGTATGAACTGCCACTGCTGCCATTTCTAAATACTGGCGAAAGTGATGGCAGCAGTAACAATGTTACATCAATGTGTCTATCTATCGTTGAGAACGATAGTGCGTTAGCACCTTTTTGCGACTTATAATTATTGCTGTCATCACTTTCGCCAGTGTTTAGAAATACACTGAATTTTAATGATCTTGCATATGAGCCTGGTTTTTTCTGGTAATATCATCATATAAAACATCGAATTTTTTTAGCTTGTTAAAATTGATTTTCCGTACCACCACCGTTTTTAGCCTGGCAGCATAGCCATGTCGTGTTCTCCCACTAAAGACGCGACTAATAATATGTATATCATTTAGTAATTTGATCGAACTAGGATTGATATCATGGGCTCTGATACTATGATTCTATAGTAAGTTAGTTCGAAGCACGAGCGTTCATTTGTTTAGTAATAGTAGATTTTTACTCTTTTTAATTTTTTCTTATCATGGTACAGTCGGCAAAGGAGACAAGTAGACACCTTTCCATACAAATTTATATGAAAAGGTGTATCTCTTTCGTCGACTGTAGGCACATACATATTCAGTTTACACACACTTTTTAAGAACTGGTTAATTAAAATAATGTTGTTTTTTCTAATAATACCTAATGATAATGTAATTAATTAAAAGAAGCATTTTATTTAACTTGAATTATTTCATTTATTTAGTAGTCGGTAATAGGTGCCACAAAATCGGTATAAGGGTTTTACACATGCATGGGGTCGGTGATAGGGGCTGAGCCCATTTAATAAATAACTTATTTTATTTTATTTTTCTTTTATGCTTGCTAGTTATTTCTATAATCGAGTAAAAAGATCATTCATTTCAGCACCTGAAAAATAATAAAAAATTATTCTAGTTATTGAACATGTGCTTATTTTTTGTATGTCAAGATGAGCACGGCTTAAACTGGCGGTCTTAGGTGCCTTTACCTTACGCGTATATGCGTTTACGTAAAGTTTTACTTCATTCGTGTGGTCTAAAGTACACTCTTTTTATTTTTGTAATAAATACAGTTCATAATGACTTGTGCAGCTAATCAGTGTTTTAATAATACAATGTTTGTGGTTGCGTTCATTCGGCGACATTCGACAGCCAACGCGATTTCGCTCGCACGACAGCGCCGGCTCCATCTCTGTCCTTGTCTATTAGTATTTATTATTAAACTAACTAAAGAGACGGCGGAGAGGGAGCGGGAGAGAACCCTGCCCCCCGAGTTTCGCAGTCTGCGGCGAGGACGCCGCAGACTCATCTACGCCCGGGACTACCGACCTCCATGATCGGGGCCTGAGGACGGCAGTTGGCCGACTCGCCATCCTTACAGAAGCAGGCCGTGGCGGAGGCGTGTCGTGTGTGCCCTACACACGCCTGCCAACTCACCGAAGCGGGATAAAACCCGACCCCATCAGGCGAGGCCGCGGTGGCCGCGGTCCTGTCAAAATTGGTCCAGCCATTTCAGTTATTAGCCGGAACAAACAGACAGACAGACAGACGGACAGACAGACAAAAATTGTAAGAATGGTATTTTGGTGTATGTACCGTATATATATTCATATACATGTAGTAAAAAACGGTTATTTCAAAATTTCAAACAGACACTCCAATTTTATTTATATGTATAGATGTATAGATTACGTGATTTTAAAACAATAATTTTATCAATACGAATACGAGCGACTGGCGCGCGCGTTGGTAACAGAAGATCCACCAAACACCAATACAAATGTGATTTCCTATAAACTCTCCTCTCCACACACGCGCGCTGTATCGCGCCTGTCACCCGGTCGCACCTCAAAAAACAAGTTTAGACTAGCTTTGCCGAAGAACCAGTGAAATAAAGGTTCTTAAAGGTTCCAGTTTAGGTTCTGGTTCCTGTTCCGGTATAGGTACCGGAACCCCGGAACCGGAACCGGTAAAATACCGGTATTTTGGAACCGTTTTCAATCCCTGATCCGAAGGGATTACCGCACGAAAAAAAAAAGAAAAAAAAGGTAGTTACTTTACTGAGATGATGTCTGTCACGAATGTGGGTATAGAAAAAAATTACAAGTTGCACCGACCCCAAATAATTAAGACCAGGAGTAGTATTCTGTTTGAAAACTAGTTTTAATAACCGTCGTAACGGATTTTGGCTGGTTTACTTAGAAAAAAGCGGCCAAGTGCGAGTCGGACTCGCCCATTAAGGGTTCCGTAGCAGCAAGTAACATAATAATGTTTTTTTTTTTTATTTTGATATTTGAGTTGATTGAATGAAAGGTAAATTGCAGTTTACGATTTATGACGTATTAAAAAAAAACTACTTACTAGATCTCGTTCAAACCAATTCTTGTTGGAAGTTTACATGGTAATGTACATCATATATTTTTTTTAGTTTTATCATTTTCTTAGTTTAGAAGTTACAAGGGGGACACACACACACACACACATTTTATCACTTTGGAAGTGTCTCTCGCGCAAACTATTCAGTTTAGAATTTTTTTTTATTAGAAATCTCAATATCATTTTTGAAGACCTATCCATAAATACCACACATGTATGGGTTTGATGAAAAAAAATATTTGGAGTTTCAGTTCTAAGTATGGGGACCCCTAAAATTTATTGTTCTTTTTCTATTTTTGTATGAAAATCTTAATGCGGTTCACAGAATACATCTACTTACCAAGTTTCAACAGCATAGATCTTATAGTTTAGGAAAAAAGTGGCTGTGACATACGGAAGGACAGACAGGCAGACATGACGAATCTATAAGGGTTCCGTTTTTTGCCATTTGGCAACGGAACCCTAAAAAAGACTGCCGATGGTGTAATACCACACATTAAACAATATATTATCAACTAACTGTTGCCCGCGACTTCGTAAGCGTTAAATTCGGAATAGATCAAGGTGTATTTATTTCTGCAGTCTCGATACTAACACGTAAGTATTATTTTATTTAATGGGTCGGATGAGGTGACATTCGTATTACATTGACAGTACGTTCGAAATAGATAGAGAAATATGTAACATCGAAATCAAGTCTGCTATAATGTGTGATGCTATTCATTATGAAATGATTATGCTTCCCTAATGAACTATATTTATACGTGTGTAACACTGTGGAGTTTCAGAATTTTACATTTTCCTGCTCATTATCTTTAAATGATGAGTTATAGTCTGATTTTGACCATATCTGGATTCTGCTGAACTAAAAAAAATCGTAAAGGTCTTTGTACACCTTTTTTTTTTTTTTTTTTTTACGTGCGGAAATCCCTTCGGATACCCCCCCGCTGGCCAGCGGGGGTGGTTATGTCGTGTCTCGACTAAAACCGCACGGTGTCCTCCCCAAGTGTCCGTTGCCGGGCACCCCGGGTAAGCCCTCGAAAGGATAACCCCAGGGTTGCCGGCGGACTTTGGCCGCCTTCGCGGCCTCGCCTGGTGGGGTCGGGTTTTATCCCGCTTCGGTGAGTTGGCAGGCGTGTGTAGGGCACACTCGACACGCCTCCGCCACGGCCTGCTTCTGTAAGGACGGCGAGTCGGCCAACTGCCGTCCTCAGGCCCCGATCATGGAGGTCGGTAGTCCTGGGCGTAGATGAGTCTGCGGCGTCCTCGCCGCAGACTGCGAAATTCGGGGGGCAGGGTTCTTTCCCGCTCCCTCTCCGCCGTCTCTTTCGCGCGCATTACCTGCTCGCAGAAAGAGGCGGCGGCGTGCCACTTGCTCCCGTCGGAGACCACGGCCCTCACCATGGTCTCCAACGAGAGAACGTCCACGCCCAGGACCGCAACGAGATCCCGGCGTTGACTCGCCCACGCAGGGCACTCCACCAACGTGTGGAGCGCCGTGTCTTCGCCAGGATCCTCGCAGTGCTGGCACTGCGGCGTTGTCTCCCGGTGGATGCGCCACAGATACTTACCGAAACACCCGTGTCCGGTAACCATCTGGCACATCCGGTAGGAGAGGTCCCCATGGTCCCTCTCCAACCACTCCTTCATGATCGGTCTCACCGCCGCAATGGTGGATTCCCCCCACCTTGGGTGCTCAAGTCGCACCCTCCATGTCTCCATGAGTTCCTGGCGGAGCAGGGACCGCTGAGCCCTGATTTCTCGGGGTTCCGGCCTATGGCCCCGCTCCAGCGCCTTCTTGCGCCACTGGTACAGCAGCGCAAGGGCTCTCGCTTCCAGGTCCCATGGAGGGGTCCCAGCTAGGAGACATGCCGCCTCGACGGAGATCGTGCGATACCCCCTGATGACTCTGACGGCCATCGCCTTTAACGGGCTGTTAAGAACAGCCACGTTGCGGGCCGCCAGAGTCTCCGCCCATACGGGGGCCCCGTATAGGGCCATACTTCGCACGATCCCCAGGTACAGTCTCCTAGTGGGGGCGTTGGGTCCCTTAATGTTGGGCATCAGCCGCGATAGCGCGGCCGCAGCCCCCCTCAGTTTCGGGACCAGACTTCGGAGATGAGGTCCGAAGTCCCATCGGCTATCGAGTACGAGCCCAAGGTACTTCATCGTGGGCTCGATGCCGATGCTTACGCCCCCTACGGTTATGCTGGTTCCCGCAGGTGGCCCCCTCCGAGGCCCGTGAAAACACATAGCCTCGGATTTGTGGAGAGCCACCTCGAGTCCCAGCCGCCGTATTCGACCCACGACTTGAGCAACCCCTGCCGTGGCCTTCAGTGCCGCGCTTCGGTACGTTGCTCCCCGCGCCATAACGAGGGTGTCGTCAGCATAGCACACTATGCTGACACCCTCGAGCAACGTGCCGCGAAGCACCCAGTCGTATCCGATGTTCCACAGGAGTGGCCCTAGGACCGACCCCTGCGGAACACCGCACGACACTTCTCGCCGCCCTGGCCCTAGCCAGCTCGGGTAAACTATGGCCCTCTCGGATAGGTATGCCTCGACAATGCGGCGGAGGTAAGGAGGCACTCCGTGATACGCGAGCGCCTCCCTAACGCAGCTCCAGGGTAGGGTGTTGAAGGCGTTGGCGATGTCGAGAGACACCGCCACCACCACCCCACCCCGCGAGACTACTTCCTCCGCCAGGCGCCTAACGCGCATGATCGCTTCCACGGTGGAGCGCCCCCGGCGGAAACCGAACTGGTTGTCCGCCAGATCTGGCCCCACGTTCGTGAGATGCTCGACGAGGCGCTCTGCAATAATCCGCTCAAAGAGCTTGCACACCTCGTCGAGCAACACGATCGGCCGGTAACCGGATGGCTGGTCCGCCGGCCGCCCCGCCTTCCGGATAAGGACCAGTTTCCCCGTCTTCCAAGCCTTTGGAAACTGGCCCCTTTCGAGGCATGCGCTAAAGAGCGCCACCAGTCGAGGCCCTAGTTCCTCCAGGGCCAGGACCCATGCTCGGCCTGGAATGCCGTCGGGTCCGGGGGCAGTGCATTTCCGGGCTTTAAGCCGGAGCACTGCTACCCCCAGTTCACTCTCCCTGACTTCGGGCACATCGCTCTCGCTATTATGGGCGTCAGGTGCCTGAGGCGGAGCCATACGCGGAGGGACATGCTCCTCCGCTCTCGCTGGGAACAAGGAGCCCAGTATCCCCTCCAGCCGCTCCGGCTGGAGGCTCTGGGTCAGTAGGGGCGCCCTTGGGCGGATTTTGCCCCTGACCGCAAGGTAAGGACGCCCCCATGGATTCTGCTCCAGAGACTCCAGCAGCTCTTCGCGGGCCCGCCGTTTGGCCTGCTTTATGGCTTCCTGGAGGGTCCTCTTGGCCCCCTTGTACGCCTCATACAGCTCCGCCTCTCGGGCTGCCGCATCATCTGGTCGGCGACGCCTCCGGCGAAACCTGGTGTACTGGCGGCGAGCGGTCACGCACGCTGCTCGCAGCTGTGCGATCTCCGCTGACCACCAGTACACCTGTTTCTTGGCCGGGCCGGGCTTAACCCTAGGCATCGCCGCGTCGCAGATATGCGACATGGCTCTCCTGAACCATTCCGCCTCTGCGTCGACATCGGCAGGCCTGGCCGGTGACGGAATCCAGGCCTGCACTATGGATGCCTCCAGGAGAGCCTCCCGATCCAGGCGTCTGAGCGCCCAACGTGGATCCGGGGGATTCGCGATTGTCGGCGGCAGGTTAGTTGGAGGGGAGACGTTGAACCGAATGTACTTATGGTCGGAATCCGTCTCCTCCTCCTCCACCACGCGCCAACCCTGGACGCGGCGGGCGAGAGCAGGGGTCGCGAACGCGACATCCACGACCGTCTTTGTACACCTTAGAGTTACCAAAGCCCACATCTTAGGTAAATTCCAAGATGACACAGTCAGGGCACTCCCGAAAGATAATAACCCGTCCGGAGCTTGAATCTAGACTCATATTCCATAAACGATTTATGATAGGAGCCCAGTCGAACAGAGTGGGGTTGGGAGTAAGACAGCCAGAAAGGGACCAAAATATAGTTAGGTCCTTTCTAAAACAAGACGAAAATGATAAATATTGAGTGCATGCGATGAATTTGGAAATCCAAAATGAATGGTTGACAATGGGAGACTTCTGCATACCGATGGCCCTAAAGGTGCGCACCTAAATTTATGAGTGGTCGCCGGCCCTGTTAAAATTCTATCTTAACGCGTTTCAGATGACCCTCCCAGACCAGAGTAACCTAGTTAGGTGGGGGAAGGCCACAGAAAAACAATGTTATACTTGTGGCGAGGCAATAGGGACGGCTATGCACATACTAGTAGGATGTAAGGTGCTTCTCGATAGAGGCCAATACTCACGCCGCCACGATAAGGAGCTTATCATCATACGTGAAGCAATGAGCCTGGCAGTAGCTAAAGCCCAAAAAGGATTGACTACTAACAGACGTCATATCAACTTTGTGTCTGAAGGTTCATCCATAAAATCCAGGAACAAACCTTATTCAATCTTAGATACTGCCCCAGATTGGACTCTCCTAATCGACACGTATGAAAAGCACTATAAACTTACGGAGGACGTTGAGGTTTCGTCATCTAGACCTGCCATATTTCTTTACTCGAGAGCGATAAAATATGTGGTCCTTGTGGAACTTACTGCACCGTGGGAAACAAATATACCGAAGGACCACACAATAAAGAAAAATAAATACTATGATCTCACAAATGAATTAATCAAAAACGGTTACGTGGTTAATTTGTATGCAGTGGAAGTGGGAGCGCGAGGTATACCAGCAAAATCTCTCTATAACCTACTTAAAGATCTAGGCCTATCGAGAGCTACAATAAGCTCATTACTAGGACGAATGTCTAAAGCGGCACTAGTAGGTTCGCATCAAATTTGGTTAGGCAGGGAGGGGAACTTGGGTAGTGAAGGTGAGTGTTGATATACATCAACAAAAGGGGCCCCTTCTAAACCTACACTTGGGTCGCAAGTCCCAGGCACTGTCCCGAGTTCCCAACTCAGCAACGCGATGGACCCGGCACCCGCACGGAGAATTCATGGATTGCTAAGAATGTCGGTCTACTAATAGTTAAGACTGATTTTGCTCTACTGCTCCTTCATACCTTTCAAAGTGTGATGATATATATATAGCGCAGTTTATGACCATACCCCAGAAGAATATTCATGCAAAATTTCAGCCAAATGTGTTGAGCGGTTTTCAAGTGATGCTCGGGCATCGATATTTAAAAGTAGACAAAAATTCAATAAATCACATATTCGGCATCGGTATCGCTCTTAGAACACACGTCAATTATTTTTCTATAAAAATAATCAATGTACAGTTTTCACCCCGTTACGGCTCGTTGTATCGGCTAATGTAAACGCGCGTGTTCACGTTACGGTTGGACTATGTTTAAAAAAAGAACAAAGTATTAATTAAGAATTTATTATTTTCCTTTATCCATGATATAATAATATAATAATTTACACATAACCACTCACCAGCTACACTATTAAATAAACTAAGTAGGTAGAAGATTATGATTAAAGTTCCATATTTGGTACAACTACAGAGCATATTATAATAAAATTATATTCAGACCCGAGTAGTATTCGCTGCCGCTGTGGGCTTTACATACGCGCGTGTTTTGCCAAAAGTTTGAATCATTTTGAATTTGCTTTGAATCAGCAGTTTCGTGTATGATAGAACTTTCGTAAGTTAGCAAAAGCAATATCTGTTTACGCAGGGCTGAGATTTTCATGAACAAAGATGAATATCCAGGGTTTCCTCTCGAGGTTGAGGGATCAGACGGCAGTCGCTCCCGATAGATAAGATAAACCACCTCAAGAGGAGAGCGGACTCCGGAAGGAAGGAAGGGACAGCTTTGGATGCAACCGGAATTAACGGTGGGATGAATGATGAAGATGAATACATAGGTACATACATTATGTCGGGGTGCGAGGGATATGCTCTATGGGCAACCTTACACCCCGGCCTTTTAAAACCCGAGACGGCGTGCGGTTTTAGTCGGTTCATACCCGACATAACCGCCCCCGCTGGCCGGCGGGGCGGTATCCGAAGGGATGTCCGCACGAAAAAAAAAAGAAAAAGGTACATATATTATACTACATAAATTATACGCACATATGGCACATGAATATTATTTACAAAATTATGATTATACATAATATATTACCATATTACCGGCGTTTGTTGCCGCATTGTCCGGCAGTTCGGCAACAACCGCCAGAGAGATGTATCGATTGGTCTAAATATGGAACATGATTGATTAAAATCGAACATTATAGTACTAATGAATAAAAAATTAATGTAAAAAATAATCGATAAAATTAATAGGCATATCTACTCCGAGATAAGAACGAGAAAAAGTAGGTAGTGTAGGTACCTACATATATTTTAATTTGGACAAATTGATGACATAACAATTTTTGTTTTGTCGAAATTTAAATTTAACTTGATACCTGTAGCAGTTCCTCCGTTCTATACATCATAACATAGTGTAGCATAACTCACCTTAACAATTTTGGAATAATAATATATATTAATAATGTTCATAGTCTCATAAATATAGTAGGTATATGGATGGCAGCCCTAGATTCCACGCTAGGATTCACTGTGTTGTTCTAGTTTTAGTCGCTTTCATTCCGCTAAGTATTAACATAGACCAATATTGGTCTATATGGTATTAACTATATTGTACAGAAAACAATATAGTATCAATAACAATTCTTATACAATCAGCCAAGCACGATATCGTCGTTTGGCTGATTGTATAAGTTCATTACTGCGAATGTGACAATTTTCACGTCACAAATCTTTAATTTTTTTGGTGATTTTACGTTGAATTGTTATTTTTTCTATATGTAATAAAGTACCTTATTCAACGCTTTATGTTGATTAAAAACAAAGTATTAAATGGACACTAATTAAAATTTGATGAATAAATTGAAAATGGTTTAAAATGCAGAAACGTATGCTATTTTTCCAATAAAATAATCGGAGAATTTCAAATATCTAGGACGTCTCCAGGTAGCTCAGTTGGTCAGATTATTCCTCTGTAAGGAATTGGTAGCGGGTTCAAGTCCCGTCCTGGATGTTTACTTTTCCGAACTAAATCTAAAAGTCGTGCAGTTTGCCTAAGGAAAAATTTCACATTCGCAGTGTAGGCCGCCGCACGGTATTATCCAGGAACCTGGGCTCGTGTGGACTCTCAGTGGGCAGAGGTTGGTGGGCAGTGGTCAGGTCAGTCGGGGCCAACAGCAGCGTCATGCCTTGGTGGTCGCATGCGGTCGATGAGCGGTAGGGCCACGGCCACGAGCTCGTCCCACTGCGCCAGGCGCTGGCACGAACGGCATGCGCAGTCCGAGGGTGAACCGTCTTCGGGCTCCTCGCCTTCCTCGAAGCCAAGGTCGGAGCCCCCGCCGTCGGTTTCCCACTTGTCTTTGTCGTAGCTACCACCGTCGCTCTCCCCTGATGACTTGTCGCCGTCTTCTTCGAATGTTACCTGTTAAAAAAAGTGAAGTACTGGATATTGTATATTGTGACCCTCTTTCCTGAGACTTTACCTTCAGCTTACCACCACGCGAGGTGAAGTCAAATTGACGTGTCCTAATAATATCAAAAAAAAACATGGTTTTAAAGCCGCTGGCAACCCGGCGGTTGCAGAAAGTTGCGCCGCCTGGAAACTTATTGCAAAATGAGGCCGTTGGCCTTGGTGTGTAGACAGCCTTAATTTTTTTTTTTTTTATAGGACTCATCAATATGAAAGGCTTCACTTCTTTCTTACCTTACAAAGGTAAGAAATTTTATTAATTTAACTTAGGTTATATCGCATTTTAAGTCGTTTCGTTAAAATAATCGCCAATATTGTATTTTAAAACTAAAAGTTAATTTTTCAAGCTTATCAGTACATATTATTATTCACTTTTGGTTTTATTTTCGCCAACACTTTACAATAATTTGCATAAAATGCCTTCTATTTTTGCAACATCATAAATAAGTACTGTCTCAAGTTTTTTTGGCATCTATTAGCATGTTTAACTTTCAAAGAGTTTATAATTATGTAGTTGTCTTTTTCTTCAACAACATCATTCTCTCGTTTGTTGGTTTCTTGCCACACTGCTATACTTACATGGTGTTTACTTAATCTTGAAACACTATCGCGATGTTCCCCTGTTTTGGAAACTTCACAAGCTGCAAATACGGATTCATCATCTGGAAGACAATATAAAACTTTTATTAAACTTAAAAACATTATTAATTAAATTATAAAACATTATTAATTAAAATATAAATAATATTAATAATCAAAAAAAAATACAAAAAGAAGTTTTGACCCCGACGTGATTTGAACACGCAACCTTCTGATCTGGAGTCAGACGCGCTACCGTTGCGCCACGGAGTCTCGTAGTTACCATTGTGAAATAGATAAGTATTATATATGTGTTTATAAAACATATATACACAAAATAAACGTGTTTATTTATTTACACGATATAATTTTCATGATGAATATTAACAATACTAATGCGTGATAGATAACGGTTAGTATTCAAAGATTATTGCTTCAGACAGAAATGATAATCAATAGGTACAGTCAACGACAGGGGTGCGACTGGTTGGATCACCTCCAAGTTTGGTGCACCCTGGGCAACGTGGGCGATGACGCATCATTGATTGCTCCTCTGGAGTAGCTGGCGTCAACGTCAACGGCCAAGAGTCTGACCAACCAGCCCTTTTCAGGGCCAGCTGATCCCATTGCACGAGGGGGTCGGGGCATGGCGGGCCTGCAAGGCCCGCGGGGAGGGGTGGTCGCTCCAGGTACCCCTCTGCTGTTATCAGAGGGGACACTGCGAATGGCCCAGGGTCAGTCGGATTGCGAGGGATATGCTCTATGGGTAACCTTACACACCGGCGTCTGTAGACCCGAGACGGCGTGCGGTTTTAGTCGGTTCAAGCCCGACATAACCGCCCCCGCTGGTCGGCGGGGGGGTATCCGAAGGGATTTTCGGACAATAAAAAAAAAGGTACAGTCAACGACAAAAGTGGCGTATTTAATAAATTCTTTAGCTCCTAAATCTTTCCTAACATAATGAACAAAACATAAAATAACACAACTTTGTCCTCTGGAGATTATAAAACTACTTGAAGATTCATTATAAGTTTCATGTATATCAATGTAAAAACGTTGGTAAACATGTAAGCGTTATCGTTATCCAGTTCTGGCGTTGACTGTAGCTATTGTGCTTATTGATTATTCATTCGGTAAATTTTTCAAGTGGGCGTGCATGGCCATATCGGAAAGAATAGCCAAGTGTTTTTTTTTTCAAAATCAACGACTTCGATTCCTGGATAGGTATTTTTTTTTTAAATTTATAACGCTGTTTAGTTTTTATTTAGACGTGTTTGTTTGATGTTATAGTATAATTGATGTGATGTAGAGACAGACGGTAGGTCATACAGAATGAATTTTTCAAGAGTGCGCGCATAGCCAAATGTGAAATTATAACAAATAGCAAAAAGTACTTGAAAGGAGTCTAGGGCCTAAATCGGTTAAATGAAAATTAAATCTGCATCAATCTGCAAATTGTCATAATTATGTAGGTATGTAGAGTTTGTGTATCACAGAGCAAATACATATTTTAAAAATAAAATAAAAATTTCACCATGAAAGAACGCGTGACACTTCGCGGGGTCGAGGGTATGGTGAAGAGGGGCTAGATCCCGACCATTTCTATCGCTCAATAGCAAAACTACTCACTTCATTGTATGTCGATATTACTACGTAGTACAACTATCTCACATTAGATGTCGCTAAATGTAACAGGGACGTACTCAGTTACAGAACTTCGCCATCTAGCATCGAGTAGAATTATATTTGGAGACACTGAGGCTAAGAGAGCTGTGCACAGGACCATAGAGTAAGTTTATATGTAGTTACACAATAGTTACGAACGCTGACTGTACACTAAGGCCACACCTACTGTGATGTTGTCAGGGTAGGCCCGAGAGTCACAGTGCACAGTTCCTTTGCATTGCCGCGGCATGGAATGGAAACTAGTAAAATTGTACACAGTAAAATAAACTTTATGGCAATTGTATAATGTAGGTATACCATGATGAATAAGCAGGAAAAAGTGGGGTTTAGAGGGACACAGCTGGATCTTTTATCTGATTTCCTTAGGAATAGGTCCTAGTGTGTTAAGATAGGTTCGTTTATTAGTTCCAGTCTTGCTTCCCTGTGGTACGCCATAAGTTACTGGAGTAACCTGTCGCGTACCACAGGGAAGCGTCCTTGGCCCAACTTTATTTCTCATCTACGTGAACGATTTGCTATACATAAACCCCATTTATGGCAAATTAATAGCTTACGTAGACGACACGGCTCTTATCTTTACTGGTAAAACTCACACGACATAACGCACACACACACATTCTTTCTACATAATTTCCTAGCCCATCTAGCCATAGTTACGTCTAATAGCTTAGTGATATTATGGTATTGAATACATGACAATAATTTTGAGGGTTTATGATTTGTGTGCTGAAATACAAGTGACAAACCTAGCTCAGCAGCAGATGTAAAACTATGTACAAAAACTTATTTATTACTAATAAATTATTATTATTTACAAACTAAATAAGAGGCAGTAAAGAAGTCGCACGTCTTCCGCGGAATCCTCGCGCATTCTCGAGAATTTCTCTAACTACCTACTGTCGGTGCCGTTCGTAGAATTAGATTATATCACAAATGACATAAAGTTAATTTATGCTATTAACAATTTTGTTGGAAAAATTCGCTTGCATTCCATTCCGCGGCAATGTAAATTGAGCCTTAGACTGCTGGCACCTCTCTGTTTGCTCTGTGTGCATGTTCGCCTCACCTATGAAGTGCGCGAGTGCAGCGGCCACGTCGTGCGCGTGCGCCGGCTCGAGCGGGCGGAGCGCGTGCGCATGCGCGTTCCACAGCGCGCGCGCCAGCAGCGGCGCGGGCGGAGCGTCGGCGCGCGCCGCGCAGGCGCACAGGGCGCGCGCCGCCAGCGCCGCCGCCTCGCCGCACGCCGCGCCCGCGCCGCACACGTTCACCAGCACGCCCGCCGCCGCGCACCGCACCGTGGCCGACTCTGCAGCCGCGGGAAAAATATCTTACAATTCCTTACGCAACCCGTGAAACTGCATATTGTTTCGTTGCATCGTCAACCTGTGCCGGAGCTTGTGTTTTTCTCCGAAATATCTGAGAAAACATTGTTCTTCCATTTTTTTTACAATACCAGTAGGCAACTGTGCCCGCGACTTCATTCGCGTGCATAGCGCGACTTAGTTCTGGGTTTTAATTTCGTCGGGCGGAACACCAAAGCTTTTTCTAAAATAAAAATAGTCATAGTGCGTTTCGCCTTACTACATCAGTAACAATTTCATCAAAATCGGCCCAGACATTTCGGAGATAACCCAGGACAAACAGACCGAAAGACAAACAAACTTTTTATATAAGTACCGTGCACACATTCATATGCAATGCAGACATTTAAAATTTATTTATTTACTAGCTGATGTCCGCAGCTTCGCCCGCACGCAGGTAGGTTATTGTGTTTTGATAACTTCGGTTCTACTTAGTCAATTGCAATCAAACATACGGCAGATTTTAAGTCTGACTAAGACCTTTCTAATAGAAAAAAACCGCATCAAATTTTCAATAGTTTTTGCCTCCATTGCAAACCATTACTTAGACAAACAGACAAGAATATCCAAAAAATATTTATGTGTAGAATAGGTTCATTTAACGTAACCTAAGTATTTCTACATGATATTGTCGGAAGTTTACGTATTTCTTTCTTTTTAATTTTTTAACTATTTCTTTTTGATATTTCTAATGTACAGAAACAATGTACAGAAACAACTAATTTTCAATTTTATAATAGTACTAGCTGTCCCTCCACGGCTTCGTCCGTGGCGTATTTAACCCATACATGCCTGTAAATGATTCGTTTTCATATACGAATCTACCGGATTTGTTGACATTTATGATTACTGCTGCGCTCTCTTGGGTAGTAGCGTGATGATATATAGCCAATGATACGCACAATTGAAATATTTGCTTTAAATAGGTTGAGTAGATTCAGAGATCCCCCTCCAAACTCACAACATCTGAAACTGTACCTCTTTATAATATTAGTGTAGGTGTTCAACACCTTAATTCCCAGTATATGAATACTACTTAATTGTAAAGTTTTAATGTGTGCTCGATAGATGGCGTTGTACCGATCGCATGCATCGCGTTATGGTTTCGTTACACCGAAGTCTATAAATAGTTTGAAGGAATTTCAATTAAATTGTCTCAATGCAAGATTGTGTTTCATTATACTTTGCTCGCCTAGTGATTGGAAATCTAGTACGAAGTCGTACATTAGGTATAGATCTAGATAAGTAGGTGCGTAAGTAGTGACCGTGGTGCAAGTAGGGCTCCAGCGAGTCGAGCGCGCCGTGCCGCACGAGCAGCTGCGCCGTGCGCGCGGCGCGCGACATGTTGCCGAGCGCGCGCACCGCCTCGCACGCCGCCGCGCCCGCGCCCGCGCCCGCCCCCGCGCGCGCCCAGCGGCACGTCGCTGCAACACACACCACGCGCCACGCTACTGAATCGGTTCCACTGTGCTACTACCATAGTTCTACTCTGCCAAACCATATAACTTTTGACAGCACAATTTTTAAAGATTTAGATCGGGAAAAGAGAACATCTAGAACGGGACTTGTACCCGCGACCAGTCCCTTATAGGGGGAATGCTCTGACCAGCTGAGCTATCTAGACACATCCCAGATATTCTAAATTCTCCAATATATTATATACGTCTTAAGCCGATGGCGACGGACGTGTCTAGATAGCTCAGCTGGTCAGAGCATTCCCCCTGTAAGATACTGGTCGCGGGTTCAAGTCCCATTCTAGATGTTCTCTTTTTCCGATCTAAATCTTTAGAAAAATTAAGCATACAGAATGCTTAAAAATTTAATTGAAGCACAATTTTTCATCAAATAGTTATGTCCTTGTTTTGTGCGGAAATACCCCCGGATCCCGCCGGCCAGCGAGGATGGTTATGTCGGATTCGAACCAACTAAAACCGCGGGCCGTCTCGGGTGGTCAGACGCCGGGGTGTAAGTCCCTAGCACCTCAGCTCACCCAGGGCCATTTCCGGTTTCGAGATGGCCCCATCGTGTTTGGGAAGCACGTCGTCCCAAGTAAGACGGGGGGGGGGGGGGGGGTGCGCAGTGCGCCGCCGCCCCGGCCTGCTTCTGCTAGGGCATGCTATTTCAGTAGTTACCTTTACAGATCTCATCGAAGTAGATATGAAGCGGATCGGGCGGGTCCGGCGGCTCGCGATAAAACGTCAGATTGTTCAGCGTAGCTAAAGCCGCCGTCGCCAACTCTTCGCGATGTTCCATGTTGTTGTCACTCTGTGTGGGTGATGTGTTCTGATATCACACGACAATGGTACACAATATTAGTGTTAAGTGCAAATCTACCACATATTGATATATGTACAATACCCGGCGTTTGGGTTGGCACGTCGGGAAGTAGAGTGATATTTCGGCTAAGATCGGCTTGCTTCGGTTTTGTAGAGCGTTCTCTCTGTCGTACATCGGACTGACAGCTTGATTATAAAGGTATCAAACGGTCAGTCCGATGTACGACAGAGAGAACGCTCTACATAACCTAAGTAAATCGATCTTAGCTGGACTCTTTCTGTTCTTCCCGACGACGTGCCAACCCAAGCGCAAGGACTTGTATATTGTCATATCAAGCGTACAATTGAGGCTGCAAACGCAAGCCTAACTGAAATATTATCAAAACTACTTACTTATTTGTATAAAACATCGATGGTAGCCCAATTGGCTTCTATAGCAAAGCATTTTTGAATGGTTATATTAGTCATCTACCTAATTTTATTGCTAAATATTAGTCAGGCCGTTCTTGTGCTCGCAGACAGAATGTCATACCTTTTTTTTTTTTTTTTTTTTTTTTTTTATCGTGCGGAAATCCCTTCGGATACCCCCCCGCCAGGCAGCGGGGGCGGTTATGTCGGGCTTGCACCGACTAAAACCGCACGCCGTCTCGGGTCTTCAGACGCCGGGGTGTAAGGTTACCCATAGAGCATATCCCTCGCACCCCGGCTGACCCTGGGCCAACTCACCACTAACAGCATCGCTCATCCTGTCTCCTCTGAAAGCAGAGGAGTACGGAGAGCGATGTGTTCCCGCCACGTTGGGTATTGGCCGACGATCAATGCCAACCCTATGAAGGGCTGAAGGGGAAGCCATTGACCGCCGCCCAGGGTGTACCGGCCGCTCCGATTCCGTTCCCCCCGGACTGCAGCGGGATCGGAATCGGAGCGGCCGGTACAGAATGTCATACCTCATGATCAATCTTCTCGGCATGTTCGAGACACGCCAGCAAAGCTTTGATCATCCTCTCCGCGTGCTCAGCGGCCAAACCCCTTCCTGCGTGTTCTGATAAGCAGAGATTAGCAACTACCCGCACCGTCTGAAAAATAACCATATATATATGTAGGTACTCATTGTGATATACCGGTAACACTTGGATCTGCATACGACGCTATAAGCAAAGTAAGGGGCCAATTCTCGATGTTCAAAATTCAATTTCAATTTAGTCTCGATCTCTCAAATGTCAAAAAAGGTTTGTTGAAAATATTGAACACCTTTTTTTAGGGATTTTCTTTAGAAATCCTATTGCTATCGAGTTGTCGTCGACGTCGTCGTTGCCAATTTTCTGTCACGGTTTTGGGTATGAAGGAGATGAGCTATCGAGTTGCTGTTTTCGGTAATAGATTCGTGCTGGGGTGAACCATTGCAAGATAAAGAAACACTTGAACACTTAAAACAACTTGTTAAAAGAAAAGGTGTTTTCGTAATAAAATTATGTCGAAAATATTGAAAATGTTATGAGAACAACTTTTTTTGACATTTGGGGGATCGCGACTATTGAGACTGAATTTTGAACATCTTTTTATTACGAGAATTGGCCTTCTGTTCAGATCTGACATTGAGAAGATGATGATGACTATGAAAACTCTTCGGTCAGCTGCTGTATGTTATTGATATGAATTTACAAAATGGAACCCATCGGTAAGTCTTGTATGATTGACCTGAACACGATATTAATAATCAACTATTTAAATCTGCAACTCTACCATGACATGTTATAAGCGTTCGTGTTACAGATGAGAAAGAGGGATGGAGTGTCCATCCCTCTTTTTTACCCGTCAGCACGATACGTACCTAACTCAAATTACTCAAATTAAAAAAAATTATTAATCAAGCTGATATATAGAAGAAGAAGGTGAGGAAGGCTGGTAAAACTTTCCTTTAAACGTCCTCCACATACGCTCTTATGTGTAAATATGTAAAAATATTGTTTTGCTTACTTTGATGAGTACGTCTTCGTCTGAACCATCAGATCCTCCCAAATCAGTACCTGCAGAGATAGATTTTTCAATAGTCCAAATTCAACAATGGATCATGAAAGCACAAACTCTGGGCTACTCTTTTCAAATTGCCAAGTTACAATTTTTCTGTTTATATTGTAAGTATTTATGATGCTTTATCTAATAGATACATCATGCACTTTGGGCAGTCAAGTGGATAACTTTATAACAATTACTAATGCGAAAGCTTGGATGAATAAATGGATGGATGGATTTTACTAAATCAATCAATTGACCTTTGTGGCGTAGCGGTTGTTCATTCGACTGCTAAGTTAGCGGTCGCGGGTTCGATTCCCGCTAAGTACAAACATGTATATATACATTGGTCCGGATGTTTCTATGTACAATATGTATTTATTTACGAAAAAAAAGTATTTAATTATGTTTATCCGCATTCTAGAAGTCATAATATATGACAAGCTCTGCTTAGTTTGGGTCTAGATGGCGTTGTGTAATTTGTCCTAGAATATTTGTTTATTTAATAAGGGTAGACGGGAGTGGTACCCCAATCTATCCGTGTCGGGGTGCGCCGTATCCACGAACTAGTTTTGCTCGCTCCCATGGCGTTTCAAGCTGTGTACACACTAATGCCGCCGACCCGTCGGCTTAACCCGCCGGGCTTGTATTGCGTTTTGTTCCGGTACGACTAAACGCAAAACAAGCCCGGGGACTCAAGTCGCAATGCCGCCGGGTTTGGTGTGCAGACAGCCTACAGAAAAGCGTCTGTGTCAAGTATTAAAGATTATTACTAGTTATTTACTCTAGCTCAACCACATCCATACAAAGGTTGTCTGGAAGAGATCGCTATAAGCGATAATACCGCCCATTTTTCAATTTATATTAAATAGATAAGTTAAGTGCTTGTGTAATTTCTTTATTGGTGTACAATAAAGTATATTTTATTCCATTCTTCCCACCAGGCGAGGCCGCGCTGGCGGCCAATGTCCGCCGGTAACCCTGGGGTTATCCTTTCGAGGGCTTACCCGGGGTGCCCGGCAATGGACACTTGGGCAGGACACTGTGCGGTTTTAGACATAACCACCCCCGCTGGCCGGCAGGGGGGTATCCGATATGCGATTTCCGCACGTAAAAAAAAATGCTATTCTATTCTATTACGTACCGATAACGTGTAGATCAGGATCATTTTCAGTATCCCGAGACCCTTGTGCAGTTCTCTTCGTGTACGACTCTAGTATGGTCAGCAGCACGTCTATGGACCCCTCCTCGTGGTAAATCTATTGAGTAATGTGTATTATTTCAACAACGTTATATGTTTTGGAATGTATACGTTTTTAAATTTGTTTCTGTAAAGGGAGGTTATCAACTACATCTAAAATGTAATGTAAGTATGGCTAGAGGGACAAAGAATTCGTTACGTTGAGTGAAGACTGAGGCACCGCGGACGGCGGAATAGGAAGCGTGGCGCTACTTTGAAATCGTTTGATACATAAAGAAAATATGTGCCGTATTCTTGTAAAACACACAACCACGATATTTTAGCTTCATTTTCTAGAGGCCTTTTAGTTACTTCATAATAATATGCCATTTCAGTCCTATAGATCAGGAATGTCGTGCTGTACTTAGTCTTCTCCTCCCGAGTGTCTATTTTGGTTGCATCCAAAGCTTGCACTTAAAAGAATATGATATATCTATGTATGATATGTAAGTATGGCTAAGAGTACGCAGTACGCACGTCGTCTCTAGCGCACGGGTGGTCGGCGGCCATGTTGCCGAGCGTGTAGGCGAGGCGCACGGCCAGCGGCGCGCGCGGCGCGCACGCGGCCAGCGCGCGCAGCAGCGCCTGCGCGGCGCCGTCGCACGCGCACAGCGCCGCGCAGCATCGCGCAGAGCCGGATACCACGCTGCACCAAAGTCGAACTTGAATTTATTTATTTATTTATTTATTTATTTATTTGCACATGGAAAACTTACAGCTAATACAGTCAAATAAAAAAGCAGATTAAACATCTGAAAGCCAATTAAAAGTTTTCACTTCTAGTTCTGGTATAATACACATAAGTGAAAGCAAATGCTAGCGAAAATCAAAACACAAAAATAAATTAAATCACACAACACGATAGGTACCTAAGAGCCGAAAATTACTGTGATAATATGATAAATATTGACACATGCTGCACTATACACATTTGAAAAACTTAAGACTTAGAAGTCTTCTTGCTGAGGGCACACTGACTGAAAAGGGATCAATGTCATGCTGTTTACATAATATGTTGAAATTTCTGCTTGCGCGCACCAGATAGCTGTTCTGCCGGTACTTCGTTTTAGCGAAAGGAACGTGAAGGGGGGGATTGAAGCGAAGTGGCTTGGCTGGTACGTTCAGTGATATTTTTCCAAGCAAGTCGGCACAGTCAATTTTATTGCTCAAGATTTTGACAAGGAATGTAAAGTCCGCTATTTCGCGTCGATCTATAAGCGGCAAGAGATGAAACTTCCTACACAATCGGAGATAGTCCTTGGAGTGGTACGGAATTTTTTGATGGTAACATAAATATTTTATAAACCGTTTCTGTATATTCTCGATTCGTTCAATTTTATCAGAATAGCACGGGTTCCATATTTGTGACGCATACTCCAAGTGACTCCTTACATAGGTGCAATATAATATTTTAAGGGTTTTGGCATCAGAAAAAGTTTTGCCTATACGCATTATAAAACCAAGCGATTTCGATGCCTTTTTCACAATGGTGTCAATGTGTAAATCAAAAAGCAACTTGGAATCATGGTGAATTCCTAGATCACTAATATGATTGTTTCTTTGGAGAGTATGACTCCCTAAGTTATAAGAGGTGTGTAGTACATTGAGCTTCCTAGTGTATGTTATAATTGAACATTTAGCAGGGTTAAGAGCTAGTTTATTTAAGCGGCAATACTCCTGCAGCCTGTTCAAATCATCTTGAAGTGCCGACATATCTTCAGATGAAGATACTGGTCTTACAACTTTCATGTCATCCGCGAAGCATAGTAATTCGGATGATTGGAGACACTGGTCGATGTCGTTTACATAGACCACAAACAAGAGAGGTCCAAGCAGGGAGCCCTGAGGCACACCACTGGACACTGAAACCCAATTAGATGTATAATTGTTGATAGTCACAGCCTGAGATCTATTTTGAATGTAGGAGGAAAACCATCGTAGAAGATCTCCACGAATGCCTAGCTTGGCTAACTTCTCAATGAGGATACAATGATCTATTCTATCGAAAGCTTTGCTGTAGTCCGTAGTAGTATAGAAACTGATATTCCATAGGATCAAATATCAAAGAAATCTTTAAACTCAATTGCAGATTCAAGTGGTCGTTGAATCATACATCTTTAGTTACACAAAATTTAGAACTTACAGTCATTGTAAGTTCTAAATTTTGTGTTTTAAAGTGTCCATATTCCGGGCGAGAAAGACGGATAGAGCTGTACACCCTATATAGCTCCATCCCTCTTTCTAGCCCGGAACACAAAAGCTTTAACACGTCATGGTAGAGACGCTGAGCGAATAACAATCTAATCTTCGTGAGGTGAACCGTAACGGTGTTTATACAGTTCTAGTCCAGTGTAATCTTTTAGCCTCGATATACGCGATTGGAGGATTCTTCTAGTAACCAAGGAAAGTTTGTAAGGAATTGTCAAGTGTCATCAGTGTTAGAATCATAATTACCGAACCTGAAACGGATGAAAGACGCTGCACAGGACCTTGAAGTGTCCACTGTTTATTGATAAGATCCAAGAACTAACCAATGTGGAACACTTATATGCAAGACTTTGCCAGTAGGTAATTGAATAACTATACATACATAATTACATACATCATAGTCACGGCTCTTTACTATTAGGGTAGGCTGAGATAACATGTTTCCACTTGCTACGATCCTAGCATAGCATAGGCCTTTAGCTTTTTCTGCTTTCATAATTGTTTTCACACATGTTCGCCGGCTGTGGGTGCTCTTGACCTGGATTTTCCCTTAAACGATTCTCGATCTGGTTAACATACAGACGCCTAGGTCATATCAGCCATATCAGCCAATGGTTTGATCGCGAGTAGCCTCTCAGTTCATCTTGCGAGACTTGGGATTAGTGGGAAGTCGGCGACGGCCTAGAAGTACCGACTATTGCCCACTTCGCCTGAGCTAACTTGTCGCCTCTTCCTAGTGTTGGGGGAAGCGTGATAGTCTGCATGGGAACAATAAAAAAATAAACTGAATTAATAAAATAAATGCCTACCTCAGACAGCGAGCGACATTCGTAAGCACATCTCTATCAGTATGAAGACCTAGCGCTGCAATAAGTTCAGGCAATGCGCCGCTGGCTATGAACTCTTCCGCATGCGTGTCCACCACAGTTGCGAGGCTACGCAGCGCTCCCGTCACTTGAAACAGAGCGTGTGTACATTGCTCGTTCAATGTACGTGGGTTCTCTGCTTTCTGTATCAAACAAAAATAAAAACGTGATAAAATAAATATGGTGAAATAAAAACCTGAAAAGTGAAGTAAGTTCTGCAACGATTGAAGTTATATCACGCGCAGGGCAGGCGTGGCGTAGCGTAGAATAAATTCACCAGTAGGCAGGACAGGACATAATGTTATCCGTTAAATTTGGATAAGTAAGTACATAGTTCTTTCCGACGCGACGTGCAAAATCAAAAGCCGGGTAGGTACTGTGCGTTCACTTAACGACCTCCGTCCTCCATGAGCGTAGGCCTGGGGGTGACAGGTGAGGCCGCCTGTCACCCCAGCAGAAGCAGGCCGGGACGGTGGGGTGACTAGCGCCCCTCCCCCAAACCGGGGCAAGACGGTGACATCGTGGTTCCCAAACCCGAGGGGGCCATCTCGAAACCGGAGATGGCCCAAGGTCAGCCGGGGTGCGAGGGATATGCTCTATGGGCAACCTTACACCCCGGCGTCTGTAGACCCGAGACGGCGTGCGGTTTTAGTCGGTTCAAGCCCGACATAACCGCCCCCGCTGGCACGCGGGGGGGTATCCGAAGGGACTTCCGCACGAAAAAAAAAAAAGTAGGTACTGTGCGTTATCTAACAAGAACGGCGAGGTGGCACGGTAACAGTAACACCACTGACAATTGTGTGACAATCCTTTTTTTCTGTGACCATTGACCACTAGTTATCTGCGTAGATACTCGTTCTTCATCGAATAAAATGAAGAAACTATCATCGGCAAGTCGATTTAGTGTAAATATTCCTTTGGAATATTTTTTTAAATGCAGCTTATAGTAAACGGTGTTTTGGTTGGCACATCGGGAAGCAGAGAGACTGTCCGGCTAAAATCGGTGTGATTTTGTTGAAATATGGACACGACGTTAAAAAAAAACACAACATGAACAAAAAAACGGACACATACTATTCGACCGGAGTATTAGCCGGACTCTCTTTTCTTCCCGACGTGCCAACCTAAGCGCCGGGACCTATAATTCGCCCATGATGGTTTTGACGTTAATTGGTTTAAACAGTAGCTGATGAGAACGTCAGTAGTTACGTCTTCGTTAGCAAGCGAGTGAGTAAGTAGCGTACAATCACAGAGCATATACAAAGAGGTGTTTTTATTAGATTTCCCTATGAAAGAGCGCGTGACACTTGGCAGTGGTGAGGGTGTGCTAAAGAGGGGCTCGATCCCAACCACATTATATTCAACCTACCGGTCAATAGCAAAACTATATTCACTTCATTCTATGTCGATAATAATACGTTGTATAACTCACACTAGATGTAACGGAGATGTACTCAGATACAAAGTATCATCAAGTAGAATTATATTTCGAGACACTGAGGGAGTAAACTGACTTAGGCCACGCCAGAATACACTCAACAGTTAGAGTGCACAGTTAATAAGACCGCTTCCTCTCTGTATTTGCTCTGTGCGTGGTGTGCACTGACCGCGCTGTTGAGTATCTTGAGGTGCAGCGCGGCGAGGTGGACGGCCCCGGCGCGCGTGGCGCGTGCGGCCAGCGCCGGCTCCAGCGCCAGCACGCGCAGCGCCGCGCAGCCGTACACGCAGCACGCGCTCTCCTGCACCGGCTCCGCGCGCCCGCACCCCTCCACCACCAGCTCTGCAACACCACAGACCCACCACTTCTATATAAGGTGTCCCAAAATTAGATCTCTGAACTTGGTGAGATGACTTGATATCGACAATGTATGTATTTGAAACAAAACAAAATATCGGGTCAAATAAAAAATAAAAAAATAAAAAAAAAAAAAAATTAAAAAACCACCAGCGACCAGCGTCACGTGACGCGACGAGCACACGTGACGCTGGTCGCGATTTAGGTATTTCCCACACATCCGCTTGGAGAATACTGCAAGGAGGACTGCACGCCTACCACGTGCGTCACGGGCTCGTCGCGTCACGTGATGCTGGTCGCTGGTGGGTTTTTTTTTTCATTTTTATATTTTTAATTATTTTTTTGTTTCAAATACATATTTTGTCGATACCAAGTCATCTCACCAAATTCAGAGACCTAATTTTGTGACACCTTAAATAGTGTGTTTTTTTTAACCGGGACAATATGGGGAAATCCGAAACCATAGAAGATATAGGGAAATGGCCTTAGGAACCATTTATTCTTTTTTTGTGGAAAAAAATTTGATATAGAAATTTTTTTGGTCAAGCGTGAGTTGTCCACAGAAATGAGTCATTTTGAAAAAAAAAATTTTTGATGCGGTTCGACTCATTTTCATACAGGGAATATTTCATTGTATTGGAAGAAAAAAATCTGAGCAGCAGAAGTTAGTCAAATTTAATAAAATGTTTCTCATGCAAATTTTGTACTTAATACTAATTTTTACCAACTTTAATAAAACTATTAACGCAACAAATGTTCAATATGATCTCCCTCTTGCTGAATACAGATACGAGCACGTTTTAGTACACCTCTTGTTGCCTTAGCCAAGGACATGTGATTAATGTTGTTCAAGTGATAAAGGACTGCCTCTTTTAATTCTTGTACAGTATTGTATCGAGATTCATACACTCGACCCTTCAGGTGGCCCCATATAAAAAAGTCCATCGGCGTCATGTCGGGTGAACGTGGTGGCCATTTAATAGGACCATGTGTACCCATCCAACGACCAGGAAAATGTTCATCTAAAAACCGTTTACTTGCTGTGCTATTATGTGCAGGTGCACCATCTTGTTGGTAAATGACACTATTTAAATTACTTAAGGGAATGCTATCATCCACTTTATTTATGACCATATTCAATATCTGTTGATATTTCTCACTATTCAACGTTCCGTGGTAAATCTTAATAGCAAAGATTTTATTATGTAATACCGCACACCAGCAATTAAACGAAAAGCGGACTTGGTTATGGGTCTCTGTAGTTCTAAGTGGATTAGTACGTGACCAGTAATGATTATTTTTCCTATTGTACATACCGTTATTCGAAAAATTGCATTCATCTGTCCAAATAATCTGATTTAGAAAGGAATGGTTTCCAATCGATCTTGCTACAAACCAACGACAAAATGTTAATCTGCGGTCTGTATCTCCTGGAAGCAGTGCTTGTACAAGTCGACCCTCTCTGTAACACTTATACTTGTGCTTCTTCAGTACCTTTCTTACAGTTGATTTATGCACACCGATATTTTCAGCAGCTTGTTGTAATGATGCTTTTGGATAAGCTTCAAAAAATCCTAAGATGGCAATAGTTATGAATTCATTCAATATTGTCGTTCGTCTCTTACGTTTAGGTTTAAAAGAACCCTCTTGTCTTAAATTTTTAACAAGTTTTTCAATTACCTTGCGATTTGGTAGACTACGATCAGGATAGCGTTCCCGATACCACTTTAATGCATTAACTGAGCTTCGATAATTTAAAAAATACGCTTCGATTAAATCAACTTTATGTGCATTGGATAACGCCATGATGAATCACAAACAAACTGATAATAAAAAATGAAAGTAACAAAAATAACAATGTTCGTTCGAAATTTGAATATTTTTTATTCATTTGAATCATAAAAGTCTTAATTAAGACCATGGAGGTCCAGTTCCAATTCTACAGTGCAAATAAAATCTCATTTTTGAATATGGAATGCTTTTTGTACGTGAGTATCGACTGTGATGCAGTAGATGGGTACTTTGAACTAACCTGTTGCATGAGAAACATTTTATTAAATTTGACTAACTTCTGCTGCTCAGATTTTTTTCTTCCAATACAATGAAATATTCCCTGTATGAAACTGAGTCGATCCGCATCAAATAATTTTTTTTTCAAAATAAGTCATTTCTGTGGACAACTCACGCTTGACCAAAAAAATTTCTATATCAAAATTTTTTTCACAATAAAAGAATAAATGGTTCCTAAGGCCGTTTCCCTGTATCTTCTATGGTTTCGGATTTCCCCATACTGTCCCAGTTAAAAAAAACACAGTGTATATACTACTACGATCTACTCCTCATCATCCTCCGAGCCTATTTTTTTCCAGATCCAGTTTCACCGTTAGTAAACTTTTAAGTTTCACCTCGCCAAGGTCATGACTAAGCGATTAGGTGAAAATCATAATGTTGAAACATATACACGATGTCTGCAACATCATACCTAATTGTCTGTTAAGCCGGTATGCACCGGAGCGAAATTCCAACCAGATTCTAGCAGGTCATTGTCACCGATACTGGGACAGCCATTCATTTGGAGGACACAGTCTAAGGTGTGTTAATTTGAGGCTTTACGCCGGAATCACCCTTTATCGGGCTCCAGTATGGGCGGGGAACATGACGGCCAGCAACGTCTCAATCCTGCGTCCCCCTTACAGGTGCTGGTCGTTAGGATCTTAAGGGGATACCGTATGGTGTCCTATGAGGCGGCGAGTCTCCTAGCCGAGACACCTTCATGGGACCTGGAAACGAGGACGCTTGTGGCACTGTACCAGTCTCTGGGATATCATTCCCCAGCCACACAGGCCAATGTAACGAAACAACGTTTAGTCGGTTCGAGTTCGACTTACCCACCTTATCACTAACTCCGTTGAGGCGAAGCCCGAGGAGGTTTCAGAACGCAAAAAAATGGTTGTGTTGATTTATAATTCTGTCAATTTAGAGACAATCTTTAAAAAACAAAGCGCTGCTATTTTCTTAGACTTACCAAGTAAATTAGTGTTTCTGAAGAAATGATCGTTCTTATCATTTTTAGCAATTTTAAAGACTAATTTGCATGCGGCCGCCAAGTTTGGCCCAGTTACTCGCATCTGGAACAAATTACTGATTGAGATCAGTACTTAGTAGTTATATGCTATCAGCTGGTCTAACGTTGTGGTCTTGTACCTGTAATCAGGGACTGAATATGAATCAAATCAATTAGCCCTATCGCAGTTCACTGCAAAACATGGCCTCTCCCAATGTGCGCCTATTAGAAAGTATTTTAACGACATTTTTTCATATGATCACAGCAAATAATTATAATGTCAGCGCAATTCTCGATTAAAGTTTTTTTAGATATTACTTGTTGACTAGCCGTTGCCGTGGCTCCACCCGCGTGAATTTCAGCCAGATTCGTTAAGCTTTTTGAGCGTGATTGAGTAACAAACATCCAAATAGACAAACTACCAAAAAATTTTAAAACTTTCTAATGTTAGTCGGATAGGATACTAGGAAGTAAGTAGCATATAATTTAGAAATGTGACTCCCCCTTCCACACAACAGCCTTTTTCCACACACTTAGTCCTCCCTAACGTGAGACGTAATATCTGGATGGTCGGGAGCGGTAGTCCAGGATACTCATACTGCCACAATGGTCGACAATTGACTATAATAGTACATACCGTGAGTAGCGCCCTAGCGACCGCCACGAGCACTGTGTCATCGGGATGGTCAGCGTGAGCGAATAAGGCGCGTAGCACCATCTCGCGCAAGCTTTCCGCGGGCGAGCTCAAGCTCACGGCGTGCGTCATCGCTTCTAGCAGCTGCAAGGTGCGCGCCGCCCCGCGACAACGCTGAGACAGAGCCTCCGACAGCTCCAGGATACTCATACTGCCACCATTGGCAATAAACATTTGGTTAAATGATATAGCTTTCTCAGCTTAGAGGATAAAATGGATGGTCGAGCCAAGACAACCTACAAGGCGGTGCTGATTGATGAATGAGGCTCTGGCGCAGACTTTCCTAGGTTCTGACACAGTATTAGTGTAGGTACTGTGGTTGGGACGGCAAACAGCAGTCGCTCCCTAAAATTGTATAACCCAAATTGAAACGAGGAGGAGTTAGCGGACCTCGAACCCCGAGGTGGAAGCCTCGGATATAACCCCAAAGGCTGATGATGAACCCGTGGCAAATTTCTTATAAATCCAATTAGGTTCGGGCGTAGGGCAGCCAGTACTGGGTCCACTTTCTTATTTTTTGCTCTTTCGCTTTACGCAGTTTTTAGCATCCCTAATAGTAAAACTATTGACACACAATATCATCTGTGGCGACGTCAAGCCAGCATTTCTTAGATCTACCAATTCTTAAGGGGCCTAATAAAAGCAGCATGGTCATACATTTGTTACCCACGTAGGTCGTTACCTCGTCAGCAAGGGCGGCTAATGTCTTTATTATTCGATATTTATTACTTCTCCTCACCTAACTTCTAAACAGATATCGATCCACACCTCTTAAAAATCCATATCATAATATTGGTATAAACTTATATCTCATAATTAAGTACCTACGTAAGTACTGGAATTTATTTTAATAACACATTTTTGGCGTCTTTAACACCTGGCGCCTAAAGCGACCGCTTCTTTCGCTCTACCTCCAGGGCCTGGAGCTGATAAAAATAAATCGATATTATTAATAACTCCACCTAACCCTTCTGGGATAACAGGCAAGACTTGTGTACGTATTATGTATGTCAAACGTTTGACTATCAAACTTACTTGTCAAAGTGATCGTTAGAAGCAGTTGTATTCGGCAGTTGCACTGAGAGTTGTTTGACTGCGATGTCGTTGAGTGTGCTGGAGGAGTCGTAGTCATAAGACTTCGACTTGGAGGCTGCGAATTGCGATCGGATGGCATTACACTCCGGACTAGGGTCTGCCAGAAAAAAATGCTGATTAACTAATTAAAATGTATGATGTTTTATTTTTTTTAAAGAGTCAAGGCATAACTGCTACGCTCTGTCTCCAATGACCCTGATTTTATGATTTAGACGCATATTAGGACGCCTAGTGGGCTACTTGTATAATCAGCGACTAAACGACTAGACAACACATCGACATATATTGTAAATTTCGTAAAATGTCGTATGTCGGTGCGTATTATGACAATATTACCCTTTACGACATGTCATAAGGTGTTCCTTATGACATGTCGTAAAGGGTAATTTTGTTTTTTATGTATGTAAGGGATAGTTTATCTTACGACAAAAATTTCCATTAACTACAAAATATCGTACGGGACAATTTGTCTCACGATAAAATGATAAAAATCTCTTAATACGTACATTTGGTGCTAATATTATCACCCTGATTATTAAAATCACCCAATGGTTGAATTATACTAATTGCTTGCGCTAGGGCCACTTCTGGTTTCAGATCTGCAATATGATTTCAGTGACTCGTGAGTTCTAATTATTAAAAAAAATCGTTCGATATATAAAGCCCTTTTTTTCATATAGAGGATATGAAGATGACTTCACCCAGCGGTGAGCCAGGTATAAGTGCAGTTTAAATAATGAAGGTCATCATTATAGATGCCAAAAGGGGTTAGAAGCTTTAGGACTACTTCTCGATAAGACAAGGTATCAATATGACTAGTTCGCTTTAGGACTAAATCTCAATATGACTACATCGCATTTGGACTAGATAGCTATACGACCATATATCCATATGTCTTGTTATCAGATTGACTTAATATCAAAATGACTTACAATGGCATCGAAAAGTGGCTCTTCAACCTTACTCTTCACCATACTTCATTGATAAGGAACTCATTCTTAAGCGCGCTGGCCACTTACCAATGAGTTCCTGAAACCCTTATAAAAATAAATTTAGTTATAAGTAATTTGTCTTTCAATGATCTGTCAAGACTAATTTGCATATTTTATTTCTGCATTTCATTTTGTTTTTTGTTCGCTACACATACGAAAATTCAAAGAAATGAATTTAAATTTATTCAAAATAAAAAAAAGAAAGAAGCTCTTCTTTACAATGGCTATAGATATAATTTTGTATCAATTTAAGCGGTACGTCTATTTGGCGTTGCTGCAAAAGACAAGATCACTCTTGTCTATTGCAGCAACGCAGTGTTTCTCTTGTCTCACAAGTGCTTCTCTTACATTAAACAAAGAAAAGACGGGTATAATAAGGGAGAGCCTACATAAATGTGACCAAGACTTTAACAAAACATACTGCAAACGCATTGTCTGTCATTAAATTTTGGTGATAATTGTACTTCTGAAAACAAACGGCAATATTGTCTATTCGCTATCTGGGCCAATGGCTATTTGGTCCAAATGAGATCTGGTCCATACACGATGTAGTCATATCGAGATTTAGTCCTATAGCGAACTAGTCATATTTACCATCTAGTCTTATCGGGAAGTAGTCCTAAAGCGTCTAACCCGCCAAAAGAATAATCAATGCTAAAATCGTGGTCTTAGGTTGCTTTTCACGGCTCACTTAAGGCCGTCCGCTGCCTTATGCTTCGCACGCATGTGGGCGCCCACATGCATGGGCAAGCAAAAGGCAGCGGATGGCCCAAAGGAACCGGGGTAGATTTTAGGTTGCGGATTCACACTTCACCGGGTTTGAGCCTGCAACCCCAATCGTAATTAGGCGTACACAATCGTAAGTGTTTTGGGTTGTGAGTGCATACCGTCGTGTGCTTGTCCAGTGGTATTACGCCGGTGTAGCGGCTTGCTGCGGCCACTGAGGTGCGGCAGCTTGGTGAACCCGCTCCAGCCGTCACTGGGCCGCTCCTGACCCTGCGGCTGCGGTGGGCGGGTAACCACGCGAGCCTGCGTTCACGAAATTACACCATATATCTTATTGAAATACTTTTAGGGCGCGTACCAACGTACAAAATTCGTGAACAACCGTCAAAAAGTGCGCCCGCATGGCCTATCAAACAATCACTAAAAGGAATGGGACCTTACCACTACGCTTTAATAGCGATTCAAAAGCAATGCAGTTCAGCTGAGGAAGAGAGATATACACCGTGTATAGCTCCATCTCTCTTCCTCAGCTGAACTGCATTGTTTTTGAATCGCTATTAAAGCATCGTCGTGGTAAAGCCCTTGTTCAACCAATGAAGCGAGTTCTTTGATCCCTTGATTGCTTGAATATAATCTATGATTGCTTGATTGGCGTACCTCCACGCCTCGCATTTAATACCAAAGAGACCTGAAAACGCGTTTTGTGCCTATGTCAGTTAGTTATATTATAATGCTTACTTTAAATCCCGGTTATGAATTTCAATATACACAGAATATTGCAAATAATCACCTGCGGCTTCTTTTTCGGGATGAAGGTGTCAGCGAGCATGTCATTAAGAGCTTCTTCGTCGAGCTTAGCAAGGCGCGCATCCATTGCCTCCAGTGTTTCTTCACCACCTTCTGACAAAGTCAGAAACTGGAGACTGTAGCAATAGAAATACAGAGTTCTTCAGTACCATGACGTGTTAAAGCGTTCATGTTTCGAGTGAGAAAGAGAGCTATACCGACAAACCACGTATCATCGCGATCGCAGAGCATAATCACGTCGATAGGTACGTACGATTTTACTTTTCACTATATGCCTTACCTGTATAATTCTCGTCTAAGGATCGCGTAACTACTTAATACTTTTATAAGCTAAGGTAAAAAGGATAATCTTTATAGAATAAAATAGCACAATACATACTCGTATGAGCTAGGCGGTCTGTTGTCTTTCTTGCGCGTGCGGTCCGTGAACAATGTGCGTTGTGGTTCGCGCGGCGTATAAGGTCGCCGCGTACGCAACGGACGCAGCGCGCCGCCCGCGCCGCTGTCACCGCTTGACATGCTGCTCATCTCTGATGGAAGAAACAAGTACTTCCATACAAAGCTTCTATTTTCAGGACTTAATACTAATGCTATTGTACCATTGCTTATTATTTCATGTAAGACAGATATGTGTACAGATGATGGGAAACTTATGTTGTGTCCTACGATTAGATATTATAAATGTGAAATAGGTTATCATGGAACGTGATCAGATTTCCACGCGGGAAAAGCTAAGAACTAGACCAAATAGAAATAAATCTCATACATCTAGTGACATGCAGTAGGTCCTACTGTGTAGTCAGTGTATTTATGTAAATTATAGAGTTATAACTCGATTAACAAGTTTGATTTCTGACTAGATCTATTGATTATCAAAAATTCCATGGAATATGTAGTTTTAGTTTATATCAAAATCGAACCCGCGACTCCTTTGTGTACAAAGTACAAACTTCTCACTATTCCTCATAGTTGAACATTTAGCCATGCACGCCCACTTGAATATTTCACGCTTTAGTGTTTATTATATCACTAGGAATTCAGTGCAGGGTGCGACTGAAATAAATTGAGCTGAGCGAGCAGGAGCGACGGTCGCGCGCATAGCTAAGGCCGCGCGCTCGTGAAACTGTTTTTCGATGATTATTCCTCAATGGTACATTGTATTTGAACAGTTGACCCCTCTAAACACTCAGCGGCTCACTATCACCATGGCAAATTTGGTCAAGATCGGTATTGTGGTTCCGGAGGAGTACAGTCTCGACCAAACGGCTTAGCCACGTAGAAGAGCTTCGCTTCGCCCAGCTCAATTAAGTTTGTCAAAAACTTTTTTAGCTATTTGGTTGCGTGATAGTTCAGTCTGGGCCGGATTGAATGTAGAAATTGATATTTAGATTGATAGTGTGATATTGTGTCAGGCGTAGGCACTTACAAAATAATAATGCAATTCAGTCACTATTACTCAAAAGCGGAGGAAAGCAAATTAGTAGAAGACGTGTTACGCAGACATATCCTAAGAATATTGCTAGTATATGCATTGCCCTCAATTGTATTGGATGTTACACGCGCGGCCCGTACATCGCTGACTCTGCGCAACGCGTCGAAGACGACACCGACCGGCGTGGTGTGATATTCAAGGAAAGGGACTCATTCTTTGGTCGATCGCCGACATAGCTAGTAATATTAGAAATAAGTAATTCCATTATATTGTACTTTTACTTAAATTAAATTTCTTATTTTAAAATTGTTTTTTTTTGCATCCTCCGCTGCCACTACACATAATTGGCGCAGTCGGTAGGATCGTTAGCGATAGCTAGGGCTGTAATATCGATCCCCGCTACGATCCAGAACCTACACGTGGTGCCAGCGAGGAGAATCCAGACATCGATTCGGCAATCAAAATCAGCGATGCTGTAAGTACTGTGAATCTTTCAAGTCCTTAGTATCCAAATTCCTAACCTAAGTGAATACCTATCTATCTTAATTCCTAAATATCTTATACTTTTATTTAATACTGCATTTGTCTTTTTATGTGTGTGATATTTTCTCGTATAATTTCAAGTGACGTGTAATTTCCTATACGTGTGTATTACTTATTAGATTTCAAAATTTTTCATCCGAGGGATTTACGGGACCGCAACAGGTCACCCAATTTATCTAGTAGAAATAATTTTATAGATAGTCGTAGGCAATTAGATAGTAGCATGGCGCATACTGACGTAGATATCATTTATAAGTCACTTATATAGGATAGTGCCGGAATTTGACGGCAATCCTCATGTTCTAACTCGGTTCATTAATATTTGTGACCAATTAGTACTCACTCACTTTAGGACAGAACCGGGTAACGAGTTAAATAATTTAGCTTTAATAAATGGCATACTAAATAAAGTTACAGGCTCCGCAGCCAGATTAATAAATTCAAATGGCATCCCGAACAACTGGAATGGTATTCGCAGTGCACTCATAAATAATTTCGCTGACCATCGAGACGAGACAGCCCTGTATAATGATTTGTCTCTGCAATCCCAAGGGTCTTCAACCCCACAGGAGTTTTATGAACGTTGCCAAAACCTATTCAGCACAGTGATGATTTATGTTTCATTGCATGAGACTTTAGAAACTACTATTCAGGCAAAACGAGATCTCTATAGAAAACTTACCTTACAATGTTATTTGCGAGGTTTAAAAGACCCTTTAGGATCGAGAGTACGAAACGATGGAGAAAGCTCTAGAGTATGTGCAAGAGGAACTCAATACACTTTACATGCAACAGCGTAGCGATACCCTACCTTTTTTTTTTTTTTTTTTTTTTTATCGTGCGGAAATCCCTTCGGATACCCCCCCGCCGGTCAGCGGGGGTGGTTATGTCGGGCTTGCACCGACTAAAACCGCACGCCGTCTCGGGTCTTCAGACGCCGGGGTGTAAGGTTACCCATAGAGCATATCCCTCGCACCCCGGCTGACCCTGGGCCATCTCACCACTAACAGCATCGCTCATCCTGTCTCCTCTGAAAGCAGAGGAGTACGGAGAGCGATGTGTTCCCGCCACGTTGGGTATTGGCCGACGATCAATGCCAACCCTATGAAGGGGTGAAGGGGAAGCCATTGACCGCCGCCCAGGGTGTACCGGCCGCTCCGATTCCGTTCCCCCCGGACTGCAGCGGGATCGGAATCGGAGCGACACTCGAGGAGGTTACCCAACACACACCCCTAGCGATACCCTACCTAATAAGAAAGATGCCCATCAAATGTTTAATACAAAATATAATTTACCTTTAAATAATTTTGCTCCGAATCATTCAATGGCTAATATGCCAGGTACCTCAAAACAGCCGTTAGTTAGTATGCCTAACCTGCCGCGTTTTCAGCCTATGTATGTGCCATCTAACCAAGGTTGGAGGCCTAACGTACCTCAACTTCAACAGACACGTGGCCCCTCACGTACCTATGCAACAGATGTTCCGCGCGCCGCCACCAAATTATAACCCACAAAGCAACGTTTTTAGGCTACCTCCTCGTCCGCAACAGCAGACACACCAAAATTTTAATAGTTCTCCGCGTCCAATGAGTGGCGTCAGCCATTTTGTGCCCAAACCACTACCTTTAAGTGGGCAGGACTGGCGTAAACCTGGTAATCAGCCAGCAAATAACTATTTTAAACCCCGCGAGGTTAATTTAAATGAAGTTAGCCATGATTATGAACCTTACTATAACTATACTGACTATAATGAGGATTATAACTTTTACGGACAATATGAACCTTATATTGACTTTCCTAACTATGAACATTATTCAGGCACCGAAACTCCAATCGTTGAGGAGTTAAATACTGATAGTGCTAATACTAATATTTCTTCTAAAGACGAAAATTTTCCCAAGGAACCGAACCAAGGAAAGCCAAAATAGAAGTCAATTTTCAGATACAACGGCAACTAGGATACATTCAGATACACAACACACCTTTGCAATTACTGATAGACACGGGTGCCAATCAGTCTTTTATAACTCCACAAGCAGTGCAAAAATACTTTCCTAATGTTCCTTTAAACTACGAACCATTTGAGGTTACTAATGTACATGCTGTCAGTAGAAATGACTACTCTATCACACTACCTTGCTTCCCCGAATTCAATGACAATGACAACTTGACTTTGCTCATTTATAATTTTCATACTTATTTTGACGGCTTGATAGGCTTTGATTTACTTGATTCATGGGATTCTAACATAGACTTTAGAAATAAAAAATTAATTACACGTAACGCCGAAATTCCAATACAAATGTATGATTCACGTAGTACTAATTTATACGAGGCTGTTATACCCGCAAACTCCTCTAGACTAATTAGATTACCGGTTAATTCACGAGATGGTGATGCATTTATCTCGCAGCAAGTTATTTGTAATTGTATAATATCCGATTGTTTCACGCGAGTTAAAGATAACCGTGGTTGGGTACATGTCTCGAACAAATCTCATAATGATGTCATATTTTCCATGGACCGTCCAGTATCAGCCGAAATATTTAATGTCGAATTTAATCATAATGTAAGTGAAAATATTTCTTATCGTACTCAGGAGGTATTGTCACGCCTTCGAACCAATCATTTAAATCCGGAAGAATTAATTAATTTAAAAACTTTATGCGAACGTTACGCCGATGTATTCTACCTCGAAGGTGAACCGTTAAGCTTTACTAATAAAATTAAACACCAGATTAAAACTACTGACGAGATTCCCGTTCATGTTAAGAGCTATAGATATCCGTATATTCATAAACAAGAGGTTAGAGACCAAATTAATAAGATGCTGGAACAGAATATTATACGACCCTCAGATTCAGCATGGAGCTCGCCTATTTGGGTGGTACCCAAAAAGACGGATGCTTCGGGTTAAACTAAATGGCGTATTGTGATAGATTTCCGTAAGGTTAATGAAAAAACAATAGATGATAAGTATCCAATCCCAAATATTTCGGACATTTTAGATAAATTAGGCAAGTGCCAGTATTTTAGCACTTTAGATTTAGCCAGTGGCTTGTATCAGGTTCAGTTAGATCCCACGGATATACATAAAACCGCGTTTAATGTAGAAAACGGTCATTATGAATTTTTAAGAATGCCAATGGGTCTGAAAAATTCTCCAGCTACTTTTCAGCGTGTCATGGACAACATACTAAGGGATCTTCAGGATATCTGTTTAGTTTATTTGGATGACGTCATCATATTCAGCACGTCGTTACAAGAACACATGATTAATTTAGAAAAAGTCCTGAAAAGATTACGCGAATCTAATTTTAAGATCCAGATGGATAAATCTGAATTTTTAAAGTTAGAAACTAGCTTCTTAGGTCATGTAATAACTAAGGATGGTTTAAAGCCTAATCCTGACAAGATTAATGTCATAAATAAGTATCCCCTCCCAAAAACTGCTACTGAAATTAAAAGATTCCTAGGTTTACTTGGTTACTACAGGAAATTTATCCCCGACTTCGCTCGAATCACAAAGCCCCTTACACAATGTTTAAAGAAAGGTTCTAAGATAGTTTTTGACAAAAATTATATAAATTGTTTCGAACAATGCAAGACTCTCCTTATAAATGACCCCATCCTACAATACCCCGATTTTACTAAAGAATTTTTGTTAACTACCGATGCCTCTAACGTTGCGATTGGTGCTGTATTATCTCAAGGCACAGTTGGCTCCGATAAACCTATTGCATACGCCTTCAGAACTCTAAATTCAAGCGAACTTAACTATAGTACGATAGAGAAAGAACTCTTGGCAATAGTGTGGGCTACTAAATACTTCAGACCCTACTTGTTTGGACGAAAATTTAAAATAATCACCGATCACAAGCCTTTACAATGGGTCATGAATTTAAAGGAAACAAATTCACGTCTTACAAGATGGCGTTTAAAATTAAGTGAATTCGATTATACCGTAATATATAAGCAAGGTAGAAGCAACACCAATGCCGATGCTTTATCGCGCATTGAAATTAATAACGATGAGATAAGTTCTTTATTAGTTAATCCTTCTGAAAACGAAACCACCTTGAACGATTCTAGAACAGACACAGCTCCGGAAGCTGCGGAAGATTCTAGAACCCTTACAGTACATACAGCTGATGAAAACCCCATCTTGGAAGTACCCATTACTGACGAGCCTCTCAATAAATTCTCTAAACAGATAGTCTTAACAGTTGTAGGCGATTTTAAGAGTAAAACTATTGTAACTAAACCCTTTGAAACCCACACGCGTACATCTATCCAGTTATCCGAATCTAACCTCGAAGAAGATGTTATTAGTGCTATAAAAGAATATGTTTGTCCCAAAATTAAAACAGGATTACTTATTATTCCTCCATCTGCTATGTATGATATTGTTCCCATAATACAACCTACTTTCAAGAGCTCAGCAATGAGTTTGTTATTAACTAAAATAGAGATAGAAAATGTCAGAGAATATTTAAAACAACAAGATATTATTAGTAAGTACCATTGTGGTAAAACAAACCATAGGGGTATTAACGAATGTCACTTAGCTCTTTCCCACAGGTATTTTTGGCCAAAAATGCGTGAGCATATTACCAAATTCATAAACGAGTGCACAGTATGTGGTCAGGTAAAATACGATCGTAACCCGATTAAACAACAACTCAGCCTTGTTACCCCACCTAGTAAACCATTCGATTTAATTCATTTAGATCTGCTCACTATACAAGGAGAAAAATTCTTAACAATTGTCGATGCGTTTTCAAAGTATGCCCAAGCTTATTACTTAAGAGATGGAACGGCAGTAAGCATTGTACAGGCGTTACTTAAATATTGCACACATCATGGAGTGCCTTTAACCTTAGTTTCGGATAATGGCCCCGAATTTACGAATCAATTAATCGCAGAATTCATAAGATTACATAAAATCCGACATCATCGAATTGCTCCCCACACTCCGAATGAGAATGGCATTGTAGAGAGATTTCACTCCACAATTTTAGAGCATCTCCGTATTTTAAAATTAGGACAGAAAAATGAAGCCGTCTTAAACTTAATGCCATATGCGTTGCTGGCGTATAACAATACCATACACAGTTTTACAAGATGCAAACCTATCGATATTACCGGACACTTTGATCCACGCGATCCCTTCGATATAGATTTGTCCACCCATCTAATACAACAATATATCTCAGAGCATAAAAGCAAAATGAGTATGGCTTATAATTTAATACAAGAATCAAGTATGGACCACCGTAAAACTATAATTGATAATCGAAATAAATCCCGCGAACCCGTATCTGAGTATCCTCCTGAACAGCAAATATTTGTTAAAAATCCTTCTGCTTCCCGGCAAAAGTTAGCACCGCGTTACACTCATGATATAGTTAAAACAAATCTCCCAGTTCACATATATACAAAAAAGAAACGAAACCCTATCGCTAAATCTAGACTAAAAAGAATACCTAACAGTGCCAAATTGTTGCAGGACCCTCCTAATACTTCACATTCTCCTGAGATCAGCTCTAACCCAGGAGATAAAACTTGCAAATCTTGATGATGGTCCCGGTGTTTTACCCTTTAAGTTAGGCCCTTGCTACGTTATATCCCATTACCACGCATTCCTACAGTACATAAATCTTCATGAATTAGAAAATAGATTGAGTGCTGTTCATAATGAACTAATTGAGTTTAGCCCTACTCTGGACAATAAAACATCTTTATTTAAACCCCACATTAATTATTTGAACCATAAGCTTCACACTGTGCTAAAGCAACTTCAATCATTTGAGACAAGTCGTAGAAAAAGGGGTCTTATCGATGGTCTCGGGTCCGTCATTAAAAGTATAACCGGTAATCTCGATTATACAGATGCAATCCATTTCAATGATGCTGTGAAAACCCTTCAGGATAGTAATAATAAGTTAGTAACGGAATTTAACAATCATCTTAGTTTAACTAAAGATTGGATGTCCCAACATTCGGGAGTAATTGATAATATCGTTGACAACCAAAATAAATTAATTAAATTAATTAAACATATAAATCAAAATTTAGAAAAATATCATGACACGGTCAGTTACGCTCATTTGGCCCAGATGATCTTTATCGTTAGCGATAACGTAGATGTCATTTCTCAAGAGATAAATAGATTACAAAATGTTCTAGCATTCATAAGGACCTCGACGACACATCATGATGCTATTAGTTATGATTCTATTAGGACTATTATTGTGAGATTAAATCATATATACGGTAAAGATAGAATATTAGATTTAGATATACGCGAATATTACGATTTTATTAAAGTAGGCTCGTACTACGTAAAAAACGAGATAGTATTAGTTTTTAAGTTTCCTGTTGTAATACCTCTAACTTATGATCTGTATAAGATATCCATTGTCCCTAATAAACATCATGAGATTCTGACTCCTCATTCCCAGTTCCTTGCCATCCATTTGAAAGATTTTAAGTACATAGAGGCAGAATGCCCGAAGGCCACAAAAGGCTATCTATGTGAAGAGATACGCAACGACTATAGCCGAAAATCTGAAGACTGTATTCAAGCCCTCATCACTCATCAGCAAAGGACGTCTAACTGCAGCTCCACTGTCGTCTCACTACAAGGACCAGCCTACGAGAAACTTGATGATCGCCATTACACTATCAGCTTCCCAGAACCAATTAAGACAAGATTATCTTGTGGGCAAGATCTTTACAAAATAATCCAAGGCAGCTACCTCGTTATAATTCCACCCAACTGTTACCTAGAAATATCTGAATTTAGAATATCTAACAGTAAAGATCGATTAAAAGGTCAAGCATTGAAACTCATAGATGTCCCAAAACTTGAAGATAATAACCCGATGTTACAACCGCAGTTTAAACTTAACTCTATCAATTTGGACCATTTACATGCCACTAATACGAAGATATCGTTACAATAATCAGTTAACCCATTAACCAGTCCGGATAGCAGTCTATATCATACGACTATACCAATGTACATACTACTATTAAGTGCATCTGTACTTATTAGCGGATTGGCATTTCGAAAATATCGTTTAAAACAAATGAAGCCTAAGGAAACGGAATCAAATAATAGCCCGATTAATCTACAAGCAGTCTACGCTATTCCAGCAGGAAGAAGGATGGATCCAGACAACCTCCCAGCTCAATTCACGACACCTGTCGTCAATAATCGCTGTTCTTCGGGGGGAGGTGTTACGCAGACATATCCTAAGAATATTTCTAGTATATGCATTGCCCTCAATTGTATTGAATGTTACACGCGCGGCCCATACATCGCTGACTCTGCGCAACGCGTCGAAAACGACACCGACCGGCGTGGCGTGATATTCAAGGAAAGGGACTCATTCTTTGGTCGATCGCCGACATAGCTAGTAATATTAGAAATAAGTAATTCCATTATATTGTACTTTTACTTAAATTAAATTTCTTATTTTAAAATTGTTTTTTTTTGCATCCTCCGCTGCCACTACACATAATTGACGTACAAATATTTCTAATATACTAATACAGGTACCGATTGTGTTTGGTTGTGGAATGATCTGTAGGAGCAGACAAGACTATTCTTAGCAATCTTAGCATAAAAAAGCTTCTTTTTTTTTTTTATATCTTGCGATCAGTCATACAATAACTATAAGCAGATGGGGTGTGGTACTGTTGCCGTTCAGGGCGTCGCTCCCAGCGGAGCCTGCCCTTTCTTCATATTGGCCTGGTATTTAACCCCTCTAGTTATCAAATATATCGCGCCGCTTTTTGAGCCGACGTACGGTTTCAGGGATAGTGAGCTGTCCCGCTAGCTGGTTCGGGTGCTTTGATAGCCTCAACTTGTAGTTGACTCCATGGGCTTCTATTTCCTCCCTGATCATTGGCATATCCAAAACCTCATGGACCACTGGTGTTCTTATAAACCAAGGCGCATTCGATATTTGTTTCAATATGTAGTTTTATGCTCTCTGTATGATCATTATGTTGGAGGCGCTGGCAAAGCCCCACAACTGTATACCATATGGACATATGGGTTTTAGGACTGACTTATATATGAGCAGTTTATTGTCCATGGATAGTTTTGAGTTGCGTCCTAGCAGCCAATAGAGACCCTTGTATTTTAGGTTGATTTCCTCTCATTTTGTTTGGATATGTTTTCTCCAGGTAAGTCTGCGGTCCAAATGCATGCCCAGATATCTTACTGTCTGCTGGTGAGGTAGTTGTATGCCACTTAAGTAGACTGGCGAACAATTTTCTTTCCGGAGAGTGAAGCTTATGTGTACCGATTTGGATACGCTGACGGCGATTCGCCATTTAGCTAGCCATTTGTCGATTTCATTCAGGCTGTTTTGTAAGACCTGTGAGGCTTTAACAGGGCATTCATTCGAGGCGAGTAGGGCTGTATCGTCAGCAAAGGTTGCAACAGTTACTCCTGGAGTCTGTGGTAAGTTATATGTATACAGTGTATACAAGACTGGTCCCAGCACTGACCGTTGTGGGACTCCTGCCAGAATTTCATAGAAATTGGAGGTACAGTCCTTCTCTCTCACTTGGAAAATTCTGTCAGATAAATAGGATTTTAGGATACCATAGAATGTGTGTGGCAACACTGATTTTATTTTATACAAAAGACCTTTGTGCCATACTCGGTCGAATGCTTGTTGGATGTCGAGAAAGACTGACGAACAGTATTCTTTTTTTTCCATAGCCTTTCTAATTTCTCTACACACTCTATGTACTTGTTCAACTGTCGCATATTCTTTTCTAAAACCAAATTGGTGCTCAGGGATGATTAGTTTTTCATTTATGACATTCATCATTCTATGCAGCAGCGACTTCTCAAGTAGCTTTGACATTATCGGCAGGAGGCTGATTGGCCTGTATGACGTGACTTCGTGAATAGGTTTTCCGGACTTGTGGATCATTATAATGTCTGTAACTTTCCATAGGTCTGGAAAGTATCCAATTCTCATTATTGCGTTAAATACCATTGTTAAGTAAACGGTTACTTTTCGAGGCGATTCTTCGAGTACCTTTTTGTCAATAAGGTCATACCCCGGTGCTTTATTGTGTTTGAGTGATTTGAGGTTTTTGATTACTTCTCTCGGTGTCACCAATTTTAGGGGTGTGTCTAGTTGAAGGTCTTGGTTCAGAGCAGGGTCAATCGTTCGTTCAAACGTTTCATCCGCATTCGGTGCCGGGTCATTTGGGGTAAAAACTTGACTAAGATGCTTTGCGAAAGCTTCCGCTTTGTCACGAGCTGTTCTAATCCACTTGCCATCATGTGTACGTAGAGGTGGTTTCTGATATGATGGCCTGTCATGGTTTTTACAGGCTTTCCATAATGAGTAATTGATTGTTTTTGTAGCTGTTAAACCCTCCAGGTACGTATCTAGGGCAGCTCTGTTAGCGTCCTTAATAAGGGTTTTCAGCTCTCGAGTGGCCTTGTTCAAATCTTTTTTGTCATCAGGATGCCTGCTGGTGTGCCATACTCGACGTAGCCTCCTTATTTCGAGTATCTTTTGTCGTATGTGATCAGAATATGTTTTGCTCTGGGGGGGACGAACGTTGTCCTCCGGAGTAGACATCCAACAACTCTCTTGAATGATTGATGTTAATTTACATAAAGCATGATCGACATCTGCCTGGATTTTTAGAGCTACTTTAATATCGAGTTTCTCGTTAACCAATTCCCGAAAGGAATTCCAATCTGTACGCTTGTTGTAAAGTTTTGTGTTGTGTTCCATGTTCAAAACAGTAGTGCCAATATTCAAGAATACCGGAACGTGGTTGGTGTTGGAGTCTAAGCAGGTTTCTACTTGGTACGAAAGTCTCGATAACCCCTTGACAATGAAAAAATCTATGACATCAGGAAGCCGGTTTGGGTCCGTCGGCCAATTTGTCGGTTCAGGTGTTGAGATTGTAGTCAGGTTGTTGTTAGTTATCGATTTCCTGAGCTCTCTTCCTCTCGTGCTGGTAAGTCTTGAGGCCCAGTGTACATGCTTTGCGTTCCAATCACCTCCAGCAATAAAGCGCACTCCAAGTGTGCTAAAAAACTCATCATATTGCTCTTCTTTTATAGTATGCTTTGGGGGGCAATATATGGCGCATACATTAAATGTTCCATTTCGATCATATACATTGACAGTAGCTGCTTGTATGTGAGGTTTTCTAAATTGTGGTTGTTCATAATGTTTAATGTTGGACTTGATTATTAGGGCCGCTCCCGCATGCGCAGTGCCATCTGGATGATTTGTCGTGTATGTATTATAATTGCGTAGTTGAATACTGTTGTTATCAGTCAGGTGAGATTCAGACACCAGTAGAATGTCAATGTTGTGTAAGTGTAATAGGACTTCTACCTCCGCGACATTAGGAGATAGCCCGTCCGGGTTCCACGTGGCTATCTTTAGGGAAGTCATTATGTTGGTTTAGTTATCATTGTTGTTATGAGATTAATTAAAATGCTCATTTGTTGTAATATTAGATCAAACTTTTCAGCTTGTTTGAGAAGCAATTCTTCTATTCTGTTTGATGTAGTTGTCTCTGCATTTAGTGTGTTGTTTATTAATTAAATTAAAATAATTAATTAGAATTAAATTATTAATTAGAAAGCTTGATCTCCTTTTGGTGTTTGGGATTGTTTTTTCTTTATCAACCTTTGATGATTGGCGTTGTGTTGGGGGCTGTAGATCAGTGTTAACTGTAGGATATACTGGTACTCGCTGGTTATCTGGTTTTGTTGTGTTGACTCTAGTTCTGGCATATGTTTGTTTGTTCGATTTTCTCGCTAGTATTTCCTTATATACTTCGCACCCCTTGTAGTTTGCTGGATGTGCACCTAGGCATAGAGCGCATTTTGCTGCAGTATTCCGATCTGTCTTAGGACAGTCTGCTGTTCTGTGTTCTTGACCACATTTCACGCATCGAAAAGGACGCATACAATAATTTTTTGAATGGCCATATTGCTGACATCTTTGGCATTGAATTATTGAATTCCGTTTTCTTGGTTCTTCGATGATAACTGATTGATGGTGGATGTGTTTGATGTCCTTTATAATTTTGTTGTTTGGGCTTTGTTCTAGGGTTGCAAAAAATGTGTTCGTGGGTTTCTTTTCGGGGCCGTATCTTGCATTTATAATTTGTCCGATGACTGTGTTGCCTGTTTCTTCTAGAGTTTCTTTTATTATGCTTATAGGTGTGGAGTGATGAAGATTCTTAATTACAACTCTAAAAGGCCTTTTGTCTTTTCTGTTGAATGTGTGTCCAATAAGTCCTTTGTCTTCTATAGTTGTTATAATGGATTTATATGCCTCTACATTAGCACTATGAACACGGAGCTGCTGTCGATTAATTATTTTATATGTGAAGTTGGTTTTATTAGTGACACTTTCTAAGAGCTCGGTAAGCTTGGTGAGATCTTCAATTCCATAGAGTATTATAGGGGGTGGTTTCGTCACTTTCACATGGGTTTCTCTTTCGTTATTTTCCTCTTGGTCAATAGGAAGAGAGCTGAATTGGTTTGCCACCGTGATTCTATCTGGGGATGGCGAAGATTTTTTTTTCCTTTTGGCACTGCGTAGCACTGGTACTTTCTGCCACGTAGGGGGGTTTAAAATTTTTGGAATCTCTATCCATATTATGCGCTTCAATATTAGCATCGGTTATAGTACTTAGAGATGCGCTTCTGGGTCTGGTCAGGAACAGACCAGGATGGAAAACTTGCTGCGTTAGCTTCTTGTTGCTTTCTTTAAGACCAGTAGTATTCACTGCTAAGGGGGCCTGGGTACCCACCCCCTTACAGTCTTCGGTAACCAATTTCTCACTTGCAGACCCGGGTACCTGCAAGCGCCGGGTGCTAGCCGGTTCGCCAGGCAAAACATTCTCATCATTATTACTCATTTCATTACGATGGTTGGGAGAATAGTGCAGCGCTTTCCCAAGGCACTACACATCACGTTATCGGGGTGACGCCCTAGCCTTTGATAAACCAACATCTTTCCGCAAGGCAGCGGTTACTTTGATTTCGGAGTTTGTGTCTCCTAGACCCATAACCGATCCAGGGCTCACGAAGTGGGTCTCCCCGGGTCCGAGCTTTGATTTAAGTGGCGGCTCCAACTCGCCACTATCATCCCCCGTCATTGGGTTTCGTGCCTTTTTATAGAGAAATCCCCGCCATGAGGATTTCCCAGCACCCCTCAAGATGGACCGCCCTGCTGTCCGCGACTGTCAAAGCAGCTAACCTCCATATCTGGAGGCCGTTTCGCTATCCGCAACCTGCGACGCGGTGGGTGGCATAAGGCAATGCCCCTGGGAATTTTCCCCAGAACCCACTCACCGACTAAAAAACCTTCTAATAATTATCAGTAACCCAAATAGGAATTTAATACTTTGCCTACATACGTTTTACCTACAAATTTGTTTTTTTATTGGTGTGCACCCTTCATATTAAAGCATATTTCATAAATAGCTTAGTACGACAATGAACTTTAGTTTGCACAACGTTATAAGGCGTTTGATTTCAAGTCTTTGCTGTAAACTGAGCTATTAATGTAAGGATTGCGTGCAAGATTTTTCACCGTGGCAACCAAGCCGGTAACAAAATAACAAGACGGAATGACCGCGTGACCTCGCCTCCAGCAAAGTTGAACTACAACAATGAATAGGAGGGTGTAAATAATACACGGTTTTCGGCACGACGCAAAACAACACCCAGGATTCGGTAGAAGTAGTCCTATAGAGCTATAAAAAAAACCGGCCAAGTGCGAGTCGGACTCGCCCATGAAGGGTTCCGAAGCAGCAAGTAAAATTTTTATATTTGAGTTGATTGAATGAAAGGTAAATTGCGGTTTACGATTTAAGACGTATTAAAAAAAACTACTTAGATCTCGTTCAAACCAGTTTTCGGCGGAAGTTTACATGGTAATGTACGTCTTATATTATTTTTAGTTTTATCATTCTCTTATTTTATAAGTTACAGGGGGGGGGGGGGGGGACACATTTTACCACTTTGGAAGTGTCTCTCGCGCAAACTATTCAGTTTAGAAAAAAATTATATCAGAAACCTCAATATCATTTTTGAAGACCGATCTATAGGTACGTATATACACGTATGGCTTGACGAAAAAAAAGTTTCCGTTCTAAGTATGGGGAAGTTCTCCGGCCAGGTGGGATGACGATCTGCGAAAGACTGCGGGCAGATGCTGGATGTGGCAAGCTGAAGACAGGGCGCTATGGCGCTCATTAGGGGAGACCTATGTCCAGCAGTGGACTAGAATAGGTTGATGATGATGATGATGATCGATGGGGAAGAACCCCCAAAATTTAATGATTTTTTTCTATTTTAGTGTGAAAATCTTAATGCGGTTCACAGAATACATCTACCTACCAAGTTTCAACAGCATAGTTGATCAGGGTCACCATCTCCGATATCTCTTGGAACAGTGGAAAATGACAAATAAATTTCTATATAAAAAAAAACCCCAGACAACTAAGCTGTATTTTAAATGCAAATATGCATACGAAATTATACATACATACATACATAAACTCACGCCTATATCCCCGAAGGGGTAGGCAGAGGTGGTAGCACCCACATTTCGCCAGTTTGTGTTTAGGTCCCAATGTAATAGGTGGCAAGCCTATTGCCATTAACCGGGCACTTATAAACCTGCGATAAATACACACATAACTTCGAAAAGCATCGAAAACTCATTGGTGTGTGCCATGGTAAACCCTGGGATCGAACCCGAGACCTCGTCTCAGTAGTCCATATTACCCATACCGCGGTTCTATTTACGAAATTATAATAACCTATTCAAAACATGGAACTACTGGTATTCAGCTATTAACTAACTATATCCAACGTTCAGCAGTTGTTGGATCAATGCAATATAGCGAAATTATCAAGACGTAATCGTTTTCGCGCATCGATTTTGATAGCGCTGTTAATTTACCAAACTGTGCGCCACCCCCGCTATCCACCACGTATCGCGTGAGGTGAGCTAATGATTAACAGTCACGCACGGTTTGAATAACATTCTGAATGTATTTTTATTCGCTTCGTATCACTGTCTGGCAGATTTAACTTTTTAGCCAGTAACGATATGATAAATATACGATGGTTTGAAGTATGCGGAAAGTGAGACACAAGTAGAATAGCTAGATTAGTTTCGTTTTTCATCATCATCAACCTATGCTAGTCCACTGCTGGACATAGGTCTCCGCTAATGAGGGCCATAGCGCCCTGTCTTCAGCTTGCCGCAGTCTTTCGCAGATCGTCATCCCATCTGGCCGGAGGGCGTCCTACACTACGTTTGCCTAGTCGCGGTCTCCACTCAAGAACACGTTTACCCCAGCGGTTGTCGGTTCTTCCCGAGATATGGCCGGCCCACTGCCACTTCAGCTTGCTAATTCTTTGAGCTATGTCGATAACCTTGGTTCTCTGTCGGATGTATTCGTTACGAATTCTATTCTTCAGAGAAACATTCGTTCTTAGTGCTTATTAAATTATTATTTATAATTTCCTTTAAAATTCCATCATTATCTGTTCGGACAAATTAAGTTTACGATACGTTACATGAGAGCATCATCTTTGTGCTAGGCGCTAAGCGTACACTATTTCTACAACCTACCTACCTTTACCTTTTTTATGCGTCGACCCCTGCTTCGACAAAAATCTTATGTACTGAAGAACACCATTAAATCGATCAATTTTATTAAAAGTATTATTTCATTTCTACGACCGTAATCACACAAAAATACATGGTCCACATTCGAGCTGGATATTATATATTGAAGTCAGCGTCAAGAAATAAGGATAAATGGAAATTTGAACAATTATTTTGATCAAGTATTGCAAGTCATTTGTTCAATGGAAGTTCAAAGGTCATTGGAAGTGAAATACGGTGTTTTCAGCTAATAATCATATTTAGGCCCACCCAGTATCCCATTAAGGTAGTATTTATCTAATTATTAAGGCCATTATAACAGGTTAGTAAACTTTTTTTACACACATTATGTGTAAGTAGGTATCTGATAGTAAAATATTAAAAAGCAATTTTCTAAGCAGAAATAAGGGTTTGCACCCATTTCAGGGTCAATATTTACCAAATTGCAATACCTTAATTGTTGTTTCCTTAGACTTATTGCAATTATTATTGTGAAATATTAGAGAAATCATCCTATAAAGTTTACCATACTTAGTGTTCAGTAACATTTCAATTGAGATTGTAGTTAATCATTGATAGTACAATTATTCTACAACTATACTATTGTGAACAGTTTGTCAAGCTATTTATAATTCAAGCAGATAAATATAATATATGTATAACTTGCCAAAAGTAACTACATAACTGTATATCCATCACTGTATCTTTGTAGATTAGACATTTGAAGTTTTTTGTCTTGTTTTTCAGTCTCTCAGAGAATACCAAAATGCCTACTGATCAGGAGAAGGATAAATGTAAGGATAATGAGGAAAGGGACTTAATAAGGAAACGGGCGTCTTTTAAGGGACGTCTCACTGCCTTCTGGAATTTCTTGTACGATCTGGGTGATTCATTAACCCCTCTTCAGGTAAACGAATTGCAATTACGTATAGGTAAAATTGAGAATATGTATCAACAATTTGATGAGGTACAATTGCAGCTGGAATGTTTGGTTAGCGACATCGAGCCGCAGATCACTGAGCGTAATGAATTCGAGTCATCATATTGTCAAAGTTTGTCTAAAGCGCAAGACATTTTAAGTAAACATATTCAAAATAATAAAGTGCAAACTGAGGTACCCTGTAGTGAGCATGGTTCTCGCAGTCATTCCAATAACAAACCTGTTAAGTTACCTATAATAAGCATTCCCAAATTTAGTGGTTCGTACGACAACTGGCTTGAGTTCCGCGATACCTTTACTAGCCTTATACACTTGAACGAGGACATTGATAATATTAATAAGTTTCATTACCTACGGGACTCCTTGGAAGGCTCAGCGACTGTGGTTATTCAGTCTATTGGGTTTTCTGCAATTAATTATCCCATAGCCTGGACCTTATTGTGTGAGCGGTTTGACAACGCGCGGCTGTTGATTCAAACCCACATCACTGCATTGTTCAACATTGATGCGATTAAGACAGAATCGTCTGTGAGTCTTAGGCGATTAATTGATGATATTAATAAAAATGTATACGCCCTGAAAACTCTTGATGAGCCTACTGCACATTGGGACACTCTTCTTATTCACGTGATGTCTTTAAAACTCGATCAAAAAACACACAGTGAGTGGGAGGAGTGTAAAAGTCGTTTTGATAAAAATCATAAAATTACGTTAGGTAATTTTTTTGAATTTTTGAGAAGCCGAGCTGATTTATTAGAATCCTTAGAAAGGGCTCGTCATAGTAAACAACAGCAAAAACCTACTACGCATAATGTGAAACTCAAAACGTTGATTTCAGTCGCCAATTCTCAGGTTCAAAACGAAACAAATAATCAGTCGGTTGTCAAATCCTGCCCCGTGTGTAGTGGTTCTCATCCCTTGTATAATTGTGCTCAATTTCTTTCTTTAAACCCAGATAAGAGGCTAGAGTTACTACCTCAATACAAAATTTGCTTTAATTGCTTCGGTAGTGGTCATTACGCTAATAAGTGTAAAAAGAATGGCTGCAAAATTTGCAAACGCAAACACAATACTTTAGTTCACGTTGCAGATCAAAAGTCGACGGTAAGTCAAGTCATACCGACAGACAATAATAAAACTATTCTTGCATCTTCTGTTACTTCAGCGCCAGCTAGCGTCGCGTTGACCACATGCATGCAGGCGCCTGTAGGTACTGAGCAGGACGTACTGCTATCAACAGCACTAGTCAAAGTGCTAGACAAGTATGGTCAAGCGCACGTAGTTCGGGCACTGCTTGATTGTGCAAGCTCCTCTTGCATTATGACAGAAAAGCTGAGCCGGTTACTAGATTTACCCCTTGGTGACGTAGACAAGCCGATTTATGGCATAAATAAAACTCAAACGCGTACGTCACAAGTGAGTCGCATTGAGATGCACTCTTTGAGTGAAGATTATTCACGCAGCTTATTATGTTATGTTTTGCCAGTGATCATAGACAGGATACCTTGTCGTCGAGTGAGTATTAATCATTTGAAAATACCTACCTACCTCACCTTAGCCGATCCTGATTTTTACAAGTCGTCAGACGTTCATCTAGTGATAGGCAGTAATATATTTTGGGATCTTTTGGGATCACAAAAGATCACACTAGGCGACAATCTACCGGTTCTGTGGGAGACCAGATTAGGTTGGTTGGTTTCAGGTCCTGTAGGAGGTCGTGAATCGGATCGCATTTCTTGTAACTTTACAAAGATGGATTCAATTTTAGATCAATCTGAAATGGATAACTGTCAAAATATATTATCACGCTTTTGGCAGGTTGAGGAGGTAGAATGCAAATCATTATTTTCCAAAGATGAGCTACTTTGTGAGGAACATTTTTCAAAGTATACTACTCGTTTGACCAACGGTCGTTTTTGTGTACGGTTACCTTTAAAGCAATCACCTAGTATTCTCGGTGACTCATTGGCGCGTTCTAAACAGTGCCTAATGTCCTTAGAACGTAAATTTAAAACTAACGCAGAATTTCATCGTATGTACGTAGAATTTATGTCTGAATATATTTCGTTGGGACACATGACTGAATGCCCTATGTTTTCAAATTCTATCGCATACTTCATACCTCACCATGGAGTTTTGCGTGAGAGTAGCAGTACTACAAAACTACGTGTTGTTTTCAATGCTAGTATGCCTTCTACGTCACAAATTTCATGTAACGATATACAGATGGTCGGCCCAACCGTACAAGACGACTTATTGTCAATCCTTATTAGATTCAGACAACATAAATATGTCTTAGCTGGTGACGTAGAAAAAATGTACCGCCAAGTCATTGTACATCCTGCAGATAGAAACCTGCAGCAAATCGTTTGGAGGAGTCATCCTGCTGAACCTATTAAGTCGTATCAGCTTAACACTGTTAGCTATGGAACTGCGAGCGCACCTTTTTTAGCCACTAGATGTATTAAGCAACTGGGACTCGAGTGCATGGACAATAGGATCTCAGAGATCATCCAACACGACATGTATGTCGACGATTTGCTAACAGGAGATAATTCTATTGCCGGTGCTTTAGAAATTAAACAAAGAGTCACAGATATACTAGCTTCAGCTGGCATGCCACTTCGCAAGTGGAAGTCGAATTGTCTTGATTTAATTGCTCCTCAAGGTACTTCAAGTAGACAAACTCTTGAATCTGTGGACTTGAACATAGGCAATGAACAGAATAAAACTTTAGGATTAGGCTGGCTAACATCGACTGATGAATTATGTTTTTCAATCAATTGCTCATTCTCAACATGTTTGACAAAGCGTGGAATGCTCTCAGTCATCGGCAAAATATTTGACCCAATGGGCCTTCTCTCCCCTTGTATAATTACAATAAAAATTCTTATGCAGAAGCTATGGGTGTTAAGGCTATCTTGGGATGACCTTTTGCCTTCAGATATATTAAATATATGGCGTGAGATACTGGAAGACATTCCAACTTTAAATAAGGTTCGCATTCCTCGCCTTGTCACATGTGATGCATTTATTAATTTAGGGTTACACATTTACTCCGATGCATCTGTTTCCGCCTTTGGAGCCTGTATGTATGTGAGATCTACCAATGCTCAGGGTGAGATTCTAGTTCGATTACTTATAGCCAAAGGCAGGGTAGCTCCAATAAAGCCCCTGACAATACCTAGACTCGAACTCTGTGGAGCATTGGTGGGTGTTCGATTATATCAAAAGGTTATGGCCTCATTGCGTTACAAGGTTGCAGACGTTACCTTCTGGACTGATTCCACCATTGTTCTTGGATGGTTAAAAATGCATCCAAGCAAACTTCAGCCATTTGTTAGGAATCGTGTTGGGGAAATCATTGAGCATACTAGTAACTGCAATTGGCGGCACGTACCGACTGATCAGAATCCCGCGGACATCATTTCCCGCGGAACTAAGATGAATGACATACAGTCATTGAATTTTTGGTGGTCAGGGCCACAATATTTGAGTCAAGATAAAAGTCAGTGGCCAGCTGATAGTGATACCTCCGAAGAGGAAGCATTACCAGAGTGTGTGCCCGAGGTTTCACTACACGTATCAGTAGTTGAAACTGATAAAGTGATTGATTTTGATAAATTTTCAAACTTGTCAAGGCTTAAACGTAGCATTGCTTACCTTCTACGATTTATCAATTCTTGTAGAAGACAATCTGTTGCATCTATTGTTTTAACTAATGATGAGCTCCGAAATGCTTTAATTCTCATTATTAAGCTTTGTCAAAGGGAATCATTCCCTGAATATAATCTTTTAATCAACAATAAACCTATTCCACGTCGTAGTAATTTATGTAAATTTAACGTGTTCCTAGACCAAAATAAACTACTCCGTGTTGGAGGTCGTTTAGGAAACTCTTTATTTGCTTTCGATAAAAAGCATCCCATACTCATACAGTCCGCTCACCGCTTTACAAAACTTCTTTTTCAATTTGAGCACATTAGGCTAATGCATGCTGGGCCGCAGTTAGTGTTAGCGACCATTCGAGAGACATATTGGCCTATAGGCGGCCGCAACCTTGCCAAGGCAACCTATCATCACTGTGTGCGATGCACCCGCATGAAGGGAAAGGTTATTGAACCAATCATGGGTAACTTACCTCAGTCGCGGCTGACTCCAGGAGGATATCCGTTTGAGTGTGTAGGGGTAGATTATGCCGGTCCTATGTCATGTGCCAGTCGTCAAGGTCGCGGTTGCAAAATCGTTAAAGTTTATATCGCCTTATTCGTATGTTTCACCACGAAGGCGATACACATTGAGTTGGTAGGTGACTTAACAAGTAAAAATTTTCTTTCGGCTTTGCGCAGGTTCATGTCCCGTAGGGGCAAACCTCGTCACATTTATTCGGACAATGGTACCTCATTTGTTGGTGCATTTAATGAGATCGGTAAATTTTTGAAAGAATGTTGCAATTCGTTGACTGAGAGTGTGGCTGATAAAGGCATCACCTGGCATTTTATCCCTCCTTTTTCTCCAAATTTTGGTGGTCTCTGGGAGGCTGGAGTGAAGTCGGTAAAATATCATTTGCTTAGGATACTGGGCAATTGTAACTTAACTTACGAAGAGCTGAATACTGTGTTGGTTCAGATAGAGGCCATACTAAACTCACGACCTATATCTCCGCTATCTTCGGATCCGACCGACTTCACCCCACTCACGCCTGGACATTTTTTGATTGGGCGACCTCTAGTTGCACTTCCAACACCAAATTTCCAAGACACCAATACGAGCCATCTCAATCGCTATCAGAAAATTGAAAAGCTTCGACAGCACTTTTGGTCCAGATGGAGCAGAGAATATGTTGGCGAATTACAACAACGCGTCAAATGGAAGCACAACCGAGATACGCTGAAGATTGACAGTCTCGTTGTCATCAAGGAAGATCATTTGCCTCCTCTAAAGTGGCGACTTGGACGAGTGATAACAATGTATCCTGGTACAGACTCAATCAACCGTGTGGCGGATATTATGACTTCCAACGGCGTGATCCGAAGATCGTTAGCAGAATTTGTCCTCTGATTCATCATGATTCTGTGGAAGACCAAGCTTCCAACGCCCGGGAGCATGTTCGGACAAATTAAGTTTACGATACGTTACATGAGAGCATCATCTTTGTGCTAGGCGCTAAGCGTACACTATTTCTACAACCTACCTACCTTTACCTTTTTTATGCGTCGACCCCTGCTTCGACAAAAATCTTATGTACTGAAGAACACCATTAAATCGATCAATTTTATTAAAAGTATTATTTCATTTCTACGACCGTAATCACACAAAAATACATTATCATCTTAGCGTTGTTCCCGGTTGCAACCGAAACTTTCACCTCGGAACCCGGGGTTCGCTTACTCATTCTCCTCCTTGCGATTTGGCTCATGCGGCTTTTATGGGAGGGACTGAACACAAACATATAAAAAACATTTAAGAACTTACTGTTTCTGAAAGAGTTAAAAGATAACAATTACTAGGCACGCCGCAATAGCGGCGGTAAGGCCCATCATGGAGGATTGGCTAGAGAGGCGACACGGAAGCCTCTCGTACCGACTGACGCAGGTGATCTCCGGTAAGGGGAGCTTCGGGGACCACCTGCATCGGATCAGGAAGGAGCCAACGCCTGAGTGTCATCACTGCGACGCGAGCGAGGACTTAGGGCTGCACACGCTGGCGGACTACCCGGCGTGGCAGGCGCCGAGGCGTGACCTCGTGGCAGCCATCGGGGTGGGAGTCCTCTCGTTCGGCAGCATGATTACGGCAATGGTGCGGAGCGCGAGCGCGTGGGCCGCCGCCACCTCCTTCTGCGAGCATGTAATGCTCGCGAAGGAGATGGCGGAGCGAGCCCGGGAGAGATTTAGAAGTCTCCCGGCCCGCCGAGCCCGCAACATGCTTGCCGCGCGTCCCAGGCGACTCAGGCGCCGGAGGTCGCTTAACGACCTCCGTCCTCCATGAGCGCAGGCCTGGTGGTGGCAGGTGAGGCCACCTGTCACCCCAGCAGAAGCAGGCCGGGACGGTGGGACGACTAGCGCCCCTCACCGGGGCAAGACGGGGACACCGTGGTTCCCAAACCCGAGGGGGCCATCTCGAAACCAGAGATGGCCCATGGTCAGTCGGGGTGCGAGGGATATGCTCTATGGGCAACCTTTCACCCCGGCGTCTGAAGACCCGGGACGGCGTGCGGTTTTAGTCGGTTCAAGCCCGACATAAGCGTCCCGCTGGCCGCTGGAGGCGGGGGGGGGGGGGGTATCCGAAGGGATTTCCGCAAGAAAAAAAAAATCCGTTCCCGCAGGGGGAACGCACAGGTAGATTTCGTGAAGCAATTAATATTATTTTATTAACATGTTTAATTTTTTTTTCTCGAAAACGGTAACTTTTCGCGAAAAACTTTTCAGACTTAAAAATGGCCTATCGATTAAAAATGTTTCCGACGGCAAGAATGTTCACCGGTTAGAAGTTATGATTTTTTTCCCGAAAAATTTTGGTTTTTCCCCTCTCCACTTTTAGTTAAAGTTTTAATCTTATAGGTTTATAAGTAAAAGTTGTTGGTATTCATGTATACTATGGGATAAAATTAGAACGGTTCGCATATCTTTCATGGAACGTGAAATTTTGAGGAAAAACTGATTTCACAAAAAGTGAGTCCCCTTAGGCCGGATTCCACCCGTTCACGAACTTAAACTAAGTTTACACCCAAGCAATTTTTGACCGCCGTTTAAAAGCGATCGGGGCAAAAATGCGACCGTGAGAGTGCCGCAAATTTTGGGAAGTGGAACCATACATACATATATATATATATATATATATCAACTTTTTGACCAGTGGTCATTTCGGACTCAGGGGGTCATAACTAGACCTCCTATGAAGATTTTTTTTTAAATTCGACAGTAGTCAAGAAACCAATAGGTAGATCGATTTCATCGAAATCTACCTAAAAGAAAAAAGATACCAGTTACTGTGTGACCCTCAATATCGACCTCTCATAGAATGACCTGTATACTAAAGGGTGATGTGATAACGGTACAAATCGATTGAATGAGCAAGGTTGCCGCGGTCTATTCAGAGTGACCAATGACTAAAATTCCGAAATGCTTACAGCTATGGCCAAAATTCTAGTTAATATCAAGGTTACTTTCAAATGTAATACAACAATGTCTGTGAACTTGTGAACTTATTACAGGTAAGTATTTAATAATAAATTCCATAGTTAGTTCTATCCTTGGATCCCTCAGATCCCTGTATCTGTTCCAATACTACTGCTGTAAAACAAATATTATGATATTAATCATTTTTGTATAAGTCCATTTACTAGTACTTTTAGTCTGTACAGAGTTACCTACGGTATTCTATTCTTGATGTTCTTAGGTAAATTTTTAATTTAAATTTTGTGGCATTTATGTTGCAAAATTCTGAAAGTACAAAACCTTTGGCTAAAATATTAAATACTCTACATGCGTAGTCTTACTGACCCCAGATTACTTAGCAGTTGGTCTTACGTCTCAGTATCTATATTAAGGCATTTCACAGACGACGACGGCGCGTACCAGGCAAAATACTCGCAGTAGACTCTTAATAATACTAAATAAGGTCGCACTTTGTTCGTGCCATAGCTCATGTCGCCTGGCAAAGCGGTACGGTACGGTAGCAGTACGCAGCCAAAATGCAAGCGCAGCGCCCGTAGATTCACTCACCGCCGTATATAGCAGCCCGCGCTTCGCTGATGATCTCGGCAGAGGTCTTGCGCCTCAAGGGTGCGTAGAAGGGTGCGCCGGGGCCACGTCGAGCACCCCGCTCATTCATGATCTATCCTGTGTAATACAAATTATACTTTTTTTATACACATACAAATTCAATAAAATAGCATCCAGTTCCAAAAATTAAGATCCCAGAATGTTGGAACCCAAGATTTTGTTGATATGTGTAATTTGTAACTTGGAAAATAGAATAGTTATTACATTATTTATTCAGGAAAGTTTAGAATACGTAGGAACCTAAAGTGTAAATACTACTGATTGAAGGACGAGGCTATGGCGCAGGCTTCCTTTCGGGGTTGGGGAGTAAGATGACAGTGACTTGAACATAAACGCGGAAATAAATCAAATTATGGAAGAGAGGAGTGGGTTCGCCTGGAACCCCGGGGTCCGTGGGGAACCCTGGGGTTTTCCTTTCGACGGTTAACCCATGGACACTTGGGGAGGATACCGTGTAGTTTTAGTCGGTCTGATTCCGACACACCCATCTCATCCTTGGCACCGATGGGATGGAGCCCGTAGGAGTTTCCACAGGTTTAAAAAAAGGTAGGAGTGGGAGAGCAGACCCCAGGTTCTAAGGTGCAAGCTTTAGATGCAAACAGGATTGATGCTCGTTTGTAGAAGAAGAACGATAATAGTTATTTTTTATTTTATTTATTTAAATATAAGTTACAAATTTCAGTACAAAAGAACTTATGATGCTACATAAACTCACTCGAGTTTTTCTGAGCAAAACATTTTCATCGACAATCAGTTTAGTAGTTTAGTAGTTAGATGCTCTTATTACTTGAGCTAACGAAGCTCCACCATGAGTCTACATGTAGATATGAATAATAAAGAAAGAGGAACAAATATGAATCAATTGGTGTGTTAACTTACTAATATATATATATTATTAAAGTATCTATGATAGAACCTTGTAAAACTGGGCCGGCATGAATAAGTAACACGGTGTCAGTAATGTCATCAATTTGTAAAGCGATGACCCAATTTTATTATAGTAATAATAAAGTTGTTTTTGTTGCCTCCATGTCATGTTACGGTTATCTGTGATCTGATGGGTCTATTAGTTTGTTGCTACTGATTTATGGTATAGATACAATAAAACCGGGTAATAAGTCAAGGAGACTTCAAGAACAAACGAGTCCAATTAGCCGACTTCGTCGATGGAGGACAAGGAACCGATGTCCGTCGTCGGCTTCTTCGTCTACATTTATCCAAAGCATTTGAACGGGATAGCAGCGCATAAAATATGAATATTCATTTTACTATTTTAATCGTAATTGTTAGATAGAGAAGAGCAGTGCAGTACTTATCTGGCTTGGTGACAAACCGGTTAAAATCGGCTTGCTTCGATTTAGTAGAGCTTTAATTTGACTCTATTGCACAGCGTTTGTCTATAGCTTTATATCTTTTTTGAGTAGTTGAAATCGAAGTTACAGTATAATTATTGTTTATACGGGACTTAATCGCGTTAATAAATATATAATGGTATATATTTACCTCGACGTTTCGGACGCGATGTTGCGCCCATGGTCGCGAGTAGGACTAGGATATACCATTATATATTTATTAACGCGATTAAGTCCCGTATAAACAATAATTATGTGTGAAAATCGTGTAAGTTTAAATCAATATGAAGTTACAGTAGTTTTAAAATTTTACAAACACAAAAAGTTTCAAATACTCTTCATAAATATCAAATCTGTCAGTCCGATGTACAATAGAAATATCACTCTGAAAAACCGTAGCAAGCTGATCTTAGCCGGACTCTCACTCTTCTTCCCGACGACGGAGACGGGCCAAATCAAAAGCCGGGTACTGTACATACAAGGCCAACTTAAAGCCTTTGCGTCGCCCCCCCCCCCCCCTTTTCCGGGGCAAGACGGGGACACCGTGGTTCCCAAACCCGAGGTGGCCATCTCGAAACCGGAAATGACCCTGGGTCAGTCGGAGTGCGAGGGAAAATTCCTTATGGGGCCACCTTTACACCTGGCATCTGAAGACCCGAGACGGCGTGCGGTTTTTTGTCGATTCAAGCCCGACATAATCCTTTCGGATACCCCGGTATCCGAGGGGGTTTCCAAACGGAAAAAAAAAATAGTCAGCCGGGTTGTGCGCTTATTACAATTCTGTAATAACACTTTCTGAGAACATAATAAATTTACAAACTGTTTGTTTGTTCATTCAAAATAGGTCACGTTGTCACCTTGCTGCTAATGACGAAATTATAATTGACAGTAGGTAGATACACGAGTAAAATAGTAAGAATATTGACTATTGTCGAAAGTTTTAACATTACTTGTATCATTAGCTTACTTTACATAGTAAAATTATTTCGATTTTAGTCAGTCAGTAGTTTTAAGGCAATATATGGCAATATAACGTCTGAAGAGCATAATTACGGTCTATTCCTATTTCCCTTAAATAAATTACACTATACAGTTGCCATTGGTATTAGCTTAACACATTCCAAGTTCCCGACTACCGTAGCTCTAAAAAATTACAAAAAATAATAAATAAAAATTTAAACATGTTAAAAAATCCTAAATTTATTTATTGATTTATGTCAATGTAAAGTAAATAAAATCAATTGAAACATTCAGCATTCATTTACTTCTGAGAGCGACTGTACTTCTTGCATTTTCATGTAACGTTTAAGTTTAGAACTTCAGAACTACTGAAGTTCTAAATACTGGTAGGGTTACCATAAACGCTATGGCGTTGGCGTCAAACACCATATTTTATTGCAAATAAACCACACAGGGCATAAGGCAACGTTGTGGTATGGTAAAAAATGTCGTGACCAAGATAGAGAAAGGGATGCTTAGATGGTTCGGACACGTTGAGAGGATGGACGAAACAGGTTTATGATGTTAGGGTGAATGGGCAACCCGGTAGAGGTCAACCTAGCTGTACGTATATCATGCCTGTCTAAGGAAAGGCCACAATTATAGTTTATACCAGGATCTCTGTCTAACCCAATGGGACAGTAGAGTGACTTTATGTATTCTATTCTAATTATACACAACTTGTTGGATATAAGCTCGGAGAATGACACATGATTAATTAACACGTCAAAACTGCTTTCAATCACGCTTAAAATCACAGAAATGTTCAAGTACACAGTAATATACTTTATTATCATGTACAATTTTTGGAGTTATTTAGTACTTTTTGGACAGCTATTAAACCTAAAACGGCGTACGGTTTTAGTCAGTTGGAGTCCAACCTATTGACCCCCGCTGGCGGGCAGGTGGAAGGGACAGGTAATCCGTGCGAAAATATATATTTTTTTGTAAATAAACAAGTAATGAAATCAGTCACTATCCAAACTATGTGAACTATTCTCATTCTTCATAACGCGCAACGTTTTGAAATTTCATAATAAAAAATCATCAAAAAAAATAAGTAGCCAAACAATACTCTTTAGGCAAACAATACTAGTAAAAGAAACAGTGACTTACAATTTTTAAACACCAACAGTGAACTAATTAAAGTGAGGGCGGCACGGGCACGGGCGGGTGTTACTCGCTACGAGCTTTGATAAACTGCTACGAATGTCGTAGACAACCCTCTCCAAACATAGCTCTAATCCGACTAAATTCACACAATGATCGGTTAAAGCACCGAAGTAACTTTTATAGAACCTACTTGATTTGTCTTTAGTTAACTTAGTTATGTCTTTTTATGAATAGTAAATTCTGTATTCGGCGTAAGTAAACATTGTATTAGTGGAATAGGTAAGTAGACGTAATTGGTTTATTTAGTGGGATATAGAGAATGATTTTGAATTCGTGTTATTCTGGTTTAACCTTGTGATTAATTATTTAAAACAGATTGTTTTTATTGTAAAATAGCTGTTCGTGCCCGGCGTTGCACAGGTTTAAATATTCACCATCATGGAGGATTGGCTAGAGAGGCGACACGGAAGCCTCTCGTACCGATTGACGCAGGTGATCTCTGGGAAGGGAAGCTTTGGGGACCACCTGCATTAGATCAGGAAGGAGCCAACGCCTGAGTGTCATCACTGCGACGCGAGCGAGGACTCGGGGCTGCACACGCTGGCGGACTGCCCGGCGTGGGAGCCACCGAGGCGGGACCTCGTGGCAGCCATCGGGGTGGGGTTAGAACTCTCGCGGCCCGCCGAGCCCACAACATTCTCGCCGCGCGTCGTAGGCGACTCAGGCGCCGGAGGTCGCTTAACGACCTCCGTCCTCCATGAGCGCAGGCCTGGGGGTGGCAGGTGAGGCCGCCTGTCACCCCAGCAGAAGCAGGCCGGGACGGTGGGGCGACTAGCGCCCCTCCTCCAAACCGGGGCAAGACGGGGACAACGTGGTTCCTAAACCCGAGGGGGCTATCTCGAAACCGGAGATGGCCCAGGGTCAGTCGGGGTGCGAGGGATATGCTCTATGGGCAACCTTGTCCTTCGTGACTTAAGACCCGAGACGGCGTGCGGTTTTAGTCAGTTCAAGCCCGACATAACCGCCCCCGCTGGCCGACGGCGGGGAATCCGGTATCCACAAAAATAAAGTTGAAATATTCATGAATTTTTCGTTTTCATGTCGTTTCGAAATGTTTCGTGAATTTTATTTATTGTAAATCTTTTTTTATTTTGTGTGGAATTCCCCTAGGGTATCCCCCCCCCCCCACCGACCAGTGGGGAGCGATTATATCAGGCTTAAACAGACTAAAACCGTACGTCGTCTCGGGTCTTCAAATGTAAGGCATTTCTCTCGCACTCCGGCTGACCCAGGGCACCTCCGGTTTCGAGATGGCCACCTCGGGTTTGGGAACCACGGTGTCGAGGTCGTTAATCCTCGAGCATTGCGGGCTCTATATCTATGGACTCAGGTCTCTCCCGGACCTGCCGCCGCCTGCTTCTGGAGCATTACTTACTCGCCCCACGCCGGGCGGTCTGCCAGCGTGTGCAGCACTGAGTCCTCGCTTACATTACAGTGATGGCACTCAGATGTTGGCTACTCCCTAGTACACAGGTAGTCCCCGAAGCTCCCCTTCCCAGAGATCACCTGCGTCAGCCTTCACCCGTAGCGCATCTCTAGCCAGTCCTCCATGATGGGTCTTACCGCCGCTACTACGGCGTGCCCTTCATATAAATGTCTTCGGGTAGAACGAGAGGAGGCGATCGCTCTCAGTGCCAACTTGCAAGAAACACCAAAAGGCCAAATGCCATAAACATTTTCCAGCGCAAAATAAAATTAGAAGGGCGCGGGTAGTTAAATCGTCGATCCAAAAGAACTGAAAGACAGTGGTGCCGATTCTGTTGGTCATAACTCATTAAAACTGTTTCTAAAATGACATGTGTTTATCTACTTAATTACGATACTTCAATCTATGTAGCGTCGGATTAAATCTTTTAATTTGATTGATTGACAGTTTGATACCTTTATAGAGTAGTTAAAACTGTTTATGTTTATAAAATATTAAAACTACAGCTTCGGCTGGAACTATTCTAGTAGATATGAAGCTATAGACGTAAGCTGCGTGCTAGGGAGAATGTCACGGTTTATGTCGTTTTTCGACATATTTTTCATTTATGTGTGCTCATCTTTTGTGTCAGACAATTGCTAGTAAGGGAAACTGCCATTGTTCTTTCAGTGATTTTAGTCTAGTTTAGAATGATACGTAACAGCAGAATCTGCACCAATATAGGTCCACCTTGATCAACGGTCCGGCGCTATGGTTGAGGCCGTCCGCTGCCTTATATCATGCAAATAATATTGTGCGAATTTCGTGCAAAAAATATACGTTTCTCCATGTTACACGAAATAGTACGCAGTGCATGCACATTCTTATGGCGGCGGACGGTCTAACCCTTCCAGCTAAGCTGAATTGTTTGTATTAGAATGGAATATTCCAAGCGGTCGTTTAATTAGATAGTATAGCTATCTAATCACAAGCTTAGCCTGGAGTACATGCCTACGTTATATTGATGCGTAGCCACTCAACCTTGCATGTTAAGGTCAACAAACCAAGGTTTATTGCTAGTTAGGCTAGTTACCCGTAATTTCGTTTACGTAGAATTTTGTTCTCTAATACTCTGTGGCATACCTAGTGGTGAAATGGTATTATTTATATCGCCACGATGGCGAAACAACGCTGAGAATTTTTACCTCACATCTGTTAACAATACAAATACCATTCATACAACATAAAAATTTATTCGTCTTCACGACGTATTTGAAATAAAGGAATATTGACACGTGTTAATTATTGCAAAATGAACTCTATGGACGTCTAAATTATCTCATTGGTTAATGCGTATTAAAATAATTTATAAAGGGTTTAAGAACCAAATAAGATGTAATTTGATTTCTTTGTCAAGCTTTGATACGAGACTGTTGGTTAGTAAACGGACGCGTTTACCAAATTTTGCACGATTGAATGTCGCTATGCTTTGAATGACAATGAGTGAATATTACCTAGATTGGGAGTTAAATATTAAACGTAGCATGTTGCATGGAATGCTAGTAATTTAAGGTTAATGGTGTGTATATAATTAAAATATGCTTAATTTGAACTAGTTAAGATGTTTGTTTTAAAATAATATTGGCACGCTATTTTAAATACAAAAAGTTATAATGTTTGGCTAAAGATCCAATGCGTGGGTCATTTCTCATAAAAAATACTACCTGATACCCAAGTGACAAAGCGGCGTGTGACGTCATTTGGACGCAGCAAGCGGGGAGTCAGTGGAATATAAAAACTGATTTCAAACGGGGACACGGGACAGTTTTTCATTGTAGCTGGTTGAAGTGCACACGCTCTGTTAAAATAGTTGGTAATTTTGTTGGCTGTGTTATGCTAATATAATTGGTGATTCTTTTGGCGAGTTGTGCATACTAGACAGTGACAAATGATAACGCTCTTTGGATTGAATATCTAAAGATTCCTATATTTTATAAATACCTTTCTCAATAAAACCCAAATTCCTGAAACGTGGCAAAAAAGAACTGGTAGGTAACATAGCCTTAAATTCTGGAATTGAGTCTGATTTTGGAAGCGTTTCAACCACCTATTTCCTATAATCTAGGATCCGTGGAATAGTTTTAGGGGTTTTCGCAAGCTATTCCATTCCTTTTCCTTAGTTTAGTTCGCATTGTTATTCCCCTACACACAATTCGCACACAAACACACATATCAAATCAAACACACCTGCTATCTTTGGTACGGGATAGTAGACCGGAGGTAAACACTAGCCATTTGAGTCTAGAATTATTTAGGTTAATCTGTCGAGGCGGATTAATAGGACTCGTAGGTAACATCATACCAAATACGTTTATTAAAGTGATAACTAACCGAAGTGAAGTGTTACGTAAATTATATCGCGTTAAGTCTTTGTTTACAAGATAATTATCATAAATAACTTAATCAATCCAACAGCAAATCCATTGTGTTTTAATTAAAGTAACCGTGAATTTTATAGTAAAGTTGTGGATAAATACGTTATTCAATAATTAATAATAGATATATCGAAAATAGTTCCAGAACATTGTCTGAATAAATCGTGATAGTTTGTTATATAACTTTAAATATATTACTAAATAATATGATTGAAGGTTTCTGGTAAATTTCTACTATTTTATAGTATATTGGTTTGAATAGCAACATAAAGAACTGTGGTCTGAATTTATATAAAATTACGTTTGGAAGTGATTTAAATGATTACGTGAAATATCATTATCATTATAACATTTTATCTAGGCACTGTAATCAAACAATTAAGTGCATTATAACATGGCTGAATACATCATTCGAGAATTAGAGCAAGTATAAATAATTATTCCGTTATCAGTTATAGAACATTGATTTGAGTGGGCAGAAGTTGACGAGTAATATATTAGAGTAAATTATCTAAGTGGCTGATTATTCATCTAACATTTGCAATATATCGAGTAACACAAGGAAATAGTATCAGTAATACAAAGAGATGGTCGTTGGTGAACTCAATTAATATTCGACTTGTAAAGTGCAAAGAACACATAAGAGACGACGTGTGGTTTTAGTAGGTTCATTCAGAGACATCTGAAATATCATTATTTGCACACAGTTTTCTAACGAGAGGGAGTATTTTAGTCGAATACAGCAATAAATAAATATATGTGTTACAATCAGCTCACTTAATAGATAATTTAAATACAATTTTAGCTCCTGGAACCATTTGGGTTTTCAGTTTGAGCAAGTTATCAGTGTGTAGCATTTCTGGGGTCTGCCTGAAATCCATAAATTATATTTACAAGCTAAAACAGATAAACTCATGTTAAATCAGTATTTATACCAGTCTCGAACGAAACCTACATTGGAATGCAGGCAAACCTAGATATGTGAGGCGATTTACGACGGGTCGGTTAAACTTGTAATGGTATTAATTAGTGAATATTAATATAAAAAAAGGAAGAATACTATTATACGTTTGGCGTTAGTGGAGGTACTGATAACAGAATTAAATTACTCTTGAGAGAGAGAGGAGGAGAAAATATGTTGATTTAATATCAACCCAACCCAAAAAAAAAATATATATGAGCTCACGACAAAATATATGAAATATAAAAAAATACAGGCCATTATCATATAATCTGGATCCAGAAAACCTCAGTTACCTGGTAGATACAATCTACGACCGTAAATGATAACTTGACATTTAAATCAATATCGTATATAGAAACTAGATTTTATGCAGATAGAGTTCATTTTATTTCAACAAAACTCAAAAGATTAGAACATTAGTTAATATATAATATTAAACCGAAGGTTAAATTAATTCAGTGAGGAGAATAATCACGGCGTACGTTATCTAAAATAAATCGGCTAGGAATTTATTTTCACAGTTTAGTTTTATGTTTAGTTAGGTTTAGACGATCATAGCCAAGCTAGTGACGAAGATAGCCTTAAGGGCCATTTCCCGTTACAGTTTTTGATGCCCGGTGACCAGAATTCTTGTCTAGTATTACATTTTAATACAACGAGAAAAGAACCAACTTATAAATTACTACAAAACATACCACGCAGAATATCAAATTTTTATTTATTACGTCCGAAACTCACAGGAATAGACTTTTAAAAGAGTACAAAACGCGTATTCATTGTTTAAAATCTATTCTTTATCTATTGTTTAAAAAAATATTACACAACGTAGGCAATTACTAAAATAGTAAGACTTTCTAAAAAGGGTCCAATACACAATACACCGAAAATTATTACGGATATCATAAACATAGGCAAAACTTGGGTCAGTCTTTGTCTATATTTAAGCAAACTAAAACTTTTGTTGACGCACGTGTAAACTCGTAACAATATTTTTTGCCTTACGATTCTCATAGACATAGTTAACAAAACGAAACTCGATACATTTGGACATTTCAAGGGGTCTTAAAATAGGACCGTTTATCACGTACGAAACTGACATTCGTAAAAAACTTAAAAACGCACTTGTGAAAACGAGACACTTAGCAATATTAGAAGTTTGAAAACCATTAATTTCAAAAAGGTTTGACAGTTTATTAGGATAAGATAATAAACGAACTCAAAAAGGTTAGGCGCACTTAACACACTTGGTGTTATTTAATCTTAAGAATATTCTTTGAACACTCGAAAAATATTCAAAACGATAAATTTCAAATACTTAACTTCTACTCGAAAAATATATTCGGATAACGTATCTAAGTGAATACTTAAGAGCAATTCTAATAACAAATAACCAATACAAAATTGAGAGTATTTATTTTCACGTGGGAAATAATATATTTTAATAACAAACCATGAGCGGAAAGAACATGCGTAATAGTCGTAGAGGAACTAGCGGTACTAATAACATGAATAGTGCAAATCAGACTAATCAATTGTTATCTGAAATATTAAATAGACTTACGAGATTGGAAAACGAGCGAATTGAAAGTGATAGTGGTCATAGTTCAGGTTCTCCAATAGTACCATTGACTAGCTCGGAAACGAACAATATTAGTAGTGAGACAACACGTCAAACGGTAATTGTACAGGTAAAACAAAAATTACCTACATTTGATGGTAATAGGATGCATAATCCAATGAGTTTCTTGAGGGATCTTAAAGATTATTTTTCTATGACGGGACAAGACCTAAATACAGAACGAACATTAAGTTTAGCAATAGAAACATTATCAGGGGAAGCTAAAATTCGTATGAATATTTATAGAGATTATTGGAAGTCGTTTAGTGATTTTGAATCGGATTTCCAGAATGTATTTTGGAGCCAGGCAGAACAGGAAGTAGTAAAGTCTAGATTTATGACTTCAAAATATAATAAACAGAACAGGAGTATGGAGAAATATTTCGCTGAGCAGTTGGATAAAGTTTATGCTTTATCATTGCCTTTTACGGATGCAGAAAAGATAAATACCATTTTTAGGCAGTATCCTGAACATATACAAGTAGCATACTTTAGTAGACAACAACCTATGACAATCAAAGAAGCAGTTGAATTTTTAAGACATCTGGAAAGAAATATAAGTGTAGATAGGCTCGGTAATTCACAGTCACAGAGTTCGACAGTAAATAGATATGAAAGACCACGCGGTGCAAATGTAAATATAATAGGATATAATTCCACGAATCGCGAACGAGGCAATAATACACGGGGTTATTTTTATAGGAATTATAACAGGCTGGGTCAAGGTGTAGCAAACGGTAGATACTCTAATATACGGGGAGGCGTTAAATCAATTGAATTTAGACGGGAAACGAAAGATCAAAACACAAATAATAGCGAGAATAATACGGAAACTAATTCTAGTACTAAGTAAAAAATGTAGTCATTAAGTTAAGGTGGAATATGTGGGCTCCAAAGTTCAAAATTTAGTTTTTGTTAAAACATTTATTCATAAAAAAAAAAAAAACAAATAGTTCCAATAAAACCAGCTGTAGGAGTAAAAGAGTTTGTCCGATTAATGACTTATAAGGCAGAAACGTTCCGATATGTTTATCGAAATCAAATGACAATAATTATGTTATGCAAAATAATAAATCATGCAAACATTATTAAAAGGCGCTGACTTTTAAGACTGCGAAAAGGATTCGCATAGATATTTAACATTGAAAAAAAATAAAAAAAAATTACAGTTTAGGAGGCGTGAATTTAACAGGTCTATTAGACGCAGGTAGATCCGGTTATAAATACATATATTCTATGCAGTATACCTATGGTAAGGTTCAAAGATTATATACATTGCGGAATCTTACAGAACGAGTTACATTCTACTAATTGTTATACCCTCATGGAACCCAAAACTAATAAAATAAAAGGAACTTACAACACTATTAATTTAGCGTGATATTATATAAAGAGTAAAGAGATTGAGTCGAAGGAATGCATCTGGGAACTAATCCTAGAATCAGATCTTCAAAAGAAGTCTGTTTCTAAGCGAATCAACTTAATTTGAAGTCTGAGGAGGCGACTGAAATGGTATTATTTATATCGCCACGATGGCGAAACAACGCTGAGAATTTTTACCTCACATCTGTTAACAATACAAATACCATTCATACAACATAAAAATTTATTCGTCTTCACGACGTATTTGAAATAAAGGAATATTGACACGTGTTAATTATTGCAAAATGAACTCTATGGACGTCTAAATTATCTCATTGGTTAATGCGTATTAAAATAATTTATAAAGGGTTTAAGAACCAAATAAGATGTAATTTGATTTCTTTGTCAAGCTTTGATACGAGACTGTTGGTTAGTAAACGGACGCGTTTACCAAATTTTGCACGATTGAATGTCGCTATGCTTTGAATGACAATGAGTGAATATTACCTAGATTGGGAGTTAAATATTAAACGTAGCATGTTGCATGGAATGCTAGTAATTTAAGGTTAATGGTGTGTATATAATTAAAATATGCTTAATTTGAACTAGTTAAGATGTTTGTTTTAAAATAATATTGGCACGCTATTTTAAATACAAAAAGTTATAATGTTTGGCTAAAGATCCAATGCGTGGGTCATTTCTCATAAAAAATACTACCTGATACCCAAGTGACAAAGCGGCGTGTGACGTCATTTGGACGCAGCAAGCGGGGAGTCAGTGGAATATAAAAACTGATTTCAAACGGGGACACGGGACAGTTTTTCATTGTAGCTGGTTGAAGTGCACACGCTCTGTTAAAATAGTTGGTAATTTTGTTGGCTGTGTTATGCTAATATAATTGGTGATTCTTTTGGCGAGTTGTGCATACTAGACAGTGACAAATGATAACGCTCTTTGGATTGAATATCTAAAGATTCCTATATTTTATAAATACCTTTCTCAATAAAACCCAAATTCCTGAAACGTGGCAAAAAAGAACTGGTAGGTAACATAGCCTTAAATTCTGGAATTGAGTCTGATTTCGGAAGCGTTTCAACCACCTATTTCCTATAATCTAGGATCCGTGGAATAGTTTTAGGGGTTTTCGCAAGCTATTCCATTCCTTTTCCTTAGTTTAGTTCGCATTGTTATTCCCCTACACACAATTCGCACACAAACACACATATCAAATCAAACACACCTGCTATCTTTGGTACGGGATAGTAGACCGGAGGTAAACACTAGCCATTTGAGTCTAGAATTATTTAGGTTAATCTGTCGAGGCGGATTAATAGGACTCGTAGGTAACATCATACCAAATACGTTTATTAAAGTGATAACTAACCGAAGTGAAGTGTTACGTAAATTATATCGCGTTAAGTCTTTGTTTACAAGATAATTATCATAAATAACTTAATCAATCCAACAGCAAATCCATTGTGTTTTAATTAAAGTAACCGTGAATTTTATAGTAAAGTTGTGGATAAATACGTTATTCAATAATTAATAATAGATATATCGAAAATAGTTCCAGAACATTGTCTGAATAAATCGTGATAGTTTGTTATATAACTTTAAATATATTACTAAATAATATAATTGAAGGTTTCTGGTAAATTTCTACTATTTTATAGTATATTGGTTTGAATAGCAACATAAAGAACTGTGGTCTGAATTTATATAAAATTACGTTTGGAAGTGATTTAAATGATTACGTGAAATATCATTATCATTATAACATTTTATCTAGGCACTGTAATCAAACAATTAAGTGCATTATAACATGGCTGAATACATCATTCGAGAATTAGAGCAAGTATAAATAATTATTCCGTTATCAGTTATAGAACATTGATTTGAGTGGGCAGAAGTTGACGAGTAATATATTAGAGTAAATTATCTAAGTGGCTGATTATTCATCTAACATTTGCAATATATCGAGTAACACAAGGAAATAGTATCAGTAATACAAAGAGATGGTCGTTGGTGAACTCAATTAATATTCGACTTGTAAAGTGCAAAGAACACATAAGAGACGACGTGTGGTTTTAGTAGGTTCATTCAGAGACATCTGAAATATCATTATTTGCACACAGTTTTCTAACGAGAGGGAGTATTTTAGTCGAATACAGCAATAAATAAATATATGTGTTACAATCAGCTCACTTAATAGATAATTTAAATACAATTTTAGCTCCTGGAACCATTTGGGTTTTCAGTTTGAGCAAGTTATCAGTGTGTAGCATTTCTGGGGTCTGCCTGAAATCCATAAATTATATTTACAAGCTAAAACAGATAAACTCATGTTAAATCAGTATTTATACCAGTCTCGAACGAAACCTACATTGGAATGCAGGCAAACCTAGATATGTGAGGCGATTTACGACGGGTCGGTTAAACTTGTAATGGTATTAATTAGTGAATATTAATATAAAAAAAGGAAGAATACTATTATACGTTTGGCGTTAGTGGAGGTACTGATAACAGAATTAAATTACTCTTGAGAGAGAGAGGAGGAGAAAATATGTTGATTTAATATCAACCCAACCCAAAAAAAAAATATATATGAGCTCACGACAAAATATATGAAATATAAAAAAATACAGGCCATTATCATATAATCTGGATCCAGAAAACCTCAGTTACCTGGTAGATACAATCTACGACCGTAAATGATAACTTGACATTTAAATCAATATCGTATATAGAAACTAGATTTTATGCAGATAGAGTTCATTTTATTTCAACAAAACTCAAAAGATTAGAACATTAGTTAATATATAATATTAAACCGAAGGTTAAATTAATTCAGTGAGGAGAATAATCACGGCGTACGTTATCTAAAATAAATCGGCTAGGAATTTATTTTCACAGTTTAGTTTTATGTTTAGTTAGGTTTAGACGATCATAGCCAAGCTAGTGACGAAGATAGCCTTAAGGGCCATTTCCCGTTACAGTGGTTGCGAGTGCGACTGTAGTGGAATGAGTATCGGTTGACAGACAAAGGAGTAAAATGTACTGAACTGTATTGTCTTTACCTACTTATTTTCGTTCTTCATGGATCGGAGAGCTGGCCCTAAAGGTCGTTCGTCCATCGAAAGACGGCTGCATGAGCAGAGATGCGATTGTTGAAATAAATGAGTGATGTGACAAGAATAGATAAGATTAGGAATGAGTACATTGGAGGAGGTTTGAAAGTAGCTCCAATTACAGAGAACTTAGGAGCAAACTTGTCCTGATTCGGACATGTAATGCGTAGGGATAAAAGTAATATCATAAGGAAGGCATTAAGTATGAAAATGGAGGGTTACAAGGGAAGTGGAAAACCTAGCAGGAGATCGATGGACTTGAGATAACTGCAAGCAGAGATGAATGGAAAAAGCAGACATGTTGCACCGACCCCAAATAAATAAATATAGGATAAGAGCAGGAGGATGATGACTCTAGTCAATCAATGTTGCCTAATTTACACGATTTTATATACATACTTACTCATACTACATACTCCTTGCTCTCAAAAAATGTACTAGTGAATCGCAATCTCAATTTTGACTCCTGCTGATTTGTGGTGAAAGGTGAAAAGTGCTAGAGGAAAAACTGTTTAAGTTTATTGACCTTTCAAAAACATTTATTTCGAATTTATGAGTTCAATAAACTATGTGTTCGTGTTTGTTTTTGGGCTAATTAATTAGGTAAGTTTCCCCATAAACAACACACTTATTCTCATAAATTTCTAAAGTATTTATTTATTTTATTTATTTTATTTAGTATTTACTATTTATTTTGTTAACTTTTTCTGCTGAATCAAAATGACAAAAAGTTAACATGCAGAACGGGACTGGACCCCGCGGCGAATATCAAAGAGGAGAACGATAAAATTGATGATAGTATTCGAGGCTTTTGCCTCGGAGCCCGAGGTACGCTTAATCCTTCTACTCCTTGGTTTGGCTTATACGGCTTTTACGAGAGCGACTGCTGTGTGACCACGTAAATCTTAAAAGCTTGCGGGTGATGTTGTGACGTCGAAAAGAAAAGTGAGTGTTCTACCGCTACTGGGCATAGTGGTCACAGCTGATAAACGAGGATGCTTACGCTACACGTAATTGTTGAGCACACACAGGTTGATATCTTTTAAGACAACTGGATTCAATCGATTTATAATACCATTTCCACTGCTACCCACACCTGTACTTTCAGATATAGGCTTGAATATAATTCAGTATCTTTTGTCCCATTAATAAATAAACGTCACAGTTCTACTACGATAGAAAGTCAATGAGCCCTTGGGATACCTTTTTGTTTAAATGTTGTTATTAGGTAGTTCTAATGAAAAAAAACGCTATTGTGCAAGTTGTTGGTTATTCTCAGATGCATGAACTTCTTACGGAACTATGACTTTAAGGTAAAATTGGCCATTAAATACAAAATTATAATTGATTACTTTTTACCTTAGTTCAACATTTTTATATTTTATTTTGGGTGAATAGATAATTATCGAAATCAAACTTACCTTTTTTTTTTTTTTTTTTTTTTTTTTTATCGTGCGGAAATCCCTTCGGATACCCCCCCGCCCGCCAGCGGGGGCGGTTATGTCGGGCTTGCACCGACTAAAACCGCACGCCGTCTCGGGTCTTCAGACGCCGGGGTGTAAGGTTACCCATAGAGCATATCCCTCGCACCCCGGCTGACCCTGGGCCATCTCACCACTAACAGCATCGCTCATCCTGTCTCCTCTGAAAGCAGAGGAGTACGGAGAGCGATGTGTTCCCGCCACGTTGGGTATTGGCCGACGATCAATGCCAACCCTATGAAGGGGTGAAGAAATCAAACTTACCTAAGGACATCGTAACAAATCAAATGCCAGATTTGTGGGTACAAAACACTTCCTTTATGTGTGTATATTTACTATCAGATAGACCCTAAAATTTGTTAGTATAAAACCTTAGCAAATATCTATTATAAAGCAGTGAAGGCACCAAACATTCGTGTTAGTATCCAAGGAAACTCGGTTCAAAACATTGGCACCTCTGTATCAGCTGTAAATAACGATGGGCTACGTTCACGTAGCATCTTTATACTTGTAAAACAATTAGAAATAAACTTACCACACAAGTTGATATTCATCATGATATCGTAAAGCACTTTTATGTAATAATGATGAACAAAACAAATATAGTCACATTTCACATAATATCTATATAATCAAAAAGTAAACAATATAATTATTGATTCTAAAATACTTCGGATAATATACACGGACTTAAATAGTTTCTCAACTATTTGAAATTCTATAGTCTCAATAATTTATCAAACGATATTTCAAATAATTCAAATTGACCGCCATTTTAAACTAATCTTTTTTACATCTCTGTGCTGAAAGATCGCGATTTATCGATTACTTTACGGTTTTAATCTTTTTTTTTCTGAAAGGTACGCTTACAGATTACTGCCGTTGCATATGAATATTTGGAAACAGTTACTTATTAAATCTAGACAGTAATCCAAAAATAGCATACACAACATGATAAAGTTAAAATACATATGACACACGGCAAAAGACAACTATTTGCCTTGCTTAAATAATTAAAACACTATGCAAATACTATAAATATGTAACATTAAAACTAAATTTGTAAAGTAATAAGAAAGAAACAAACACTACGAAACGAACATTGTGCATTTATTATATATGTTATTTAATCACGGAATGAATATAATAAAATCGCCTAAGACCAACCGTTCCAGGCTCACGTCAATTTCTTCTTATAACTTGATTCGAATCACAGAGAGTAGTTGCTTATACTATCATAGGCAAATTTTCTTTTTGGTATGGTGTGATAAAAGTTTTCAATTTTGATTTGAAAATTGACATGACCGTACAACCGTACGAGGTTCCTCGTACGAGTACAAGATTTATGATCTTTTTTACGAGATGCGAGAACACTGAGCATGATTGTGGCAATGGTGCGGAGCGCGAGCGCGTGGGCCGCCGCCGCCTCCTTCTAGACGGGGACACCGTGGTTCCCAAACCCGAGGGGGCCATCTCGAAACCGGAGATGGCCCAGGGCCAGTCGGGGTGCGAGGGAAATGTTTGGAAATGGGCAACCTTACACCCTGGCGTCTGAAGGCCCGAGACAGCGTGCGATTTTAGTCGATTCAAGTCCGACATAACCACACCCGGCGTATCTATCCGAGGGGAACGCAAAAAAAAAAGGTACGAGAACACTATCAACATTGTACCATCATTTACATGGTTTTTCATTGCAGATAACTTTAGGCAGCATGAAGTAAGTAGAAACAGTAGTATCCAAGTCAGTAAAAAGAAAACACGCTATGATTGCTTTTTTGATCCGCAAAATTCGTGTGAAACAGAACATATTCATTAATCGCCTGTGCTATTACTTATTATACTTAATTACTTAAAATGTTAGTATCATCTTTTCGCTGATCTTTAAATCCTGAAACAAACAAAGCAAATTAAGGAAAAAGTCTGAGGTTGGCAACCCTGTTTACTCGTATTTTAATTTTATCATGGTCATTGTCGCCATCGTCAAGGCAACTGACCTACCATACTTAAAAATTGGATTGAATTGAATTATTGGGGGTTTTGGCGCCAACACGAGAAAAAAGGCACCGAGGCAATTGAATGTTTCATTTTCTAAAATTTGTGTAATTTCGAGTTTTTATGTGTAAAAATGGTGGCTTTTAGACATAAAGTTTAGTAAAGCCGTGGGGCTTTACGTAGGGGGCGAAGTAGTGGTACTTCACTAGGGCAGGACTTTGACTTGACTATGACTATGAAATACTTTACTTGATCTGGACTAAATGACGGAAACGCTGCATTATATTGAATTCATATGCAAATTACTTGATTTATCAAATTACTTGACATTGTCATTCATTACATATTTGTCAAAGAAGGAAAAAAAATGATATTATTTACCACATGTGCATGTGTTGTGTTTACTTTCGTATAAATTTCATTGACAGGTACATTTTTCAGTACCTATTTGTTTTATAAGTTTTATTGTATCAGAGAATTAAAAATAAAGATGAACAAATCTGCTAACATAGCAGTGTTATGTAGGCTTTGCCTGAAAAATGACGGAGAAGACAATTTATTTGAGAAAGTAGATTTGGTGCAAGATATTTATCTTTGTACAGGTGTAAAAGTGCGTAATGAATTCTACGGCTGGTTTTTGACTACAGTGCTAAAGAAATATACTACAACAATAAATTTTACTTTAAAAAAAAAAGAATCTATATAGTAAGGACTTTGTTTCAGGTAGTTAAATCAAATAACTTACCCGGAAAGATTTGTAAGAAGTGTTTAGAAACAGTACTTAATGCAAAACAATTAAGATTACTGGTGAAAGAAAATGAAACGAACATTAAAATACTTTTTGATTATGAAGATTCAACCCCAGGAATGGATGAGGTATCTAAATTCTATTATATTCATGCTCAATCACAAGAGAATCTTTCTTTATTAGTACCACCACTTTTTTACTTACACATTAGAATAAACAGCTAGTTATTTTACACTTTACAGCTTAAAATGGTTGCTTTTGGTTGTGTGACTTAAATTAATTTGATACTTCTGGTGTTCAAATAAAATAAAAATAAAAATGGGTGATGGTCTGTTATGAAACTAATTTTTAGTTTTATTTTTAATTACAAGAGAAATATTGTATATATTCTTTTTCTTAACTATAACCTTCTCTTTGCGGTTTCGGTGAAAAGTTGTATATTTCACATGAGAGCTATGTTTATAAATATCTCTTGCCTTTTGATTATTCACTGAGCTTCGTAGTCTATGTTGGAATCACTGGCTATGCTTTTGATTCAATTTAAAAAAATATAAGTTATGCTTTTAAAAAATAACTTTGTTCATTTAGTTTTTGAAACCTTCATAGTATAACATATAAGTTTTTAAATAATATCCATCATAATTATATTGTAGTTACCACATTTATGAAAGTAAATAATAAATCATACCTACATTAATTATTCAGGGAAAAAGGAAGGAAATGGCCCACATACAAAGGGTATTTATTATTATTATTTCCAACGGGGACGCCGGTGACCTGGGGGGTGATCGACCTTACCTTAGTGGGTCATTTCACCCATTTCCCCTGATCCTCCCTTTTGGGGAGGATATGGTTACCCGGCAATCACGGCGTTCCGTCGAACCTACCTGTATCCTTGCAAAATCTTACGATCTGGTCCACCTTCAGATCCTCCAGGTTTTCTGTGTCCAGTGTATCCAACCCCATTGTCTCCCATCTTATCAGTGAGTACATGGGGCATTCGGCGAGCAGGTGGAAGCTGGTCTCGTCACCATCCATGCACTCTGGGCATTTGGGTTTTCACGCCTATCAGTGTCAGGTGCCTGTTCAGTAGGCTGTGTCCTGTTAGCACTTCTATGACGAGCCTCATGCTTACTCATTTTATGGGCAATTGGTAGCCTAGGCTCCGGGCCAACTAGGTTTTCATCAGCCCCTTTCCTGGCCAGTTCATCTGCTAGTTCGTTGCCTGTGTTGCCCTCGTGTCCGGGTACCCAGGCAATCGTCACATCAGCTATTCTGGATAGCCTTTCCAATAACTTTTTGCACTCTTTGACAACTGCTGATGTTGCCTCGACTTTTCCAAGTGCCTTCAGCGCTGCCTGGCTGTCGCTGTAGATGGTGACCTTTCCCGTGTTATTTAGGTGGCCTGCCATTTCCGCGCATTCCATGATAGCGAAGATTTCTGCTTGGAAGACACTTGCAAACTTTCCTAGGGGTATTGACCTATTTATCTCTGTACCGTCTGCGCACTTGATGTGTACTCCTGAGCCAGAGAGCTTTGTTGTCTCCTTCCTGGAGCCGTCTGTGTAGCAGATGGTGCCATTGGTGTTCATCTGCCAGTCGTCTCTCGGTCCTATGTGTATTCTATATTTCTTGTCAAAGGTCCTTTCTTTCCTTATCAGATCGTTGTTTGAAAAGATCATTGATAGTGTTTCTTCGTAGTCTTGACTGATCGTGGCATGGCCCTCATCTAGTGTGTTGCCAGTCCATAGACCAGTGCTTTTCAGTTTGAACCACTGTTCAATCGCTCTCTTTTTCGTTTCCAAGTCTAAGGGGTTTAGGCCTAGTATGATCTCGAGCGCGGCCGTGGGTGTTGTCCTCATCGCGCCGGTGGTCATCAGGGCCGCCAGTCTTTGAACTTTTTCTAGTTCTTGTTTATTTCTTCCTACGTTGGCTTTATGCCACCATACTAGGGCGCCATGTAGGATTCTCGGCATGATGATTGCCTTGTAGATCCAGAGTACTGTGGCTGGCTTTATTCCCCAGCTTCTTCCTATTGCACTTTTACATTGCATCATGGCCATTTTCGCCTTCGAGCATGTGTTGCTTATGTGAGCCTTGAAGGTCAGCTTGTTGTCCAGTGTGACTCTCAGATATTTGACTTCCTTCACTATTTCCAAGTCAAGGTTATCTAATCGTACCGGTTCAGCACTTCCGATTTTCCTTTTGTTGGTGAAAAGAACTAGTTTGGTTTTGTCAGGATTGAGATTAAGGCCTTTACTCCTGCACCATCCTAGTGCTTCTTTCAAACCTCTGTTCATGATGTTGCACATGACACTAAGGACTTTGCCTGTGATTAGGAGCACACCGTCATCAGAGTATACCTGTGTGTATATGTGCATCCTGTTTATCTTGTTAACTAACTCGTCTATTAGCAGGCACCACAATAGTGGCGATAGGCATCCACCTTGAGGGAAGCCTCTCCTAGCTATCACCGTACGCTTTGTTCCTGCTATCTCTGCTTGTATCAGTCGGTGTTTTAGCATGTTTTTCACCCATTCTGATATGTCTTTGTCTATGCCTTCGCGATTTAGGGTGTTCTCTATTGAGCCGGGGTTGCCTTGTCGAAGGCGCCCTCGACATCGAAGAAGCAGCCCAGTGCATATTCTTTGTTGCTCATGGATCTTTGCACTTTGTTTACCAAGTTATGGAGTGCGGTCTCAGTTGACTTGCCTTCCATGTATGCATGTTGGTTATGGTGAAGTGGAGATCCGCTTTTGACTATTTGTTCTCTAATTATTCTGTCTAGTATTTTCTCTAGTATCTTGAGTAAGAATGAGGAAAGACTAATATATCTAAAGGCTTTAGCCTCTTGGTACGTAGCCTTGCCAGGTTTAGGTATAAAGAGCGCTCTTACTTCTCTCCATTTCTTTGGGATGTATTTCATTCTGATGCTGCTATTGTATAGAGCCAGAAGATCTTCACTAATGTACTTAATTGCTATTTGTAGCATTTTTGGGAAGATCTCGTCCGGTTCAGCGGCTTTGTAGGGCTGGAATGACCGGACACTCCACGTTATGTGCTCTTTTGTGATTAGTGCCTTCTCCACCGTCTCCACTCTGGGATTCGTATCAGTTGGCGTTTCATCACCTATGTATTCTTCACTTTCTGGAAAGTGTGTTTCCATCATCACTTCTAGTATCTTTTCCGGGTCGGTTATTAGTTCGTCTCCGCTCTTAATACTTCCTAGTTTGCAGGTATTGGTTTTAGAGAACATTTTTACCAGACGTGCTGCGTCAGGGTATTTCTCTACTCCTTCGCAGAAGGCTTTCCAGCTATTCCCTCTTCCTTCCAGTTGTTCTCTCTTCTGCATTCTTTTTTGAATATGTTTCTTTCTCTCTTATATATGAGCCAGCTTTCCTCATCGCCCTTTTTTAGGGCCTTTCTGAGAGCTCGTCTGGTCATTTTCCTTTTCTTCTCTAGTGCCCTTGTCCACAAGGGTTGTCCTTTGCCTGGTTTGATCTCTTTGAGTGGGCATGCCCTGTGGTATGCTTCTCTCAGAGCTTCGTCCAGTCTGTTGGCTTCTCTTTCAATCTCTCCGGTGTCTTTTAGCGAGGTGTGGTTGCCTGGGCTCCATTTCTCACTATGGTGTACATATGTGTTCCAGTCGGTTTTCCTCGCGTTTCTGACTAAAGTTTTCTCAACTTTGGCTCCCAGACTGAAGGTTATTCGTCTGTGATCCGATTTTGAGTCGCTTTCGTCTACTTTCCAGTCTGTTATGTGCCTGCTTATCCTTTCTGTGGCAATTGTAATATCCAGCACTTCTGTTCTAGTTTTGGTAACGAATGTTGGCGTGTTGCCTTCATTTATTATGTCAAAACCTGTAGCGCTAATAAAATCCAATAGTAAGTCACCTTTTTTATTGCAGTCCGTGCTGCCCCACACCACATGGTGGGCGTTGGCATCACAACCTAGAATAATCGGAATGTTCTTACCTTGGTATTTTCTTGTTATGTCTTCCATTTCTTGTGATGGTGGTTTGAAGTCTGCCTCGCTGGGTATATATGCGGAGACTAAAAGCATCCTCTCTTTGTTGCCTGTGTTCGTCTGTATTGTCACTGTGGCGCTAGCAAGGTCACTGTAACAATCTGTCTTTATTATTCATAACGATCTTACCCTACTGCTGGCATATATGCATGCCCTAGGAGTTGACTCACCCATTTCGTGGTAGATGATTTCTCCTCCCAGGGAGCCGAGCCCTGACACACGTCTTTTTACGACGTATGGTTCTTGCAGTAGAGCAATGTCTATTTTCTCATCCACCACGTATCTGCAAAGCTCGATCATAGCGTCGCGGCAGTGGTGTAGATTTACTTGAACTATTCTTATTTTTTTTGTGTGTGTTTGTGGTGTGTTATTGTATTTGTGCATGTATAGTGTTATTGTGCCTGTGTGTCTATGAGTGTTAATGCTCCCTCCCTATTCTTCGTCACTTTGGTGGACTCTTGCCCAGCCAAGACGGTTGCAATAATGCAACGCTTGGTGGGGGAGTCCGGTCACTCCGTGTCGTAGGGAGGGGGTGTGCTGTGTGTTGTTCTGGGCGTATCTGTTGGTGGGGCGTTTGGTTTGCGGTCGTCACCCCCTTTGAGGCTCTCGTCCGCGCCCCATCTTCCCCTCCTTCAGGCCCAGAGCTGTGTGTGTCTTGCGCCTGTTGTGTGCTGCTTGGGATCGAGCGCTGTTGGTGCGGCCTGCCTTCGTCAGTGGTTCCCCTCTGCGGGGCTGTGGACTGAACGTTACTACCGCATTCGACAGGTTCTTCTCTCGATGTCTTTGTGTGGAGGTTGGTCGGATGTACTTGGCATGTACACTTTTCTGGAGCTTGAGTTGGTCCTTTTCCCAGGACCCGGGCATACACCTGTGTGGCTTGATAATTAAGCCACACGTGAGCTTTCGTGACTTCCTCGGGGACTCCCACCACAAGTCGTACTCCCAGAGGCAGTACTTCCTTGCGGATGAGAGTCCACTCCGATAGCTTAAGTTCCTCCCTGTAGCTGTTCTGGATCTTGATTAGATCCAGTGGGTCGATGCGTCGGCCTCCGGTGCTACCAGGGAGCCAGATGGATAACTTGTGAATGTCTAGCTTTCTGGGCTTCAACGAGACGCCGTTCCACTCACCAAAGTCGCAGTTCAGAAGCCAGGTCATCGCTTCCTCGGTGTTCGGGCTCACGAGGAAATATCCCTCGGCTACTAGCCCCGATGCCGCGAATGATAGGCTTCTGCCACTTACCCCGTCTAAGGCAGCTTCCTCGATCTTATCGACTAACCTAGTTCTTATTTCAGCGGCCGTAGCATCGTCCATCGCCGCGCCGTCTCCCCGGTGAATAATGATTGAAAGAGCATTTTGGCCCGTATTGGGCCGCCGTGGTCCCTCGCTCTGTGGGGCCAGTTGTGGTTTTGGACGCTTCGGTGGACGCTGCTGCCTTTTCATTTTTGGTGCTCTTGGCCTGCTGACCTCTCCGCTTGGTGTAGTCGTCTCCCTACTGATTGACGCACCGGGATTGGTTTTGCTGGTCCCTACCTGTTCCTTTTGCCGGCGCGTTCTCTCCCTCCTCCTTTTGGATCTGGTGATCCACGCGCCTTCTGCCTGCTGGGAGCTTGTTTCCCCGATGGCGATGGTCATATTTATGAGGCCGTCTCCGAGAGATTCCGAGATGGATCTCACGTGTCGGCCGGGGGTCTTGTCGGTGCTTTTTGTTTTGTTAGTTTGCGCTAATGTGCCCCCCCCCCCCCCCCAGAATACGAGGGGCTGCCTGTATCACTGAGTGATACAGGGAGGGATTCTCCGGCGTTGCCGGTACCCTCCTGGGGTAGTATTTCTTTTTTATTTGCGCTGCTCATTTTTTTGACGTATCCGGGATTGCCGGATTTGGGTTCAGGTTGGGGGATAGGATGAGTGGGAAGGAGATGCCACGGCCCTGCGCACTACGCACACACGCATGCGAGCTGACTCGCGTTGCGGGTGCGTGCAATGCACAGGCTCGGGCATAAGGATGGGATTTGGGGAGGGTGGGAGGTAGCCCGGCTAGAGGTTTTTGTTATGTCTGTTTCTTAGGGAATCAGACCAATAACAGGCGGCAACCTCGTGAAGGATAACTCTCTAGCCTTGCCCTGAGGATCCTAGCGACTTGCGCTCCCCCCAAGACCACACCAAACTCTTCACCGGAAAAGGTGTCGAGAATAGGGGTTCTCCAACCAGACGCACATTCCGCAGGTTGAATCCGCCCCGCCCAAACAAAGGGTAGGTCATCTGCCTGGTCACCCAGATCCTCATTGGAAATAAACATAACATAACATAACTTCACGCCTGTATCCCCGAAGGGGTAGGCAGAGATGTATTACACACTCACTATTCGCCAGTTATGTTTAGGTCCCAATGTAAATAATAATAAAATATTCACTATTTTTTAATTTTCCAGATATGTAATGAAAATGATAGTAACAGCCATAACACAGACAGCAGTTCATCTGACGAAGACAAAACTGATGAAGAAAAACATGGCATTAAAGGAATTAAAAGGCAAAGATCAATATTGCCTGAAAATGTATCATATGTATGTATCAATTGCATAGCTTCTAGCTTCTGTCCCCACTTGAAAATCCAAAAAACACCACTAGAAACTGAACTAGTGATATTTGTGCACTTTGTGTGCTCTAGCAACGATAGGTATATAGACATTTAGGTGTAAAGCCTTTGGGGCCAAGCCAACCTCACCTGCAAACCGGGATACATGCTGCAATCAGGACGACGCAGACAGCTGTCACACAGACAGACGAGGCTTTGGCAAAGGCTTTTCTTTTGGGGTTGGTCAGTCAAACAGCAGTTGTTTCTATCAGAAGGAGTGTGCTTTATATAAAAGTTCGAAAGGCTCAGAGGATACAAAGCCTTATGGATCCACCCGACTGGGGAATTATCTCCGCCATACAAAACTGCAGCTAAACCATTTGTCATTTCGCGCTAGTTACGTTTAATACTCCTAATCGCTAATTATGCAGTTGCGGCACATTGCACGTAGTCTTCGACTTTAGAGGTACATCCCGCGATAATTCAGTTCCACTTATTACGATTGACTAACCGTAACAGTTCTTTCTTCTATGTTAACCAATTTAAATTCATCCACTTCTCACTTAACGACTGTGAATAAAAGTTAATTCAAACAGAATAATGCCCCTGCCCCCCGGCGACAGACCGTCTTCTACGTCAGAGGTTGCGGGATCGATTCCGCTCAGTGCTAATATTTGAGTTGAGACATTATACTGAAGCGGCAGTGGCACCACAGCCAAGACGGCGCCGCTGCACTAGTCCCCGTTGGATTTGAATGAAGTCTTACATACGACTCCGTGGCGGCGGCGGCGAGTCTATGGACCGCCCCGGTAGAAAGCATGGTGAAGAACGCTGCCGCTGCGGCATAATTATGTAAACGCCCTAAGGATCTCAACTCATTTCACTCGCCTCATCAGTTGCGCACTTTTATTTCATACCCATATATGTGAGTGATTGGGTTTTTTTATTTTAATTCGTTGTACAAAGCTGGTCTTTTATACCTTCATTTTACTTTGTTACATTACCCCATATGTCAATGCTGTCATAGATAGCTATACATTGCATGATGCAATACTTAACTTGTCACATTTTAATTATTTACACTTAATTTAAATTAACATCTAAATCAAACAATCTGAGCTTCATTCTATCCATTAATTGGTTACAGGTATCAAAGAAAATTGCGGTACGAAAAGACTTGTTTACTCCTTCAAAGATTGCAGTAAGTACCTACCTTTTCTTTCTCCCAGTAGTCAACTCTCAATTTTAAACAGAAAGTAATTAACTGTAAATGAACAATATAGTCACTTTTATAATTTTGTTCAAGCATATGAAAACGGAAAAAGACTGTACATACATACAAGGCACAAAATATGGCATATCTAAATGCTCCACTATAAACGACAGAAATGACGTGGACGTCACATACACATGTGCAGTGAGTAATAAATGTATATATATATAATAATAATAATTTACACTTTAAAAAAACACTACACAGCACTACTTAAGTATCAGACCGGAAGTAAGCACAGCTTAAGGAGCTGGCAATATGAGTTCTAGGATGTGTATACATATATTTAGATTTTATTATTATGAGGATCGATCCAAGCAAAAAGACGCCGTCATTAGGTATTGTTTAATCGTATGCATTTCTTTCCCCTCTTGAACAAGTTATTAAGTTTCCTATACCATTTTCAGTTACCTTTATTTAATTACTAGCTGCTACCTGCGGTGCGGCTATGCCAGCGTGAAATACTGCTCCTGTTTCCGCGACCTACAGAATGGGATAAAAATTCTGGCCCAGCTACACTATACTAGTGCTACTCCAGCCTATAATCTGTGTACTAAATATCATCCAAATCGCTTCAGCCATTTTAGTTTTTTATGTATGTTCATCGTTATTTTGTATGGATGTGATTAAATAACAAACATCCATATAAAATTTCGCATTTATAGTAGTAGTAAGAAAGTCTCAGCGTTGTGTATTGCATCCGAGGTCTACACCTCGGGACCCGGGATCCGCTTTCCTGCCTTTCCCTCTCCACTTCACATCGATCTTGTGCATCCGTGGAAGTGAGACCATTGGCACGCATGTCATCCCTTACGACGTCAAACCAGCATCTTTATGAGCGTTTTCTTGGGTATCCCCCTCCTACCAACAAGTATTTAATTAAAAAATTAAGCTTCAGACCGCCGCCGTTCTCAAGCGCCTCCTACCACGTCTTCACACGTCGCATCAATCTGCCCCTGTCTGCGTCTGTCAGCGGAATATTATCAAATCAAATCAAATCATTTATTTGCATAACACAGGTTACAGAAAGGATGTCAAAGATACATTTTCATTAAATGTATAGGTCCGCTGTATTACAACCTCATCGAGGTGTGCAAATATTTAGGTATTATTTATAAATATCTATAAGGTAATCTGTGGTATCTATTCATGCAACATTATAGGTCGTATTAAAGAGCATTCATAATATTTTAAATTGCAGAGTTAATGTCAGAAATGTAATAAAGTCAAAAGTAATTAAGGAGAATATTATAATATAGTAAATGTCAACTAGATCTATTAAATAATAATCACAATTGTATATTATGTCACATGCTTAAGTCAAAGAATTTAAAAATGTAAAGAAAAACATAATTTGAGTTAATAAATTACAATTTGTCTTGGAGGAAGTCCTTTACGTCATAATAACATTTTGCGTTCAGTAGCTTTCTTAGTGCCTGTTTAAAAGTAGTTACGTTTGCCTCTTTTATGTGTTTGGGTAGCTTATTGAATATTTTCGGAGCCATGGCGAAAACACTGTCATGCATTAGAGTAGTGTTTGACGGACACAAGCATAACCGACTTTTATCTCTTTGCATTCGTCCAGATGCATCAGAGGCCAAAAAAATAAATTAAGGTTGACTTTAACAAATACTGCTACTTCAAGAATATAAAGGGAAGGCAATGTCAGTATATTATATGTTTTAAAATAGGGCAGGCAGCTGTCAGTTGTTTTTAGTGAGAACATTGCCCTTATACAGCGTTTCTGTACCTTAAATATTTTATCTCTATGTACAGAGTTACCCCAAAAAATTATTCCAAATCTAAGAACCGACGCAACCATGCCATGGTACGCGGTTAGGAGTGCTTCAGTATTAATTATCTGTGACAGTTCATGAAGTGCATATACTGATTTACTGACCCTCTTAGATAACTGCTCTATATGTTGTTTCCATGTTAATTTACTGTCAATTGTTATACCCAGGAATTTTGTAAAATCTACTTGTTTAATAGATTGGCCATTTGCACATATCTGTAAATTTCCCATAATTGGAATACGCTGACTGAAATGCATGAGCATTGTCTTTCCTAAGTTAGCTTTCAGATTGTTTACGTCGAACCAGGTAAGAACAGACTTTAGTGCATTGTTTATATCGCTTCCATAGGTGTCCCTATTATTACATTTAATGGTAACTGTACTATCGTCTGCAAAGAGGGTTATAGGGTTCTTGGTTACATTAGGTAGGTCATTAATATATAGCAGGAACAATAGTGGTCCTAATACACTACCTTGAGGCACACCATATTGTATTTTACGTGTTTCAGATTGAAAGTCTTCCTCCATTTGTGACTCCATTCATTTTAGCAATCTGAGTATATTGAGTACGATTTTTTATATACGATTCAATTAAATCTAAAACGTTTCCTCTAACACCATATACATTTAGTTTACTTAAGAGAGTGTCATGATGCACATAATCGAAAGCCTGGGTCATGTCCATAAATATGGAACAAACAGGTATTTTACTGTCAACACTTTTCATTACATATTCTAGGAAATCATATATAGCCATGTTTATCGATTTACTACGCCTAAAACCTTTCTGTTCTTTTACCAAGATACAATTACTTTCAAGGTAGTCATTTAATTCTGTATATATATATTTTTCAAATATCTTTGAGAAAACTGGTACTAAAGCTATAGGTCTATAGTTTTCTATATTGGCTCTATTTTCTTTTTTGAATATAGGCTTTATAATAACCTTTTTTAGTTTATCTGGGAAAACTCCAGCAGCTACACATAGATTAATAATATGGCAAACATGATGACAAATGTCACTTGCTACGTATTTTATAATTTTTGTACATATGCCGTCATAACCTACACTAGTTGCGTTCCATAAGTTTCTTATTATATGTAGTATATCAAGGGGCGAGCAAGGTTTCAAAAACATGGATTTTTGTCTAGAGGTCACACATGATGAATTCGTAGGTCTATTTGTAAAAGTACTTGGAACTATTCGGTCAACAAAGTAATTATTAAAAGTATTACATATTACACTAGGATCTGTTACAGTTTCATTATTTATTATTATATTAGTTATGGACTCGCTTGGAAAATTTTGTTTTATATTTTGTATAATTCTCCATGCGGTTCTTGTTTTGTTAAGCGCTGTATTAATAGAGTAGGTATTTTGTGCTCGCTGTGTTAGCTTGATAATTTTTTTATATCGTGTGCAGTACTGTTTCAGTTTTATTTTGTTGGTCTCGTTAGGCTTTTTCCTATATTGCCATAAGAGTGCCCGTTTCTTTTTACTACATGCCTTTATTCCGCGTGAGACCCACTTTTGTTTTTTATGCGCATTTACAGTTATGAGTCTGGATGGGAAACAAAGATCGTAAAATAGTTTAAACAAGTCATAGAAGGCGTTGTAGGCTAAGTTAGGATCCTCATTAGAGTATATTTCAGAGAAAGTCAGTTGACTTATACAATCTTTAAACTTTCTCTGATTATCTAAACAATAATCCCTCCGTCGAACTTTCCACCGTTTGATAAGGCATGTTTTTTTAACACGACATTGTAGTGTCTGTGCTGTGTGATCTGATAATCCAAATTCTATAACCCCCGATTTGCATCTATGGGGGAAGCTATGAGCAAAATTATCTATACAGGTACCACTGACAATCCTGGTTGGCTGTCTCAACACTAATTTCAAATTATAGTTAAGAAGCATGCATTCAAACTCCGATGTTATATTATTACGCTTCAAAATATCTATGTTAAAATCCCCCGCTAGAATTATGTTACATTTCTTGTAAGTCCTATTTATGTACATTAATACTTGGTCTAGTCTATCAAAGAATATACTCAGGTTGCTACTATATGGGGTTCTATATATACATACAATAATAATACTATAATCAGTTAATTCAATGGCACAACACTCAAAACTGGATGGTACAGAAAATGTTGCAATTTCAGTGATAATTTTACAAAGATGTCCTATTTTAACTAGGATACATGATCCTCCTCTGCTAGTATCATTTCTACTACAATATGCTGACAAGTAAAAATTGGGAATGACACAGATGTCCTCATGGCCCGACATCATATTGTGCTCTGTTACACATATTATATCTATATCACTACCTTTTTCTGACAAATCCTGTAAACAGACAAAGAGCTCATTAGATTTACTTCTTAAGCCCGCAATATTTTGATGTAATATATTTAAATAATTATGTCCGAAAAAACTTCTGTGATGGTACTGATGGTACCACCTTGTCAATTTCATATTGATCTCTCTGTGAGGTATTAAAGATTGTCAGATTTTCTTTTATTATATCTATAGTCAATTTGTGGAGATCTCTAAATAATATTTTCATACCATTATTACTTAGAGCGCCCATTTTTCTGAACATAACATTATCATAAGTTAAGTTGAGATTCGAGTCCAAGATATAGGCGTATTCATAAGTTAAATTGTCCATATATAACAATTGATTAAACATATCTATTCTACAATTATACAGATCACAACAAATAGCATTTTTAAATGTAGGCAAGGTAATTAATAATGTTGGTGTGGCTATTAACCTGTAATGTACGTCTAATGTTGGTGATGAGTGCAGTGTATTCCTTTGTCACTCTAAAATCATCCTCTCCTATTATTATATTACAAAAATCGTTCATAGTAAATGTTTTTATTTTATTACTTATATTCAATAACAATTGATTTATCCCCACATTTGGTGTCAAGAAATGGCACACTTTATATTTTTCACCAAAGTGTTGCTTTGCCAACGATAGTATGTTGTTATTTGTCTTATTTGAGCTTATAATGTACATTTTATTTTGAGCGACTGGAGCGCCTCGGGATGCTATTGGGCAGGCTTCATTTAGTACGCAGTTTACATTCATTAGTACATGTTCATCCTGTAGATGTGTTCGAGAGGGATGCGGGGAATCCCCTGCGCTTGCTTTCAAGATTTGGGGAGAGATGGGCGATGCGTAATGTGAAGACAGGTCCATTTCTTTTGGAATCACTTTATGCTGGTGAAGTCTCCGAGTGACACTTTTCTTAGGTGTTGATGCAACCGATTTTAACGGACTTCTAGTAAGCTGCCTATATATGGTGTTCTTTCGCAATAAACTCTGAACTTCATCTTTCAGTTCACTATTTGTTATAGAAAGCATAGATGAGCAACCACGTAGTAGTAAGAAAGTATTTCCTATTATATATCTTACTTGACACTCATTCCATATTTTGAGACTTCTGTTCTAAGAATGTTTCTTGCATTCCACAAAATTCGTGAATAAGAAATTGCAATTTATTAACTTCGTTTGTGGAATGCATTACTGGTCATTATCGTTATTTAGAGCTTCAGCGGTTATTGTTTAATATTACTTCCAGATGTGCCCAAAAACATTCCCAACGTGGAAGAAAGTATACTGCCACCAGCGAATGCACAATAAGAACATAGCATGCGCAATAGACAGTTGCGGGAAAAAGTTTGCTTCGAAAGGTGACTTAGAAAAGCACATGAGAACGCATACGGGAGAGCGTCCATACGTCTGTGATATTTGTGACAGGAGTTTCACACAGCGGTGTACACTAAAGATCCACAAGGAAACTGTCCACCAGGTCGCTAACGAATCGTTAGTTTTGTTTGTGAAAAATTGAAACAACGGAAAGTTCACTGTGAAGTCTAAAGCCGTAATCCGAGCTCTGAGTGTTCAGAATATAAGGATTTTGTAGCAGCTGATGTTGTCAAGAAAGACGAAATGAAGACGAGATTGTGTTTTACGTACTGTTACGACTACACTTTGCCCAACCTTTTATTTAACTTTTGACAGTAATATTTTTCATCGAATAGTTATGCCCTAATGCGCAACCTATCTCTTCAAGCCGAAACTTTGAAACCAGTACTGAATTATTGGCGGAAACATCGGAATCGACATAAGAGACAAAAAAAATCCGTAACCTATGAGTTCACACGACAATCGAATTTGCGACATGAAGTTTGCAAAAGTTGCAATCGATTTTACACAATGATATTGTATTTTAGCTCGTTTTTTTATTATTAAATTATTTGTATACCGGGTGTTTAATTGTCTAAAACAATAATAAACGACGATCAATTATAAGAAATTTATTTAAATTTTATTTGTTTTTACATAATATAATGATGACTTAAACACAACTTCAACATCTTGATGTTTTTCATTAAAATAAGGTACCCGCAATAATGCATAACTACAAACGCAAAGTTATAAATAGTCGACATGCAAATAAGTCTAAACGATTACTTGCGATTCATTATTGTTACTGTTTTTAATGCGCGAGTGAATTATCGTATATTTTAATTTAACTGAGACATTTCAAGCATTTTATTGTTTTTAATGGGCTATAAAAAGGGTTTATACCTACATATTATGATTAGGCAGTGGATATATTTCTTTTGCCGCACATTTCCAAGTTTACCTTTACGATTAATGGAACAGTTACGTTCTGCAGCTGCTGTCAAGAGTTAAATAAATGGTTAGATAATATAAGCCACAAACAATATCGTTTTTTTTTGTTTTGCTATGAAATATACTAAATCTTATCATGTTTACCTACTTAGTTGTTTTACTTGTATGAATCGGAAGATGACAAATATAGTCTTAATGACCAAAATAACTGTAATAGGTACCACCCGTAATTTATTTTGGTTATCTAAGTTTGTATAGTCCCTGTACCATTTTTACATGCCATTTGGGTCATGGACATCACACACGGTATTCTTCTTAATACATAATTATACGTCAACAATAATGTTAGTAGGTATAATGAAACAGGCGGCTAACCGTGACACAATATACCTATAACCATGACGCGTTTAAAGCAATTCAGTTTTGGGCGGCGGATCGGATGGAGAGAGATAGTAGAGAAGCTATACACGATGTACATCAGTACAGTATGGAGCTATAGAGCTCCATCACTCTGCCTCAGAGCCGCTGAATTGAACTGCATTGCTTAAGCGCGCCGTGGTTAGCCCGCAGGACTGATATGTTCGATCTATGTGACTATCGAACTAGTAGTAGCACTGGTTGAATAAACTACTAGTAGGACTGGTCGGAATAAACTACTAGTAGGACTGGTTGGAATAAACTACTAGTAGGACCGGATAAACGGATTTTATTAATTGAACATCCAAACTTTTAAATTAAAACGAATGTAAGTCGGACTCGCGCACGAAGGGTTCCGTACAATAATCTATGAAAACGGCAAAAAAAAACGCGTGTTGTATGAGCCCCCTTTAAATATTTGTTTTATTTTTATTGAACTATTTATTGTTAAAGTGAATATATAATTTAATATTCTGTGAATATATAACTTAATATTCTGTGAATATTCCAAGCGTCTATTCTATTATCATGAGATACAGCCTGGTCATTGCCGTTATTAATATCGACCAAAAAACGGAAAAAATCACGTTTCTTGTATGGGAGCCCCCCTCTTTTATTACGTGCGGAAATCTCCACGGTCTTCACCCTGAAGCGAACGGTAAGATGGGTATGTCGGACTTGAACCAACTATAACCGCACGTTGTCTTTTGCGTCAATGGGAGTTCCTTTTTTTTTTCGTGCGGAAATCCCTTCGGATACCCCCCCGCCGGCCAGCGGGGGCGGTTATGTCGGGCTTGAACCGATTAAAACCGCACGCCGTCTCGGGTCTTCAGACGCCGGGGTGTAAGGTTACCCATAGAGCATATCCCTCGCACCCCGACTGACCCTGGGCCATCTCACCACTAACAGCATCGCTCATCCTGTCTCCTCTGAAAGCAGAGGAGTACGGAGAGCGATGTGTTCCCGCCACGTTGGGAATTGGCCGACGATCAATGCCAACCCTATGAAGGGGAAGCCATTGACCGCCGCCCAGGGTGTACCGGCCGCTCCGATTCCGTTCCCCCCGGACTGCAGCGGGAACGGAATCGGAGCGACACTCGAGGAGGTTACCCAACACACCCCTCAATGGGAGTCCCTCCCCCTTAAATATTCATTTTATTTTGTTTCTAGTATTTGCTGTTATGGCGGCAACAGAAATACATGTGTGAAATTTTCCAGTTATTTGGTTTAACTCAGATTCTGCTTACGATTGATTCTGTTGACGAGAGATTCGCTTTAAGACAGAATATGTACCTTCGAGTAGGAAATTATTATCTGTATCAATTATATTAAACTTATAATTATTATAATTTTCTTATCATCAATTTACAGAAAACGTGCCATTATAGTAATTTTAATCATATCGCTTAAAGGAACCTCTTTTGGTTTATCTAATAAGACTAGCCACTTGTGGTTAATATTCAGCTGCTACAATCATAGTTTTAGAACCAACAATGCTGTCGAAGGGTGGCATAGTCGTCTCAAGAAAAGATTTCCGCTTCGACCAGCAATATTCTACTTCATACAATTATTAAAAAAGGAAGCGAAATTTCAGGACCGAAAATTATTAAGATCGGAAACAGCTTGTGTTAGAAAACGACGAAGTACAAAATTGCTCCAAAAATACACAAAATAAAAACAGTAATACAACGTGCATTAGGTAATAAATTAAATAAGTGATTTTGAATGTTTAGAACTATTGTGGAAACTCAATTCATTTGATTATCAATTTCATATTTTATTAATGCAAGTTGTATCCTATTTTTTTATTCTTTAAATAAATAATTATAATATTTTGTGCTTACCTGTATTTCTGTCTTAAAGCGAATCCGCGGTCAACAGAATCTGACTTAAACCGAACTGTCTAGGTATTACGGTTTATGAGATACAGCCTGGTGACAAACGGACGGACAGCGGAGCCTTAGTAATAGGCTCCCGTTTTACCCTTTGGGTACGGAACCCTGGGGTGCGACTGGTTGGATCACCTCCAAGTTTGGTGCACCCTGGGCAACGTGGGCGATGACGCATCATTGATTGCTCCTCTGGAGTAGCTGGCGTCAACGTCAACGGCCAAGAGTCTGACCAACCGGCCCTTTACAGGGCCAGCTGACCCCATTGCACGAGGGGGTCGGGGTATGGCGGGCCTGCAAGGCCCGCGGGGGGGGGGGTCGCTCCAGGTACCCCTCTGCTGTTATCAGAGGGGTCACTGCGAATGGCCCAGGGTCAGTCGGAGTGCGAGGGATATGCTCTATGGGTAACCATACACCCCGGCGTCTGTAGAACCGAGACGGCGTGCGGTTTTAGTCGGTTCAAGCCCGACATAACCGCCCCCGCTGGCCGGCGGGGGGGTATCCGAAGGGGTAACCCTAAAAACAGAATGTGTTTTTCGTCATATATTACACGATTACCTCAGCCGCTTTGTTTGACTGCTGCTGATTAGGGATGCAGCTTAATCACGGTGAAGGGTGTACCACCATAGTAGCGATTAGACCATCAATATATATCGCGATCGTGTCAGTATATATTGAAGTGCAAACGCGATTAGTATCTATGATACCGGAACATCGGATCGCTATTTTTATCCCTGATTCCTGCCAACCACGCAGAGTAGTGAAAACAACATTTCAATAAAAGAAGATATCAAAATAAAGTTTTATTTAGATACAATAGTTACATAGGTACAGGATAAGTATTTACATATATCTATATTAAATAATACGTTAGGCCTATAATAATAGACATAATCACCTCATATACATCACTATACATATTAAATATGCAATTATAAAATGTTTGGTGCTAATAGGTCTAAGAAGGAATTTGGAATAAGGATTCCTAGAATTGTCTGTATCACACACATGTACCTGCCACGGTTGCTCGTTTTGTCTATTTTGCGCCCCTTGGCATACAAGTTAGGCTAAGAGTATGCGAGTATTCACACGGGCGATGCCTTGCGTGCGTTTTCTCCTCTTGCCAAAGTGCATGATAAGTTAGTCGTGTCGGTATAGTAGGTGAACAATTAGGTGACGGAAATTTTATTATGAAACATTACGACGGATCCAGCCTTCTAGGTGAAGTCAAGTTGCATAAATATTTTGCCTATATGTCCTAGATATATGAACCCATTTGTGTGACGTGACGATACAAATTCCTAATTTTAATGATATGAAACATGATGTAGGTGGATATTTATACAATTTAGATGTAAGAAATCAATTAAAGGAAGCATCTAAGATCTTCCTGTTTCCAGTAGTTGGGTTGGTCATAACTGCCCTAGAGCTCACAAGAGTTCAGAATTTCCTAGAACTATCCCTAGCTTTTTGGAATTATGTTACGATGTATCATCATCATCATCTCAGCGTTGTCCCGATTACATCCCGGGCCTACACCTCCGAGCCCGGGGTCCGCTTTCCTACTTTTCCTTCTCCACTTCGCACGATCTTGGACATCCATGGAAGTGAGACCATTAGCACGCATGTCATCCTTTACTATGTCAAACCAGCACTTCTTGGGTCTCACCCTCCTACCGGGACCCGGCGAAGGTGGTCAGATAACCCAATCGGCATTTTGGGGACCCAGATGACACCACACATCTCACGCCACTTGGCCCATCCAGAGGCAATGTGTGCCTTGACGGCGCGTGAAGTACAGATCCCAAGTACTTAACTTGGTACGTGCGCACGACCAAGCCATCGCCTATGCAGACGGGTATGGGAGCTGTTGAGTTCAACGCCACATTAAGCTTCAGACTGCCGTTCTCAAGTGCCCCTGTCCGCGCCCGCCAGCGCGATATCATCAGCAAATTGACATGAGCAACCACGGAGATCGCTCATGTGAATTTCTGATGCTGTCCGATAGAAAATCTAATATAACGCTGGATGGATCCCTGGTGTAGTCCGACTGTGATGTGGGAAGGGTTTCGTGTCACCAACAGCGGTCCTAACCACGGAACCGGAATCATGGTACATGTCTCGGATGATGTCATCATAGGATTCTGGAACCCCAATGCCCTCCAGATGATCGCGCGAGGAATACAGTCGAAGGCCTTGCAGAAATAGGTAATGCAGAGACGTATTCTTCGTCCTGTATTTCTCTGCAAAGATCCTTAGTGCAAAAACAGGATCTAAGGTTGAAACTCCGGAAGTGCACACACACTCCTGTCGTATCCAAGAGAGATTTTAGCTTCTCGAGGAACTTCATGGTGTGGAACATTACCTTTATACCGCGGTAGTTGCCACAGTCCTGCATCGACCCCTTGGCTTTGAAGACTGGATATATTACGATGTAGGTACGTTTGGAATTTTCTAACATTTTACATTACTATATTTATGTTCAATATTTAAAAAAAACCGGCCAACTATTCAGATATTAGAAACCTCAATATCATTTTTGAAGACATACCTATACATAGATTAGATTAGAATTTTTTTGAGTTACTGTTCTAAGTATGGAGAACCCCCCAAATTTATTGTTTTTTTTTCTATTTTCGTGTGAAAATCATAATGCGGTTCACAGAATACATCTACTTACTAGGTTTCAACAGCATAGTTTTTATAGTTTCGGAAAAAAGTGCCTGTGACAGACATGACGAATCTATAACGGTACCGTTTTTTGCCATTTGGCTACGGAACCCTAAGAATGACATCCCGAAACAAAAAGAAAATAGATCCGACGCAAGATACAGTTCCAGTATTTCATAAAAATAATTAATTCACAATCGGTTTTGCGGGTGCAGTTCGAAAATTTCATGTTATCTACATTAATTTCAATCAAGTAATCGGGGTCATTACAAATCTACCTTTCGATCGAACGGGACACTCTTTGGAAGTTTTAAATATTATTTCTAAAGTCAAATCACATTTATAAAGGGGATACAACTTGCTATCCCGCTACCAAATCACCAAAATCAATCATTTGAATATGTATAATAAATAAATAACTAATTTACATAAAATAAATGCTTTAAGACAATAAACCTTCCAGGGAGGTATGCATATAATGGGACAACGTCCGGCTTTAGATATGGCACGTTGTCGGCAAGAAGAGTAAGAGTCTGGCCAAAATCGGCTTATAGCACTGACAGAGACCTTTGTAGAGTAGTTAAAACCGTTTGTGTTCATAAAATATTAAAAGTATAACTTTGTTTTTGACTACCTACTCTAAAAAGTTATCAAGCTGTACAAATGCGTTGTGCGATAGACGGAAAACTGTAAAAAACCGAAACAAGCTGATCTTAGCTGGACTCTCACTCTTCTTACCAACGTGCAAAATTCAAAGCCGGGTACTGCATAGTATCTGTGTTTGCAGTGGGCGTCGGCACGCCAAGGTTCTCCCTTATTATTTTTAATTTATCAATAAGAGGATTGGTAATGTAGGATGGAACACTCAGGGCTATTGTGTCAAGAGCCAGAAGTTAAGAAGCTGTAAGTGAAGTGTATGTGGGTGTCATATATTTGGTATATTTTCTTTAGAAAAATATATAATATACCACCTATTCATTTTTCATAACGATACCCTTTCATTTGTTAGAAGCACAGACAAGATGAAGTACTTGACAAGATATTTCTTGTTATTTTTTCCTAAGATAGTGACATACTAAAGGTTCAAAATAAATAAAACAGAAGTCCCTTTTCATACACCAAGCGAGCTAGCCGAGTTGCATATATTGTCATATTTAGTTTAGCATTTAGCCCGTCGATAAGGAGAATAAGAGCTCCGCTTAGATCAGCTTTGTAGAGTGTTTTCTCTATCGCATATCGGACTGACAGTTTGGTACCTTTTATAGAGTAAGTAAAACTGTTTGTTTATAAAATATTAAAACTGTAACCTGTAAACTGCTGTGTATAGTAAACTATTTGTTTATAAAACCGAATTATGCTTCGGTTTTAACTACTCTAAAAAAATATCAAGCAGTAGACATGTGCTGTGCTTTAGTGAGAACAAACCCGAAGCAAGTAGTAGTATATTGTACACCAGACAAAAATTAAATACAAATAATACATTATGCTATATACAATTGGCGGTCTTATCGCACTGTGCCAATCTCTTACAGGCTTGGATGAATAAAAAAAGGCGGAATTCGTATCCCGCAAGCTAATCATAGTCGGATTATCTCTCTTGTTCCTGACGTGCCAAATAAAGTCGGTTTTTTAACTAATTATGTACCTACGTATAGTCAGCGTCGAAACTGTTATAGTTATAGTTCAAGATTTGTTTTTGAGCAAAATGATTTATATTTCTTAATGACAAGTCTCTTTAACTACTTAGCGAGCTCTAACAAATTACCTTTAAATTTGAATTAATAAATTTCATTCAGTTTTTTTTTTAATTTGATATCTAAGCTTGACTATACTATAGGCTAAAAACTTGCAACTAGTAAGGCGATTTAAGTGCGTCGAGACCCTAATTATTTGTGTGTATTTCCGCTCATTGTATGAAATTGGCCTGTAGTATTATTTTGTGCGGAAGGTGAGTGAGCTTTCTCGTAAAGGTATCGAAGATGAAAATTAAAAATGCTTTCTTAATGTTGGCCTACATTAGATAAATAACTCTTGTGCTAAATTTCATGCTCCTAGACCCACCACTTTAGGTTATGCATTGTCTATCAAGCATTCAATGTTATGGTAGACGTATGTCATGCTGCCTATCGTCCAATCGGCTTGATCATGCCAGAAGAATGGTAATTCGATTGTTCCGTCAAATATAACTGTTTAATTCATGCCTACACGCGGTCAGTTCCACTTGGTCCAACTGGCAGCGCCATGCCTATTAGATGATAGGAAGAATGGTGTATGGCCACCATTAGTTTAGATAAACAGATGAAGTTGGATATTAAATTTTGCTAATGAAACCTCCATCACTCTTCGAAAGATTTAGCGTAACAATTTCCCACACTCACTCTCACATATGTCTGTTAGTGGAACGCGTATAATAGCATTAGGAATGTGCAGACGGCGACTACAAGCCCAATGATGAGGGAATCACGGCGTTTGCGTGCGTTGATCCGGTACATTAGACTGTTCAGCATCGGGAACCTGGAGTACCAATTACGTAATTATTTGTATGCATCGCTGATGAAGGGAAGAAACTTACTAATATAGTGACATTATTCGCTTGCAAGTTGGAATAAGTATTCTTGGAAGGAAGTGAGTATCTTTGTAGAGAAATGTGTGCTCTTGGGACGAAGTGTGTGGTTTTGAGAGGAAGTGTACATTGCTTGCAATACCTACTGCAAGCATTGTGTTCGAAGATGAAATATGTGTATTGTGCAAAATCTATACCTGTTAGTGATATTGTTGAAGGTGGTCTGCATACGCTTGAAGGTCTGTCGCTGAGACGCGAGGTGGTCGCGCGCCTCCATCGCTATGTTTATCTGCTCGTCCACCAGTATGTGTGAACTAAAATAAAAAAAAGAGGTAATAATTACAAATCATAGATTTTTTTTTTCAGTCCATACCAAATGGTAGCTGTTATTATTGTTTCATTTCAAGTCTGATATTTTCTGCTCTTTGAAAATAGGCTTCGATCTGAGTTTGCTATACAATCGTATGCCAACGACCTCACTTACGTGAATCATCCATCATCCAAGTACCAATCCCAGTTGTATCCAAGGCTTGCTCTTTGAAGCCTAGGGTCCTCTCTTCTATTCCTCCTCTATATGAAGGCTTTATCAAGGCTTTTACGAAAGCGACTGCCGTCAGACTCCCCAACCTCGGAAGAAAAGCTTTCAAGTCAGGTTGGTTTGGGCCCCAAAGATCTTATTAGGGCCTCATATACCCACATGGATTTATCTTATTCCTAACTCCTTTGTAGGTCACTACTGTCGATCTTGGTGTACAGGAGTTAAAGTAGTGGGAATGAGGGTGGGATTAGTCCTCAATTTTGAGGTGATTAGTAAACAAAAAACCTATTACAGCATATACCCACGACCCCTGACATATCAGTCGATCGTTCGACTGCCACACCACAGCAGTCGTAAACATATAATTTAAAATACAATCCGCATCAAAATCGGTTGATCCATTCGGGAGCTACAATGTCACAGACAGACAGACACACACACACAGACACGTCAAACTCATAACACCCCGTCGTTTTATGTTGGGGGTTAACAATATTTAGTAGTGACAGTGTAAGTATATGAACCTGTGCAGGTGTGCAGACTCTTTAGTGTACTGGTCGCGGCGGCTGAGGCCGATAGTGGCGGCGGGCGGCGGGCTGCCCCCACGCAGTAACTCCTCGCGCTCGCGCCGCGCGTTCACTCGAGCTGAAGTCTTTGAGAACTCTTGTTGGTAATCCTGTTCAAAGTTACATCATTGGTTTTATTTAAAAGTTTCACATTGTTTGCATTATAGTATGAGTAAAGTATCCGTAAGGTGGACTATGCCCCATATCTATTAAGGGTGTCTAATATTTATTTGATCTTCCTTATTTCTTCACAAAAAAAAAAGCCAAATACAAATATAAGTGCCGACCAACCTCCAATAATTTGGAAAAATATGTCGCAATACGGAATCACAGCAATAAGGTGTGTAGGGATGCACAACGCCAATATATCCATGTCTCCGTCGAAAACGGTGATACATCTAAAGTATGGAAGTTTTTGAGAACCATAGGAGTTGGAAAGTCCAGAGAAGATACTCCTCAAAACGTTGACCTCGAAGCACTTAATCAGCATTTCTCATCTTCGTCCGATTTTGGAGGGACTGCTAAAGTAAATACTCTTAACCATCTTTCGTCACTTCCAGCTCCTAACTATTCTCCCTTCGTCTTTGATCAATTCACTGATTGTGATGTTAAGAAGAGCGTAATGTCAATTACATCAAATGCTGTTGGCAATGACTGTCTTAGCCGTAAAATGATTCTACCCATTCTAGACCAGATCCTTCCTATTATAACTCACATTTTAAACTTTTCCATTTCTAGTGGCTTCTTCCCGTCTGCGTGGAAAGAAGCACAAATTGTCCCCTTGCCCAAGAAACGTAATCCGTCTTCCTTTTCCCAGTACCGTCCGATATCTATATTACCTTTCCTCTCCAAAGTTCTTGAGCGTCTTGTACACACTCAGCTTAATGCTTTCCTCTTTAAAAATTCACTTCTAAATCTCTTTCAATCTGGTTTCCGCCCTGGTCATAGTACCATTACAGCCTTGGTGAATGTTACGGATGACATAAGATTGGGCATGGAGAAAGGAAAGCTAACAGTACTTACTCTATTGGATTTCAGTAATGCTTTTAACACTGTTGATTTTCAAATCCTACTAGGCATACTGCGCTCCATTAACATATCTCCAACGGTGATTGATTGGTTTCATAGTTACCTGTCTGGCCGCCGGCAACGTACGCGCATAGAAGATTCCTTTTCTTCATGGTGCGATATAACAGTTGGTGTGCCGCAGGGTGGCGTTCTATCTCCATTACTTTTCGCCGTTTTTATAAATACCATTTCAAAACAATTACTTTCATCCTACCACCTTTATGCAGATGACCTTCAAATATACACGCAGGCGCCTTTGAGTCAGCTGTCAGAAGCATTTGCTAATAAAAATATGGACTTAGAACGCATATGTGAATGGAGCAACAACTATGGGCTTCAGGTAAACCCCGCAAAGACGCAAGTCATTGTCGTTGGAAGCCCCTGGATGATGTCACGCATTGACTATACACAGCTGCCCCAAGTTATTTTTAATGGTTCTCCTATCGAAATCAGTGATAATGTAAAGAATTTAGGTATTTATATTGATAACACATTGTCCTGGGGTCATCAATTACAGGAAGTCAGCCGCAAGCTGTTTGCAGCTGCAGGGTCCTTGCGTAGATTGCGAAACTTGCTTCCAACTGCTACCAAAATTACGCTTGCACAAACTCTTTTACTCCCACTTCTTGATTATGCCGACGTCAGCTATCTAGATCTCACCGAGGAGCAACTTGACAAGCTTGAGCGTCTTCAGAATTTCTGTATTAGATTTATATTTGGTTTACGCAAATATGATCACGTATCCGAATTCCGTAACAAACTCAAGTGGCTCCCAATTCGCTTTCGAAGGAATACTCATATACTTTCTTTACTATACAGCATATTGTTTAATCCTTGTACACCCCTTTATCTCAAAGAACGGTTCAAGTTCCTTCGTGACACACATTCAAGATTTCTGAGGTCATCAGAAAATTTGAGACTGGAAATGCCAGTACATTCTACAAGATTCTTCGATAAATCTTTCACTATTCAGGCAGTTCGCCTGTGGAATGCACTGCCACTATATATAAAGAGAGCACAGTCATTGGTGTCTTTTAAAAAACTGTTAAAAGATCACTATCTGTCCATCTCCCGTTAGGTGACTATCTTATATATATACCGGACTATATGGATAGTATAGGTATAATTATGTAAATATTTTGTATTATATATATTGAATACAACTGATCTATATGTAATTTTGTTTATTTATCTAACATATTTATAATTTTTTTTCTTCTTTTTATTGTTCATTGTACACTACCCTTATCATCTCTTTTGGTTTCTATCCATCCAAAGGTTGCCTGGAAGAGATCGCTGTTAGCGATAAGGCCGCCCATTGTACATTAAACTTAAGTCGAATATTATTTATATAGAAATACTTTTATGGTGTACAATAAAGAATATTTTATCTTATCTTTATCTTGAACTGATTTCAATAAATGTAGGCAAGAATGCAAATTCTCAATTTTTATAACATAAGTTCACGCCTGTATCCCCGAAGGAGTAGGCAGAGGTGTATTGCACACCCATGATTTGCCAGTAAAAACAATTATTATATTTGCTTTTATTTCATTATTTAAATTATTATTGATTTAAAGTTAATATTAAAAACATCAGCTGTAGTAATATTTTCTAATGCTTACCATAAGTATTTCTCTATGCCTTTTAATAGTGTGCATCGTAGCTGTACCACTGGGTGCCATGTCTGCCATTTTGTCATTTATTGATGATAGCTGGAATAAATAGTTATTGTTAGGTTAGTGGGGGAGTTAGGGGACCTTTGATTCATCACATTATTATTTTAAGCTACAACAATGGCCAAATATATTCCAAGTGGCCAAATATTTTCAGCTCAATTGTTTTTACTGGGTGACATTGCTACATCATAATTATTGTCATTACAAGACATAATAAGATATTCCAGCCAAATTACCTTGTTTAATAACTGTTGTAGCTCCATAGACATTGTGTCAAACATATCATCACTGTTGATTAACGGCACACTTTCTGAGCTGAGTCCAGAGTTGGCTGAGCTCACCCCCAGCTTGCTGAACCCAACTAACTTTACATCTATGTCATTTTCCAGAAGACGTGCTTGCTTTCGCAACTCTGAAATGTGTATTTTTTTTTGGTTAATTGTCATTTTTTTTGTTAAATACTTCACTATACTTTAGTGTGAGGGTGTACAGAATCTTACCAACCCCCTTGAGGGTGTCCGTTATGTTAGCGTACACAAGAGCTATATCGAGTTGGTTACTACGCCATTAAACTCTGTGTAAATACTGCCTAATTAGTGTAAAAATAAAAAAAACTCTTCCTCTTTAGTCTAGGAAATAAACACCAATTTCACTGTGTACGCTGGCGTCACGATCAAGCTAGCGTACACATGGCCGTACTCGAAAACTGCTAATTGTAAAGCAACAAAGTTTACACACAAAAATAGTGCTCTAATACTTCTCCCACTATGCAAAATTTCATAACGATTGCTCTTGTAGGAACAGAGATATTGAACAAGACTTTTAAATGACATTCGGAGCTGGCGTTATGGCAGCGTACACATAATAGTTCTTATAGAAAGGTAACTTAACGTAACTTTTCTTTTAATAAATGCTATATGTATAAATAGTGCGTGAAATTCTGCCTCTATTAGTGTAAATGCTTTATGCGAATTCGCAGTGGAATAATTAAGAAATCTATGTTAAGTTCTAGGAACAAATGTATTGAAGTACAGTCGCGAACAAAATGAATTATTAGTGAAATTATAAACAGAGATAAAGCGTTATTTTCTAATATAAGTTAGCATGATGTGTTTTGACATAAATAAAATTAAAATGATTACCTATTTATGTGCTTGACTGTAAAAAGTTGGTTTGCGTGGAATGGAACATTTTCAAATGCTAATGTGAAATAGACTATAATACTTTATGGCATGGCTTTTTTTATGGCAGCTCTCATGGTCGTTCACTTTCAGATTTCACTCTTCAGTTTTAATTCTGTATTTTAAAAAACTTGACAAATCACTTTTGAGCATATCTGTACCTGTACTATGAACAGAAATTAACATGGATTTTTTAATTATTCCACTGCGAATTCGCATAAAGTCAGTTTTAATTCTGTATTTTTAAAAACTTGACGAATCACTTTTGAGCATATCTGTACCTGTGCTATGAACAGAAATTAACATGGATTTTTTAATTATTCCACTGCGAATTCGCATAAAGTATTTACACTAATAGAGGCAGAATTTCACGCACTATTTATACATATAGCATTTATTAAAAGAAAAGTTTCCTTTCTATAAGAACTATTATGTGTACGCTGCCATAACGCCAGCCCCGAATGTCATTGAAAAGTCTTGTTCAATATCTCTATCCCTACAAGAGCAATCGTTATGAAATTTTGCATAGCGGGAGAAGTATTAGAGCACTATTTTTGTGTGTAAACTCTGTTGCTTTACAATTAGCCGTTTTCGAGTACGGCCATGTGTACGCTAGCTTGATCGTGACGCCAGCGTACACAGTGAAAATGGTGTATATTTCCTAGACTAAAGAGGAAGAGTTTTTTTTATTTTTACACTAATTAGGCAGTATTTACACAGAGTTTAATGGCATAGTAACCAACTCGATATAGCTCTTGTGTACGCTAACATAACGGACACCCCTTGAGGCCCTAGCCAACCTCACCTGCAAGTAGGTGCACCCGCTAAACGACGGACAAGGCTCTGGCACAGGCTTTCCTCCTAGGGTTGGGAGGTCAGATAGCAGTCGATCCCAGAAGGCTGACATACGAATCAAATACAATAAGCAGACCTCGGACTCAAAAGTGTAAACTTAGGATGCCACTGGGAAGTTGCTATGAGGATGATGATGACTGTCATTGACTGTTATACTTTACTATATATAGTTACTTACAACTGTTACTAGCTGAATATTGAGTAAGATAAGAGAAGAGTTTGAGACATCTATATAAAAAACATAAATAAATTTTCTTGAACATTTATTTACAGAGCTCACAAAACTAAGCATAGATATGAGTTCCAGAAAGCAGATAAACATACTAATATACTTTTTTGTAAATACATTTATATTATACATATGAAGACCTACATTAATAAATTAATTAATGGAGACATTAGAAAAGAATCAATCTGAACAATAATGTAAATAAATACAAAGGGTTACTTGGCTCAGATGTTGATAAGTTTCACTTGCAACGTCACAGTCTCCAGTAAATGAGCCGGTGATTGAGATTATAGACTAACCTTCCCACGATGACCCCGTTATTATTGTAGACATCTTAATTCTAATAGTAATATTAACTGCACTGCTTCTATTTTCTAATCAGCTTATTTAATAAAAACGATTACACTCCTTGTTTCACTCACTCGTAAAAATAAAAAATTCTATGTGATGACATTTAATCTGTGATTATGGTTGTCAGATCTGTCAGCGTCAGACAATTCGCTGTTTTTATTATAGTTTGCTTGATTCGTTTCATTATCTGTGTACGGCTTGCTTGATTTGTATTTGATACACTGGGTGCATATTTGTCACCCATAGATTGTTGTCACTATTCCACACTATTGTAATAATTCACCCTCTATTTCTGACTGCACAATTTTGAAATAGATAAGAAAAGGTGGAACCAAATATTTAAATTTTGCTCTGTGCCAGCCATAGATGATACAATATATAGGAACCAATAAAACATAATTATGCTAAAAGTATAAGTTCTCTGAAACGCTTTTGCTTTGAAAACTTCCAATTAATCGCAATTTATAAATTTCAACAGTTCAACGCTACAGCACGTTGTATTTTGTCTTTAGTCGATAAAAATGCATAGAACAAAATTTAATAAATATTAATTAATATTCGTAATTTTTCTAGCAGTCCAAAAAATGCAATAAATTACAAGAAAGGAAAAAGTCAACACGGCAGTTATTTTAAAGTATACGTTTAATATAGTAAGTGGTATTGTGGTAGTATGTAATATAGATATCTTTTTCTCTCCGATGTCATATCTGCTTTGAAAGACAGAGATGTGTGTCTTCATAAACAGAAAAGTATAACATATGTTCATTTAAATATTTGTATTTGTCTTACTGTTGCAAATAAGACTCATTGAGTATTATTCAAAGTTGTGCATAGTTGTCAATGATATTTTACGAATGATTAAGAAGTTATTAATTAGAATTATATAGTAAACGGATACTTCGCCTGTTACTATATCACCACAATATCAATCAGAAACTAAACAACTCTATAAACATCAGTAACAAACTTTTATAGAACCTTATCACTCAACAACAGGGCTTATGTCACTTCAGCATGTCCAACTGAAATGTATCGAGCATATCAACGATTAGCTATCTCTTTCTCACATGTACCATTTTGCTTTAGCCACTGGAGATAGCATAACCACTCGCTCTAATTTCGTCACCCCACCCATCGTCATAGTCTTTCTTTATATTTGGGTTTGTAAGCGACCACCGAAGAATTTTATTGTTTCTGATACAGTTATGAGTGTTTTATTGTTGTATCTTTGATTTAAATTTTTTCGTCAAAAATATAAATCAAATTATAAAGTGTACGATATTGCAGTGTTAATTTTGGTAGTAAAAATCAACATCGTATAACAAGGACGAAAACATCTTCGTAGTGCAGCCCAACATGGCTACTACTGCTGCTATTGTCAATAAACTTCAAACTTTGAACTTTAGCAAAATATGCCGAGCATGTTTGGAGATAAAAAAGGACATGAGACCTTTATTCGAGCAGTTGACTGCTACAATGCTGATGGGGATATCTAAAGTGCAGGTGAGATGACATATTGTTAAGATTATTTTGGGAATATATTTTTGTCTCTTTCATACTTATGGTAAACCCTGTAAGCACACATGGACAGCTACATTCGCGTCATCTTTGTTTAGAAGTCATCAGATATGAATTTCGGATTCCTGAAGTGTTGCGTGAACTCTCGAAATTTTGTTGAGAAATGTCATTCGTTCTCTGTCTAACATAGGAATTGATACTCATGATGATTGAAACACCAACATTCAAAATGTACCGAAAGACTGAGATAGTAATGGAATCTGTTAAATGTTATGATGTTGTCCTTTATCACTAGGTCCGCAAGGCAGTAGCTCTTGCAATGTTGAGCTGAGAGTTACGATGATAGTTTTCTTTTCTGATCCGTACGTATGACCATGGACCACATTTTGGCGCCAAAATTCAGATTTTGCAAATTGTAGTTTTTGATAATTCAGCTTTAGAATTTTTTGTTTCGTGCTTATTCCTCCGTGTCTTGTCCGATTTACAGTTTTCTTTTTTTAATAGTTTTGGCGCCAAAACATAGACTTTACTAATTGTGGTTTTTGAGAAATCAGCTATTGAATTTTTTGTTCGGTGATTATTCCTCCGTGGTACTTCATAATTTAAATTTGTATAGCCTATGTCCGTCACATCACTATCATCTATGATTATGCTAAAATCATTAAAAACGGTCGAAGGGTCTAGGGTCTTGCTAGACAAACGAAATTTACGAAATGAATCGAGTGGAGTGAAAGGACTTTAGTACATATTCTTATCTATGGACCTTTCGCTCGACTTCGTCTAACTCTCAGCTCAATTATCTTTTTCCATTACAATACCTAATAAACTTAGAATTGATGCGAAATTTAACTTTTGCTTTAATCTCATTTTAATTATCACTATATTGGCCTTTTTTTATAAATACCCGCCTAATTAGTTAGGGGTTAAAAGCAAATGCAAACCAAACCCGATTGTTAATTCGAGCGCCAATTCCGGTTGCACCCAAAGCTATTCGAAGCACGAGGTCCGCTCTCCTACTCCTCCTTTCCATAATTTGGTTTATTTTGTCTTTTACTGGAGCGACTGTTGTTTGAACCCCCCAAACCCGAGACGAAAGCCTACGACAGAGCCTGGTTTGTCATTCAGCACGTTGGCCGGCTTGCAAGTGAGGTTGTCTTGGATCCCGATTACTTTCATGGGTTTATATCGGAAAAACAGAACATCTAGGACGATCCGTCCTAGACGTTCTTTTTCCGATCTTAATCTATAGGAAAAGTTAGCATACTAATTGCTTCAAAATTTCATTGATTATTTTCATGGGGCCATATATACATATACACCCTAGAAAAGCCAAAGAAATAAATAAAATTTGAAAATAGTTGATCTGATTGGAAGGAAATTTGTTCCCAAGTTTTTATCTATTTTCGTTAATAACTTTGTTATCTTTGGTTCTACGATTAAAAGTCGCGTGCGCACGCTAGAGGCAGCGGACGGCATTATACTGCACCAGAGAAGCATATAATAAAGTAGCAAGTAAATTAAAGAAATTACAGGTCAGAAGACCGGGCATGTTTCGGCCTGCAAAAATGAAAATTTCGATATAAAAAAATATATATTGATAGATCTTAATTAGCCCTTTCGAACTACGTTGATTAATTTATGAGCCCGTCTTTCGTTTTCCCAGGAAAAATCAAAATATCATTTTCCTTTTTTCACCTTTTCAAATACCCGTAGCTCTTTAAAATATTGTTATTTTTTATTCTACCAAGCGTAGAAAAATTGCCCTTGAGCTGATTTAAATTGCCCGCGTGTCAATTATTATAAATATTCATTAATAATCCTATAAAAAATAAAAAACCGTAATGGGATTTCGAAGACAATTATTTGCGCATTGCGCGTGCGCGGTAGAAAAAAGGCAACACTGCTCTAGTATAAGGGCATCATTTACAACAAAATATCGAAATACTTTTTATTAATTTTTTTATATTTAGGACACGTCAATTTGACTTCCCCTCGCCTGATGGTAAGCTGAAGGTAAAGTCTCTGAAAAGAGGGTCACCATTACATACACGTACCATGTTAACAATGGTGGCACTCAGCTTGACGGCCTCATCAGAAGAGGATTGTCGTCGCAGCACCGTGTGACACCCACTGGTCCCACTAGTGCTGCGACAACAATTCCCCTGCCCGGCTATGCACTTGCTGACCCCTGAACGCAATCAAACCGAAATTGGATTACTATATGGAGTGGAGTGTTTTTCGCAATTGTGCACGGTGGTCCCACCCGGTCGAATTTTGTGACAAATTTGTGTCATCAAATTTCTACCACCAGTAGAAAAGTTATAAAGTTATTTCTCGTCGTAAGTCATAATAAAAAATTAAGCTGATGATTAAAGTAATATTTCAATGTAAGTGGTTTTATTATTACTAGATTTTTATTATCATTAGGTATATTGTGGGGATAATGTTGAGTTAAACGTGAGTTGACAATGAAAATTAATTTTTTTTTTTTTTTTACGTCGAATATAACCTCAATTTTAACTTATATCTCAGTATTTATTTTGAATTATAAGTTTAATAATTTTCTTTTATTGAATTTGTTATACCTACTTATATAAAATTAAATCCTATTTTCCACTTTTTTTTATAATCTAAGGTGAAGTCTCCTTAACTGACCTAATAATTCTAATATTTCAAGAAATAGTTAACAAGTTGTTAATGTAAGCTTATTATTTTTTAGTTTAGAATCGACGAATGACGGTAGGACTTCGGATTGCCCGCCCTCAATTTAAGGGCTGGGAGTGGGTGGTGAGGGGTGAGGGGGGGTGTATAACCCCCCTGTGAAGGAAAAGTTGCGGACCCCTTTTGGAGATACGATTTTTTTAATATTCTAACCTAACTTTCGCATTTTTTTGTATTGACATCGATTTAAAACTCGAAAAGGGGCGCCGAATAAAATAAAGGGGAAAGTACCAGTCCCCCCCATTGCCTCCGCTGAAAGATTTTTAGGTTTTTTTTATCAAATATGTACCTCATTATTGGAGCGAAGGAGTGGGAGGTAAGGGAGGAAACCCTCCGAGGTTTGATGACTTCTGAGTGGTCTAACATGATAAAACAAGCAAGTATGCAGCAGGCATGGCTTCTGTCACGGCTCCGGCGGTCCCATGCGAGCTTATCGTCGCAGATATGTTTCAAACTCACCACCGCGGCTGAGGCTGGCCGGCGTGGCCGGCGTGGCCGGCCAGTAAGCCGAAGCTTCGGCAACGGCAACGTCGCCGTGAAACGGTGCATTGGACGGCGTCGTAAGAAGAAACTTCTTCAAAACTTGATGCAGATATAGATAAAAGAACTGTAAAATTTGTGGTCACAGGTTTTCAACGCCTCATATTTTCTATTGAAATGATTTCCATCACTATTCATAATTGAAAGATATAGGTGCACCCAGTACTGTCTTTTACATTTTTTCTGCAACTTCTCTCGGTCTTTTTAATAACTACAGTAGCAGAATACATTTGTGCGGTCCATATCTACAACGAGACTGCTATTTATCTGGTATTTAGCTAAGTATTACAAGGCACGGTACCGTGTAACTTTGCGGCGTCGTCACGTACATTTTTACGGTACGGGAACGTAAATTTCCACGTCACGGCAACGTGCCGCGCCGCGACACCGCACCGTTCCACGGCGACGACGTCGTGCCGTGGTGATGTGGACATGCCCTTAGACTAGAGTAGTGCTGCCAGGTTTCTACCGCGCATGCGCAATGCGCAAATAATGGTCTTCGAAATCCCATTACAATTTTTTATTTTTTATAGGATTATTATTAAATATTTATAATAATTGACACGCGGGCAATTTAAATTAGCTCAAGGGCAATTTTTCTACACTTGGTAGAATAAAAAATAACCTTATTTTAAAGAGATCCGGGTATTTGAAAAGGTGAAAAAAGGAAAATGATATTTTGATTTTTCTGGGAAAACGAAAGACGGGCTCATAAATTAATTAACGTAGTTCAAAAGGGCTAATTAAGATCTATCAATATATATTTTTTTTTTTTCGAAATTTTCATTTTTGCAGGCTGAAACATGCCCGGTGGTCAGAAGTCCACCTAGCTTATACCAGAGAAAGGCGTGAGTATACCAGTTGAAAGACATATATAAATTCAATGAATTTTTTTCAATACAATTATTATGCTAACTTTTCCTGTAGATTTATATTGGAAAAAGAGAACATCCAGGATCGGACTTGAACCTGCGACCAGTACCTTACAGGGGGAATATCCTGATCAACTGAGCTACCTGGACACTTTCTAGATATTCCAAATTCTTCGAAATACTATAGGTCTCGGGGCGTCGCTGGAGTCATCTACCGTAAATCTTGCGAACTACGGAAACATAGAACCATGTTACAATAATTTTTAAACATTGTTTTTAGATTACTCCTCTACATAAATTCAATAAAAAATTCAAGCAATTAGTATGCGTCGCCCCATGAGACCAAGACGTATAATATATCGAAGGATTTTGACTATCTAGAACGTGTCCAGCCAGGTAGGTCAGTTGTCAGAGTTCTCCGGCTTTTTTTTTTCGTGTGGAAATCTCCCCGGATTCCAACGCGCCACCGCCCCGGCCCGCTTGTGCTAGGATGACAGGTGGCTCCACCTATCACCCCAGGACTGCGTTCATGGAGGGGACGACGCTTGTCGCCACCGCGCCTCGCGGATTCTGTGGATCGGGTGAGACCTGAGTCTGTACAAGATCCGCTCCGCCGCCTCCTTCTCGAACATTACTTGCTCGCAGAAGGAGGCAGCCCATACGCTCGCGCTGCGCACCATCGCTGTGAGCGAGACGCCGAGTGAGAGTACCACTCTGAGGGCCGCCACGAAGTCCCGTTGTGTGACTCCCGTGTCGCCTCTCTAGCCAGTCCTCCATGATAGGTCTTACCGCCGCTACTACGGCGTGTCCTGCGTGAGTTTTTCCCCTGTAAGGAACTGCATGGTCACGGGTTCAAGTCCCGGCCTGAATTTTCTCTTTTTCCGATATAAATCTATGTTGTAAGTCAATTGAAAAAGTGTGGCAATAAATTTTTAACAGATTATTTATTCAGTTTTACTTGTACATTGTGCTCTGTGAATTTGCCGGAAAATATAGAAAAACAAATGTTATTTTTTTTAATTTCTGTCTTGTTTCTTAGGTGGAAGTTGGCGACACTCTGCCTTCCCAGTTGTGTCTACAGTGCGTGCACCAAATATCGCGCTGCCACGCCTTCAAAGAAATGGTTGAGAGGCATGACGTCGCGCTCCGTGAACATGCCAAGATTCTTGCTGAGCAGGCCTACAAAATCGAAAGGGACAGGGAGGTAGTACAAATGATGTTTAGGTACAGCTGCCCTCAGAAGCTCGCCAAAGATGAAGCGCGCTCTTCAGGAACTGCTGGCGGGCCTCTCTTTCGGCTGGCTTTATTGTCACATCAATGTTCGGTGTGGCAGTGTTGCATAATGCCTCTTGAGGCCCTGTGTGGGTGTGCCGCGCACCCCTTGCACCCCCCGGGTAGAGACGGCCTTTTGTAGTCTCATACTTCAGCCCACACTTACGAAACACTATTCTTAAGCAAGGGTTAGACAGTTAATAAATATCGTGATCTAATATCATGATTTCGGAGTCAATTGGGTAACCTCCTCGGGTGTCGCTCCGATTCCGATCCCGCTGCAGTCCGGGGGGAACGGAATCGGAGCGGCCGGTACACCCTGGGCGGCGGTCAATGGCTTCCCCTTCACCCCTTCATAGGGTTGGCATTGATCGTCGGCCAATACCCAACGTGGCGGGAACACATCGCTCTCCGTACTCCTCTGCTTTCAGAGGAGACAGGATGAGCGATGCTGTTAGTGGTGAGATGGCCCAGGGTCAGCCGGGGTGCGAGGGATATGCTCTATGGGTAACCTTACACCCCGGCGTCTGAAGACCCGAGACGGCGTGCGGTTTTAGTCGGTGCAAGCCCGACATAACCGCCCCCGCTGGCCGGCGGGGGGGGGTATCCGAAGGGATTTCCGCACGATAAAAAAAAAAAAAAAAAGGTACGAATACGTTTGCACATCTATCTATACTATTATAATAATGTCTGACATTGAAGATATTGAAATAAAATACTTGGGTTATGTTAAATGTACGATTCTGAACACAAAGATTTTATTTTTGGAATACTTGTCTGTTTGTTCGCGATGGACGCAAAAACTACTGAACAGGTTTTGACTCGGTTTTTTCTATTAGGAAGGTCTTGGTCAGAATTAAAATCTGCCTTATATTTGATTGCAATTGGTTAAGTAAAATGGGAGATATGACCAAAAAACGATAACCGACCTCCGCGTGGGTTGGAGCCGCGTCAGTTATTCAATAATATCAATATATATTGACAGGATCGCGAATATTTATTAACTGTCTAATCCCTGCCTTATGTTACCTATAGGTACTTACAACATAATCTAAAAACAGTGTACAGAAACACATATTTTCTTTATTATTGTCAGAAGGAGAAACTGATGAACATCAACTGTCAGGAGCCATATATCGAGTACATGGAAGTGCCTCTAACAAACGCTAATCAGATACTCGATGGGTTTTTCAACGCAACACCAGCCCCTACACCTCCTCCAGTGCCTGAACAGGAAAGTAAGGAAGATTACGAAGAAAAGGTAAGTGTTCTCCTGAGTTCTTTTCTCACAGGCTATTGAATTGCGAACCTGGCACTAAATGCAAATTTAGTTCCTGATTTTTACCTACTGTAAAACGAATTAAACTTTAATAGACGTTGGGCTTATTATGTGTTGACCGTATCTGCCTAAAAGATATTCTTATATCTACGGTCAACGAGTTTCTCCCAAAACACGAAATAAAAAAAACTGCCCACCGCCACCGTGTAATATGAAAAAAACTAATTTATTCAATTAACCGGATTTTGTCGCTGCCTGTACGTGCCATCTGAAAGAACTCATATTTTTAGTTGGATAGCGTGTCTACTTCACCAAAAGACAAGGATGGCTTGAACTCTGATGAAGAAAACTACCTTCAACTGGTGGTATTCCAAGCTACATCGACTGTGTCCCCTGGTCGGCATGTATGCAATCTGTGTCATAAGGAATTTAAACATCCAAGATGGTTGAAACAGCACATGAGATCGCACACTAACTGGATAAAAGCGAATTGCAAGAAGCCACCAATGTGTCCGATATGCGAGAGGACTTTTAAGGTAAGATTTGAACTGTATTGTTTTGATTCTTAAACAATTGGTGCAGTTTTATAAATTATTAGCTGATGCCCGCGGCTCCGCCCGCGCTGAGGTCGTTTTCTGGTCATTTCTAATATAAAAATCCGCATCAAAATCCGTTCAGTAGTTTTTGCGTCCATCGCGAACAAACAGACAAATAGACAAGAATTTAAAAAAAAATGTGTTCAGAATCACCTATTTAAAAAGTAACTAATTTACAATTTTTTAATAGTATACATAGTGCTGAAATTAAAAGACCCTATCGATCCATGTAATAAAAAGAAGATGTCCGATATCTGGCTTACAACTTATCTCCATTGTAAACAGGGACCGGGGATGCTAAAGATGCATATGCGAACCCACGAGCAGCGCCCTCCTAAACAGCCAACCTGTTCGGTCTGCCAGCGCACCTTCCCGACCAAGACGTTACTTTACCGGCATAGACAAACACACTTCGAACAGAAGACCCATCTCTGCACAGTATGCGACAAGAGGTTCTACAGCGGCTATGCGTTACGGTCTCATATGGCCAGGCATCGCGGGGAGAGACCATATGTATGTTCTTCGTGCGGTAAAAGCTTCTACAATCCTACGGATTTGAAGGTAACATATCTTATGCTTTGATTTGTCCCTTTTCAAGCGGTGGTACAGGAAAAGTTTGATCGGTGCAATTCCCCCCTTCCACTCTGACTCACAACCTTATTAGCTACTGTATTTTGACCAATAAACAGTTTTTATATCGTTAAAATGATACCTGTAAAATCATATTACTTAAAATCGCAGTATGATGCATATTCGTGCGGTTTGTGAGAGGCTTAAATTTGCCCTGCGTGGGCGAGTCAAGTCCTGGATCTCGTTGCGGTCCTGGGCGTGGACGTTCTCTCGTTGGAGACCATGGTGAGGGCTGTGGTCTCCGACGGGAGCAAGTGGCACGCCGCCGCCTCTTTCTGCGAGCAGGTAATGCGCGCGAAAGAGACGGCGGAGAGGGAGCGGGAGAGAACCCTGCCCCCCGAGTTACGCAGGCTGCGGCGAGGACGCCGCAGACTCATCTACGCCCGGGACTACCGACCTCCATGATCGGGGCCTGAGGACGGCAGTTGGCCGACTCGCCGTCCTTACAGAAGCAGGCCGTTGCGGAGGCGTGTCGTGTGTGCCCTACACACGCCTGCCAACTCACCGAAGCGGGATAAAACCCGACCCCACCAGGCGAGGCCGCGGTGGCGGCCAAAGTCCGCCGGCAACCCTGGGGTTATCCTTTCGAGGGCTTACCCGGGGTGCCCGGCAACGGACACTTGGGGAGGACACCGTGCGGTTTTAGTCGAGACACGACATAACCACCCCCGGGGTATCCGAAGGGATTTCCGCACGTAAAAAAAAAAAAAAAAAGGCTTAAATTTTTCTTCCTTTAGCTTAGATATCTTACTTTCCTGTTTCCATCCCATTATTATCCACAGATGGCAACACGGGTGACACCTCTAGTGTTGTACATGTTCACAGTTAGTATTTTAAAAAATATTTTTAGAATTGCAGTAACATTGCACGCCGCCGGTTGTATTTTGAAATAATTAAAAACAAGGAGTGTAAATTAATAAGTAAAAAAATTGTTGTGGTTGGTACCTATTTCAGATAATATTCTGTTATAAATTACAATTAATTAGGTGTTGAAATTTTAAATATAAACGTTTTGAGGCGTGAATTGCAACGGTTGCCTAAAGAGGCTTACTTTAACGCTGATGAGTTGTGAAGAATCTTGCAAACCTACAGGTGTTCTCGACGATTGTGCGGTCTGTAAATTTTTGAACGTGGTAGGGGAACCCCTCTCATATTTATAGCAGACCCGTCTCAAATGTAGAATGTGTACTCTGTAGTATGTGCCCCTAGGCCAACTGTGTTTTGGTCCTACCCATGTCCTACGTAATGGGGGCGAGCATATCTATATTGCCGTCAACCAGGCAAGCTTTCCTGACTCCGTACTGCAACTAAGAATTCCTTAACAAAAAATAGCCGCAATCCGATATAAGTTTGATACTTTAACATCTTTTAATTTCGACATACCTACTTAATTCTAATTGATCATTTTTATTTGTAAGTATTGGAGTTGTTTATAATACATACGATGTGAGTTGCACAATATAATTTCTTATGTTGTGCTTCAAGAATCTAAGAAAAAGAGAAATGTTGTTTTGTATTTTATTATTATCTTCGATAGAATTATAATAGATAAAGAAGAGTTGCTGTTTTCTGCATGTTTAACTAAAGCGTAAAAGCAAATTTCAGCAGTATTCAGTTTGTCAGTTTTTTTTGTGGCATTTGCCATTATTAATCGATTAACTTTTAGCTATAGGTAGAACGAAAATCAATCTAGCAACTTTTCTAAAGAAAGATATACAAAAAAAATCAGAATTCATCTTTATGAACTAATCTATATCAGATAGTGACTCCAAAGGTATAGTTCCACAGTCTAGTTTCTCGAACTTTTCATCCTCCTCATCTCTCACTCTAAATGCTTCTTCAAAAGATTTCTTGGTCTTTCGTGTTAAATACTCCGGATATACAATGTTAAAACGTAAGATCAAATTGCCTTTTGCTTTCGTGGGACACGCAGGCAAGGGCAGTCCCTCGTCCTCAATTATCTTCTCATAAGTTGGCGTAACTACGTCTGTTATTTTAGTTCTCAGTATCCTCCCATCTAATGTATTAAGAGTAACCATGAACCCGCAAAGCGCTTCCTTCAAAGATATAGTTTGAGTGTAAAGCAGGTTACTCAGACCTGATCTGACGTAAGTCTCATGAGGGCGGTCTTCCGTAATAAATATGACGTCAGCAGGGATCCTTGTAGGGCCTTGATCTCCTTCCTCTTTGAACCTCACCTCTGTATTAGGGTATATACCAGCTTTGATCGGTATCGACAGAACCTTCTCTCGCAGTTTCAATTCTGTACATGTTTCATCAGTGAAAACTAGTCTTTGAATTTTCATTTTCTTTAGACCACCTTTGTATACCTCCTCGAGGGAAAGAGCGAGAGGTCTGACTATAGATGCGTCTTTTTCTTTGTATCCTTTGCCTAAAGGGGAATCGAACATAGGTGGAGGGTTTTCGTAATAATCTAGCAAGTCCGCGTAAGGATTGGATGTGCCGAAGAAGTCATGAAAGGTTCTTAATGGTTCTCCGTGATAGACGTATGGTTGAATGAACTCTGTAGGTCCAGGAACTCCTCTTTTGAGCCCTTCTTCGCCATACTGGTCGTAGACGGCTCGTCTTTTGTGGTCTACCAAGACTTCGTACGCTTCAGCGATTAGGGCGAATATTTGTTTCATATTTTCGTCATCGACATGTCTTTCGGGGTTGTATTTTAGCGCGAGTCGTCTGTATGCTCGTTTTATTTCGATTTGGTTGCAAGATCGCTTTACGCCTAAAATGCCGTAGTAATCGAAGCCCATTCTAGTTTGTATAACAATTTTATAAACTACATAGAAAATGCGTGTGATATTGTTAAAATGTTTATTTTGACACTCATTGTCAAAATGTCAAAAATATGTATTTTTTTATATTGCGGTCGAGTCGCAAAGTCTCTGGGTACAATAGTTCATAATCACTGAAGAGCACAAATATTTTATTATTTTATGCAGAAGTGTGCAGGCATGCAATACCTAATAAAGACCAGCCAGATAATGCCTAATAACGAAATAAAAATATCCTTGTCCGGGTCATACTCTAGATATATGTGTGCCAAATTAAATCTGTGCATAAGTTTTTGGATGATTGATAATGGATAAAAAATATATTAACTTGTAAATACTCATATTAGGGATAGGGTCAGGGATGTAGACCATTTAATACCAGAAGTATTAAACATGAAAATCTTTTTAGGTTCACTTCCGCCTCCACACGGGAGAAAAGCCACTAAAATGTACCGAATGCAACAAAACATTCCGACGTCATTCGACCTTATGCCAGCATATGAAGAAACACCGAGGAATAAGGAACCATATATGCACAGTGTGCAACAAGGGCTTCTATGAAGTATCCAAGCTTAATGCACATATGAGAGTGCACACTGGTAAGTCAAGACGAAATATGTGTTCTTACTTTTGCGGTATGCATAAGGCTCATTCGATGATGATTATTATCCTTACTAATTTTATAAATGTGAAAGTAACTCTGTCTGTCTGTCTGTTACGCTTTCACGCCTAAACTACTGAACCGATTTTGCTGAAATTTGGTACAGGGGTAGATAAGACCTTGGGAAAGGACATAGGCTATCGCGACAAAACATATTTTGTCGCGATAACCGACATCTACGCGGGCGGAGCCGCGGGCAAAAGCTAGTCTACAATATAAAAATGAATCGCTGAATGTGTTGCTAAGCGCAAATCTCGGGTAAGCTGAACAGATTTCGCTAATTCTTTTTTTATTATATTCCTTGAAGTACGAGGATGGTACTTACGGAGAGTTTTTTTTTTTAAATTGCTTGAAAAAACGTTTACAGGCATGTTTGGGATAAATTGGTGCCACGGGGCGAAGCATGCCATGGGTGAAGCTGCGTGGGACAGCTAGTACTAAAATAAATATATACTCTTGCTACCATGTAATAATGTCGAATGAAGCACGCGCGCAATTTGCCATGTATAGTGGAATGCGTGCCATATTTACTACTTACGAGAACTTCTTTTTCTTTGAAAGCTTTGTGACTCATGGTTTTCAAAAGATGACGGTGAATTGCACCCTAAAATGTTATGAAAAAGGTGCGATTATAACTTGTAATGGGTAATGGTGTGATACCATTCTGCAGGCGAGCGGCCGTATGAGTGCCAGTTCTGTTCTCGACGTTTCGCTCAGCAGTCAGCGCTCATCTATCACCGACGCACTCACACGGGTGAGAAGCCGTACTGCTGCAAGCTGTGTTCTGCTCGCTTCACGACTTCCTCGGCTAGAAACAATCATATGATCACACATACTGGAAATAAGAGGTAGGAAGGGTTACATAATTTGATTGTGCAGAACGTACAGTCAGTGGCTAAAGTAGCTTAATATAGGTAATATTGTCGGAAGTTTACGCGAATGTCACACATTGAAATAAAACTATTTTTATCGCGATTTATTTGATTTTATTTTAATGTTTACATTGAAATGACGTTTCGGTTGCTTTTCAGCAGCCATGTTCACGTGGAGACTCTAATTTGTAGATCAACTTAGTTTTAATACCTTTCATTACATCTCTGAGTGTTACAAAAGGACTTACTTATGCAGAGGTGTAGTTATTGGGCCAGTAGTCCCAGTTGGAAAAATAACTGTGGCCCTAATATCTGATCATTATAGTGTATATAGGTACATTTGACGGCCTCTGTGGCGTAGCGGTAGTGCATTTGACTGCTACGACATGGGGCGCGGGTTCTATATGTCTATTTGTATTGGTCTGGGTGTTTCTATGTATTTAAGAAAAAAAACAGTATATAAGTATGTTTATCCGCATTCTGGAACCCATAATACAAGCTATTTATTTATTCTAATTTATTTTCCGGAAATTTCTAAGTGCCGTTAATAAAAGGCTTTACAGAATGAACCAGTTTTGACTGTCGAGTAGAAATGTCATTAAGTACGCCTTGCCTTAAGAAATATCATCATATCCTCACAGCGATTACTCAGCGTCCAAAGTTTGCACTTTCCACTTATTATTTTTGATTGATATCCGCTTTTCCGGGTGAGATCGGCTTGGGCCAGAAAGGTGTTGGTAGGGCCCTGTACACCCAGTGCAATGCAACTAGTGGTCTATGAGTGCGTGGCGTGCGTAGGTTCGTGTGCCCGGTGTGCTTCAAGGGCTGCACGTCGCGCACGGAGCTGCGCGTGCACGCGAGCAAGCACACGGGCGAGAAGCTGTTCGAGTGCGGCCAGTGCGAGCAGCGCTTCAGCTCCGCGTCCTACCTCGCCGTGCACCGCCGCTACCACTCCGGCGAGATGAAGTACCAGTGCGTCGTCTGCGGGAAAGGTTCCTCCCACACGATACTAAACATTTCATCAAATTTTGAAGCAATTAGCATGCTAACTTTTAGTGTGATTTAAAAAAAGATTTTTTTAAGTGAAACTTTCCTTTGTTGCGTTGAGCACTTTTTGGGTGAACAAAAATCATGGAACTCGTGTATTCGTCACCGAACGCTTTCCATATTCAAAAATATAAAATGAAAACTTTTATTTATAACAACGCCATCTTTGTTATCGCTAATGAACTCGTTTGGAACCTTAACAAAATTATTTTGTTCTGACCTTGATGAAGTTTCGAACTGATTCATAATGAACAACATAGATGGCTCTATAAATATTTCCTAAGGATTCAAAAAATACATACGTAATTATTCAAGATTTCCCTTATATCGGCGCGCCCGGAGTGCCACTGTCTTTTTTATATTGGTTCATAAACGACGAAAATATTGGGAGACAAAAAAAAAATAGATACAGACAAACATATAACCTTCTTTTTTAAATCAGTTAAAAAGCTCAGTTCGATTACAGGATAATCTCACTAGAAAGGGACTGGTTTTAAAATCCCGTCCTGGATGTTGACTTTTTCTCAATTAAACTTCTGTCGGACGCAGATGATGACAGCACAAATTTCAAAATTTTCATGAAAAAGTTCATCATCATATTCTTAGCATTATTTCCTGTTGGATCCAAGGCTTTCAACTTGGAGCTCGGTCCGCGTGGACTCCTTAGTGGTTTGGGTTATACAGCTTTTATGGACGTGACTCCTAGCAATAGCGATTTCCTAGATGCGTCCAAAATTTGCACTTTGGAGTCCGGGGTTCGTTTAATGTTTTTTATTAGTTTTACCTGGTGCGCCTACCCTCTGACCCCCGAGAGAAAATCTACGTCAGAGCTTAACCCATCAAGCAGCAGGCGTACTGGTTCGCAGGTATAGTTGGCTGAGACCACGAAGATAAATATCCTTAATCTGTCATTCTATCAATATAATGTTACCGTTGTTCCCAGGCTACGTAGAATCGAGTTCGTACAAGAAGCACATGAAGACGCACGAGGTGAAGGCCGACACAGAGTCGTCCAACTCGGAAGCCAGCGCCGACAGCCAGGCCAAGGGCGAGGCGCGGCCTGACGTACAGCCCGCGCCATCCGCTACAGACGACACGCCGCAAGGTATGTGCTTATACTAGTAGTAGGGAAGCCCTGGGAGAGATTTCGGGATTTACTCGAACGCGGCAGAAAAATCTTGCACCCTTCTAGGTACCCTCAACCAAATATGAACTTTATAACATTAAAATTGATCATGATCCAATGGTTGCCATGGATTCAGCCAAGGTGAATTTGTCACATACAAAAAAGTGTGCATTACAATAGCTGGTAATATGGCAACTAGGATCCGTATGAACATACCTACTGAGATTATCTAGATTGTTTTTGTAAATACATACATAATATACAAAGAAACACCTAGACATAAGTGTAAGAATATTTGTACTAAGCGGGAATCGAACCTCTACCTTTAATATGTATTTACAATAAAATATATGTAAGTAGGTACCTTTTTTTTTTTTTTTTTTTTTTTTTATCGTGCGGAAATCCCTTCGGATACCCCCCCGCCGGCCAGCGGGGGTGGTTATGTCGGGCTTGCACCGACTAAAACCGCACGCCGTCTCGGGTCTTCAGACGCCGGGGTGTAAGGTTGTAAGTAGGTACCTGTGGGTAGCAGGTGAGGCCGCCTGTCACCCCAGCAGAAGCAGGCCGGGACGGTGGGGCGACTAGCGCCCCTCCCCCAAACCGAGCAAGACGGAGACACCGTGATTCCCAAACCCGAGGGGGCCATCTCGAAACCGGAGATGGTCCAGAGTCAGTCCGGGTGCGAGGGATATGCTTTATGGGCAACCTTACACACCGGCGTCTGTAGACCCGAGACGGCGTGCGGTTTTAGTCGGTTTAAGCTCGATATAACCGCCCCCACTGGCCGGCGGGGGGTATCCGAGCGGATTTCCGCACGAAAAAAAAAGGTACATACCTATATTCGCATACTAGAATATTATATTACAAGCTATTAGACTATAAAACTAAACTTACCTTGGCTCTAAAATGTCCTAGAATGTAATTAATTATTGTTATTATCAGTCCCCAATGCGACCGTAATTCACCCGACATATTTTTACAGTCGCCCCTGTTCAAGGTCAAGTACATATCCAAGTTCAAGGCAACGAACAAACACTGCAAGTTCAAGTTCAAGGTCAAGCAGAAAACACCACGCCACAGAAGAAATACAAGTGCGGTTACTGTGTCAAAACATATATGTACCTACATAATTTTAAGAAACACATGTCACTGCACACTCAAGTAAGTTATCATCATCATCTTAGCATTGTTCATAATGTACTTCGGAGCCCGGGGTCCGCTTCCTCCTTCTCCTCCTTTTGGTTTGATTTATACGGCTTTTATGGGAGCAACTGCCCTCTGACCTCTCAATCCCTAGAGCAAAGCTTGCGCCAGAGTCTCATCCGTCAATCAGCAGGTGTACCGACTTGCAGGTGAGGTAGGCTTGGCTCCATAGGTCTGGCTTGGGCCCTATACACCACACGGAACAAATACGTTAGAGAATATTATTACCATGGAATCAATCTCTCCAGGAACGCGCTCGGAACTCAGAACAAATAATCTTCCTCCAACAACAACAGCAGCAGCAACAGCCCCAGCAACAGCAGACGCAACAACAGGTGCAACAACAGGTGCAACAGCAGCAAGTGCAACAACAGCAAGCGCAACAGCAGCAGGCGCAACAGCAACACGCGCAACAGATGCAACAACAAGTTCAACAGCAACAGGTGTGTATAACCTTCGTTAATACGTAGGCTGGGCACAGGTAAATACTGTTACATAAATAAAAAAATACTTTTGAATTTGGAACCTGTTATTCTTAAAGCAGCTTTCTACCGTGCGTTATTCTGCGGACGCAGATCAGTCAGCACCGACGCACCATGAAAATAGTATCGTTTGTGGAAATACAGCGTCAATCCCAGTCGCAGCTAAAACTCGTACTTTGAAGCCCGGGGTCTGCTCGCTTGCTCCTCCCATTATCGGTTTGTGGCTTTTATGGAAGCCTCCCAACCCCAAAAGGAAAGCCGGCACTAGAGCCTCGTCCATCAATCAGTATGTGGACCAGCTTGCAGGTGTTATTGGCTTGGGCCCAATGTATTTGAATTGAAAGGGTTGAATTTTGCTTATTGACCTTTTAATTTAAAACCCAGGTACAGCAGCAACAAGTGCAACAACACCACCAGCAACAGCAGTTGCAGCAACAAGTGTTGCAAGTTGGCAACGTGCAACAGCTCACCGTACCGATACACGCTCAACACGTGCAGCAGGGGATCACAGTTTCGGGCGTTCAGGTACGAAATACATTAGACCAAATTATAATAAGTACCTGGGTAACGTTTTTGTTTTGTAAAATTGAGTTCTTCCGGGAAAATTTAAAAAGCTAAATCTTGCATGTATTTAGTATGCACTAGGAGGGTTAAAAAGCTTGTGGTGAATCACGATGCGAAAGCATTAAAATAACTGTACCAGGCATAATAAAGTTTGAGAAACACTGATCTTGTGTGTAGTGGTTAGTGATCGGCAAACTTCGTTATGTACTCTAACTGCGCAGAATGCGTTTTAGGTCTTTTTGGTGGTAAGCGCTGGACGCGACAGCGGAGGCGCGCCAGTCAAACAATTCTAGATTATACTAAACCAATCACTGCTCAAAGAGCTCACGGCATTGGTTGATCAGTCCTTTTATAGTTTTAGCCAACTAATGGCTAGATAGCGCACATGCTTCAGCGAACTTTTTGACGTTTGTTCACGAGTTTGCCGTTAACTATAACTATATTTGCGTTATACAATAATCATGTCGTTTATTCAGGGTCAACATCCGTATCCAGTGATCTCGTCGGTGCAGTCACTGCAGTTGCAACAAAGCCAACAGGTTAACATGGTATATCATTAACTTCACCTTTCAAGTTTCATTTAACTTATAAAAAGTTCGATACATTTAAGTTTTACACATTATTGTACACATTGACTGTATAACAGTCAACGATGGAAGTTGCTTATTATTAAAATATATACAAACCTTTAATTTTTACATTGGAACACATGTATCATTGATATTAAATTAAAAATTTTAGAAACCCGACATAGCTAACGACACTCCCGACTAAATCACCTTTCGAACCAAAAAGACAAAATCAAAATCGGTTCATCCGTTCGGAAGCTACGATGCCACAAAAAGACACACACAGACACGTCAAATTTATAACAAACCGTCGTTTGTGCGTCGGGGGTTAAAAAGGTTTAAGAGTTGAGGTGGGTCAATAAATTAGAATTTGTTAACCTTCTTTTGTCATTAACTGTACGTACATACTATCAATAATTGAGTGCTATTGTTTACAGCAACAGCCGCAGCAACTCCAAGTTCAAGCGATACAAATACACCCGCAACATCAGCCCATACAGATACATGTAAGTGAAACTCTCTTTTCTAACGCGCTTCTATGAACTTCACATATGAAAGTGCCGTTTTTTTGAAGAAATTGGAGGAAACCCAATTTTCAGTACTAACATCTTTGCATTTTTTTAGGAATGACAAATCCAAATTTTATGTTTTTTTTTTGTGTGTGAATGAGACAACATTAAACTAACAAACAGCAACTTTTATTACATTTTTGAAAAGTGACAGCTGTTAAGTACTTAATACGTTTATCATCAAAATGGATAGCATTTAGGAAGTACTGGTTTTGAAGATCGAATTAATTTATGAAGCGGCCAATAAAAACAAAATTTAATACAGAGTTGTAAAATCTTGAAATCAACTTTCAAACAAAATATAAATAATGGAAATTAAGTATTAAATTACAGGAATATCGAACTCATGAATTTATGAGAAAATTTCGGCAATTTCATAGGTAAAGACCTATTATAACGAACTATGTATGTACCTACATAAATAATGGGAGTTTAATTAAATAAATAACTTAATTTTTAAACTTAGTTAGAATGGAAACTAGTGTCGCGAAACGCTCACATCTTATTTGCAATCAGGTTCAGTTTTGTGATCATACCAATATTATAAATGTGAAAGTTTGTAAAGATTTTTGTATTTGTGCTTGTTTGTTACTGAATCACGCTCTAACGGCTGAACTCCTGGCTGATACAGATTGTTGGCACAGGGATAGATTAAGTATATTCCGTAATAATACATTTTATACCTGGAATAGGTTCCTTTGGGAAGCGTGAACGAGATCAGAGTTTCACGCGGGCGGGACCGCAGTCTGTTTATAATTTTCAATACAGAAAACATCTAAGTAAATGTTAGAAGCCAAACGCGTTGCGAATTGTGTTAAACGTCTTCACAGCATTATGGCATACAATCTTCAGCTGCGATTCACTTAAATTCCTCAACCACCTTCTGCCAATATATACCAAGTAATACCAGCTATTGGGTGTTCTTGGTGCCCCACCAAAATCTGTGGCGCCCGAGCCAACATCACCTGCAAGCCTGGTGCACCTGCTGATTGACTGATGAGGCTCTGGCGCAGGCGCACCTCTTGGTGTTGCGAGGTCAGACGGCAGTCGCTCCTATTAAAGCCGTATAAGTCAAACCAGAGAAGGAGAAAGCGAACCTCTTCTCCGAAGCGAGGGCCTCGGATGCAACTGGGAACAGTTCTAGGACGATGGTGAAGTAGTACCAGGTGCCAAAATTTACATAATTTTTAATTGTTTATGTGCAGGCGGTGGGCGTTCAACAGGTCCAACAGCAACAACTGCACGTGGCGACTTCAACGTGCCAGACTATGCTTCCTAACATATTACAGGTACGGTTCACGTTAACGAAGTATTGTTATTGTTATGCAAAGCACAAAATTATACACAAGGAGTTTTTACCGTGCCAATCAATCAGAAATCGGTGCAGGGATTCCAGAGCGAGCAAAGCACTCCCATCTATCAATTAAAAGGAAATACGACGTGAAATTGCGTTCACACTACAAAGCGGGAAATTATTTTTGTTTCACGGTAACTACTTTATTGTTAGTCAAGGAGGAATATTTTTGCTTAGATGAACACCCTTGCCTATTTCTAGCTACGCTTATGAGCATTTTTAATGTTTATTTGTACTCAGTGCGACTATAGTACCATAAGTAGCATCTACACCTAACTTGAACACTGCCGGTGTCCCGAGTGTTGATATTCTTATTTGCAGACTTCGTGAACAAACGTCAAAAAGTTCGCGCATGTGCATTATGCTTAGACAGTTATTTTTTGTAATTGTTTTTTATTTTTAAATATATCTGTTTTTTTTATATAGAATGTATTTAAAAATATAGTTTATGTAAAGTTATAATAAAGGAAAGCAGAGCTTGTCATATATTATGGTTTCTAGAATGCGGATAAACGTACATACCTAGATACTTTTTTTTTTTGTAAATAAATACATATTACACATAGTAATACCCAGACGAATACAAATTTACATATTTGCATTGAGCGGGAATCGAACCCGGCGACCTCTGTCTCAGCAGTCGAACGCACTACCGTTACACAACAGAGGTTATCTGAAATGTTCAAACGCGTTCTGCGCAGCCTCTAGCTGAAATTTCAACATTGTCAGCAAGTTTACCGTTCACTATCATATGTGTAAATTCCGTCCGCAGCTGCAGCCGGGCACGGTGGCGGTGTCGGGGCTGGGCGCGGGCGAGCTGGGCGGCGTGACGCACCGGATCATCCTGCAGCCGCAGCCCTCCGCGCCGCACCCCGCCGTCTACACCATACACCACTGATCACCACCCATAGCCCACTCCTTGTGATAGCCTTATTTTATAAAAAACTGTACAGTATCCGGCTTTTGATTTGGCACTTCGTTCGGGAAGAAGAGTGACAGTCCGGCTAAGATCGGCTTGCTTCGGTTTTGTAGAACGCTCTGTCTATCGTACTTCGGACTCTCAGTTTGATATTTTTATAAACCATAGCTTCAATGAAACAAATATATCATGCTGGAGACATGCGTTGCGCGATGGAGAGAACGCTTTATAAAACCAGAGCAAGCCGGTCTCTCACTTCTTAACGGCGAAAACAAAACCTACTATACCTTTATTGTCAGCCTTATTTACACGAAACGCTTTACAAGCTTGTTTTGAATAATACCCGATAAACCTTTATTGGGATAGGCTTATTTACACGACCGCTTCTTTGAAATGAATAATGTAAAATAATATAGGCACTATAGCGCTACTAGCATGTTCTTTTATGATTTCGAGTTGAAAGGGACCCTGTATCACACACATGCTCTATCCGATTGACATTCTTTTAGTGGGTTATTCCGACTGGCCCGCACTGGGGGAAACTTGAAATACATTTGAAAAAATGTACCAATTGCCCCCAGGGGTGGTAACAGGACATTGCTAGAAAGAAAGGTTGATTCTCATTACTTAACCAAAAGAAATAAGTTCTGTTTTATTTTAAATTTTGATTGTCAATAAAAAGATGTATATTTGGTTTTTTATATATTTTCATCGTTAATTTATATTTTGCACCAGCGGGATCGTAGCCAGTGGTGACGATTGGGAATATCTTGTGCCATTTGTATTGGTAACATTTGGGATATTTTTTCCCGTTTGTTACAAGTGGAAACGAAGCCAGTGGTGCCGATTGGGAATAAGCGTGATTTTAAGGACATGCTAGTGGTGCTCTCTATTATGAGTTAACATAATATTTATAAGTAGGTACATGATATGCTGCTGATATTGAAGTCCTCTTGGCGAAGTTCTGACAGATTCCACTAGGTCCGTACCACCTATATCAGCAGAATATCACATGTTTTGCAGAAATAACATTAATTAAAAGTATTCTGTCTAGTTACAGTTAGGGTGCATAGAGTAGTTTGAGTTAGTTGTAATATGAGAAGCAAAGTCTTAAACTGGTGCCTGACCATATAATGTTCGATTTTATATTGTAAGTTAGAATTTCTAATACACATGAAGTTTTAAGTCATTATTGCTCAAATCAAATATTAATTGGCAATAATGATAGCAGAGTCAAATGATTGGCAGGGAGTGAAAGTGAAATACTCTTAGATTTATTATTATTAACTTAATTCTCGTCGCCTTAAAAGTCCGCGCGCCGTTTTTCTCACAGGCTATACTTTTTTATGCCTTTTGCCTTAATAAGTTGGTTGTTAATGTGATTATACATATTTGATTTTGATAGATGGTTAGTTAATTTTCTTTGACGCTACATATAGGTGATAACCTAAGGCCGGGTCAAGAGTACCCGCAACCATATAGCATGTATTAAAACATAATTATGAAAGTAGAAGAAGCGAAAGGTATTATGCCAAATCGAAAGATTTTTGCCTACCCCAATGGAAAAGAGGCGTGATTGTATTTATGTATGACTTAAAACTTACACTGTATAAGTAGATTCATGTAGTCAATAGAAATAATTAATATCTAAACTTGTGATTTGGACATTTAGGCTAACAAGTTGTTTAAGTATTGTAGGATTCACAAATATTGTAGAATTATAAATATATATACAAAGTTATGTTTATACGCTTCAGTAGGTCTTATCAAGTTCTAATTGATGAGGATTGGAAAGTGATTATTTTGTAATATATCAGCGTGTTTGTTAATCAATCAGCATTGTTGGGCAATAACTGGCTACCCAAACATACCCAAAGTATAACCGTTACGAAACTAACAAAAGTAAGTATAATTTTGTTTGCCTTACTAGTTGTGATAAGCTTATTGCATATTTATAGTTAAATATATCGATCAATTTATGTAACAGACTTACTCCATGGCGGCAGACGCAAGATGGCGTCTAAAGATGATTCAAAGTACATCGTGTATGGCTGGTTTGTGAATAATCCTTAAGGCTGAATTTAACTGATGAATATAAATACGTTTAATTAAATTTAAACTGCGTTACCATATTTCACGCAATGGAAAGTAAAACGTGAACACAGATTCAAAGGGATTTTCAAAGGTGCCTTAGCGGAAGGTTACCGATATTCGTAAACAGGTGAAACAATGCCTTGTCCATTATCATAAATCGAATTAAGCAAATCTACTATTTATAACTACTCTGAGACTCCTTTCGGCATTTTCGCTATTCTCCATAGGTACTTTTCGAGTTGGGCATAATGCCCAGTTGAAAATTGATTTGTACAGCAGTCCGTATATCATTGATTCTAATGTAGAAATGTGATATGAAAGAAACATCCTGTTTAATTATTTAAGGCTTTAGGTACATATACTTATATTTACTGTTTATATTTTTTATTTAAATTCTGTTGTTTAGTTTCTATCAAACAAGAAGAACGCTTTACTTCACTACAAAATGTTTTGTATAATTTAATAAAGTTAAGTGTATATCGCTGTATATTTTTACTTGTGGGAACTTGGAGAAAACAATAAAACAAAATAAATAAAACTTAGTATTATAATTTTATTAATTTAATAATTAAGATAATACCTAAATCAAATTAATAATAATAATATCCACGAATTAATACACAGTGATCATAGGTTTCGCATTCGCATTTGGAAATGATTTCACAATTAATGTCCGTCCAGGCTAAGGCTGCTTTTCCATTGAATTTGTTTGAAGAAACAATTCTAGTTCTACGTAGATGGATGTGCAGTTTTAAGCTGGGCGAACCATACTAAGCTACAGACTAAGAGCGATAGGTCAGCATCAAAAGAAGTAGATATATATGATATTTTTGAAAAAATATCAATAAAGGATAAGGGTCTCAATTATTTGCGTAGATTGAGTCTATTATGTATGTAATAAAATAAGTCAGTAACAGAAATTACTAAACATCAATTCACAAAATGTTTGTAATCTGCCGAGAATATAGTTCATATTTTTGTTAATTATTTTATTAACCCGGCGACGTCCGTGCGAACAAATCCATCAAGGACCAAGCGGTTCGGCACCTCTTTTCTTTGCCGCACTATCAAGATTTAGATGCACTGTTTAATGAATAATATGTTTGCGTAACTTAAATTTAAAATACCCGTCATTAAAAAATGTTCGGGTCATTATGACCCCAACGTGGGTGGCGCCGGTTTAAAGGTTATAAGGTGGGATTTCACCGATGAATATAAAATAAACGCGTTATAGTCCATTTAAAACGCGTTAGCACATTTTACTCAATGAATTTCATGGAGTAAAACTGATTTTCTTAGGTGAAATCCAACCTAAATTGACATGTGTTAAGGTTACTATTGTCGCTAACTGTATGTAGATATTTGTGAGCTTATTGGACATAAATTGATGCAGAATACTATCGGGTGAACGAAAGGTTATCGTCCTTTTAGACTTCTAGCTTAGTACTATTTTGGTACACACGGCCAATGAAATAGCTGTGCAGGTCTACATATTTATTGGCCTAGCCCAGGTATCTCTCTGGTCGCCTATACATACGATTTGAATTATTTAAATCAACATTACATTTTTAAGCTGACCACTGTGTTGACGACATTAACTTAAGAATCCCTCAAGGCTCAGCTACACTCCGCTACTGAATGTCGAAGTTTAAAATATCGACGTATGTTAGTTCTAAAGTACAGGATCTCGATGTACGCCAGTTCGAAAGTTCACTGCAGCGAAGTATGCAAGGCCGACGTAACTCAGAGTACCCCGACTCGGATAGGTTAGGTTAGAATTCGTGGTTATTTTTTTTTTAACCACCTAGAAAATTAATTGTTGTGTGTCTCGTGATATTGTTTTATCAAATTTTCATACGTCGGCCTTGCATATTTCGCTGCAGTGAACTTTCGAACTGGCGTACATCGAGATCCTGTACTTTAGAACTAACATACGTCGACATTTTAAACTTCGACATTCAGTAGCGGAGTCGCTCAGCTAGCATACAATATTATGAAACACATTAGAGAAGTACTTTTCAAGTTAAAAGTAATACGAGACTTGCCCCCTACGGGTAGAAGAACATAAAACCCTGCCAAGACTTTTAACACACGTTAAATCGCTACTACACATTTTAGGCGTTATACAGTGCGACGCGGATTCTTCGCGAGCGGAAGAGCGGGCGTTGTCCGTCACGGATTGATTGTGTTCAGTGCGTACCGGATTGCTACAAATAGCTCTCCGCGACGCAGAAAGTCCGCGTTGGCTGCAATTTAGTAAATTTATATATACCGCGGACTTCCGCGTAGACCATCCGCGTCGTACTGTTTAGGACCTTAATATAATTACTCTATCGATCTAGAGATGATAAAAACGTAGAAAACCAAGCGTCAACACTTTTAAAACAAACATTTCTAACCACAGCATAACTCTTTCACTGGCGTGGGTAAACAAGATTACGGTAAGCTGCATTTTAAATTCTCTTCGAGTACCAATTATGAATTGGTACTCGATAATTATTCAAATATATTAATAGTGATTTGGTATTTTATTAGCTATTGGGCTATTGGCTCATTAAAAATATTCTGAAAATAAATTTCTTAGGCCCATACTCTGGAACGATTCGGTTATAAATCTCGGCCTGAAACTAGTTTTCTGTACAGATTGTATTTTAGAATTAAACTTGACGGCTAATTTACGTTTATAAAATCTTCACTAAGTTTAGTTCTAGAATACATCCGTACTTCTTCTTTCAGTTAATGGCTTCTGCAGTAGAATCACCGCCATTCCGCAAATCTCTAGTAAAATATAATAAATGTTTATAAAATTATTAATGGCGAAGACGCCAATGTCAAGTCATTTTTCTTCGAAAAACTAGTTTCAAATCGATTAGGCACTTTGTGCCAGGCTATGGAATGGAACTACAAACTTTTCGGATACAACAATATTGCTTATTACTGATCTATATACAACTTTTTCACTTTTCCACCTATGTATTTTATGTAGGTATGTTAAATTGTGTGTGTATAAAAATAATAAATAATTAAAAGTATAAACTCAACCCTCCCCGTCTTGAGTAACACATTACATTTCATTTATTTATAATGCACAATTAAAGGCCACACTGTTTCATTATACACACTGAGGCATTATCAAGCGAATAATTGTTGTCGCGACAACGTCGAATTTGTTATACTTTTAATAATAATTACGCAAAACTTCGATAAAGATCAAGAGTTTTTGATCCCCAATATCGTGCAAAGTGGAGAAGGGAAAGAGGGAAATCCGAACCTAGGCTCCGAGATGTAGGCCTCGGTTGCAATCGGGAAACAATGATAAGTCTTTAGCTAGTAAATCATAATAGACTGTTATTCTTATATTTACGCAGTCGTGTCTTCAAGTTTTGTAGATTTACATCGGAAAAAGAGAACATCTAGGACGGGACTTAACCTTCGACCAGTCCCTTACAGGGTGAATGCTCTGACCAACTGAGCCACCTAGACACGTCCCAGATATTCGAAATTCTCTAGATGTTCTCTTTATCCAATCTAAATCTATAGGAAAAGTAAACATACTAATTGGTTCAAAATTGAATTGAATTATTATTACTCGTTTAAATTCTTGCCAGTGGTTAAAACCTATTTTTCATAAGAATTGGTTGAGCCTGTTCACTGCGATAACAAGTATTCGCTGACCCCGGTAATTAGACACAAAAACAATCTATTAGTTACGACGATATATCACTGTAACAATTTCATGTAATGAGCTATGGTGAGCCGTGGTCCAGCCACGAGCGTGGAAATGAGCTCACAGGAGCTCTAGTACTCTGACCACAAAAAATAATCACTTGAGACCTTAATAGCATATCAGTTTCATGTATAATATGTATGTTTATCCGTTTTCTAACCCTTATTACAAAGTATACTCAGTCAGAATGCACTATGTAGAATTTCCCCGAATATAAATATTATATCTGGACTTAATTTTCTTGAAGAATAGACAATATTCCATTGGAAACTTTCGTTCATTTAGGATGAGTACCTCAAATCAGAATACTCCAGGCGAAATTCATGTAAGTCTACTATGATAGACTTGTGATCGGTTTTTGAGTTGAGATATTGAATTTGAGTCTCGTCAGAGCCTAGTTACGAACAGTTTTGAACGAACTTTGTCGTGACTGATTATTTTGCTTTTTGGTGGGTTGACAAGTGATTGTTTTTTGTGGTATATTTGATCAGTCATGTACAACGGTGAATAATTTAATTTATTATGTTATGTTATAATATATGGCAGTGACATGCATCTACAATATTTAGCACATAGGAGATTTAGAGTCAGTTAATTTTATTGTATTTACATTGTTCAGTAGACCTAAATGCCTCGCTCCTGTGTACGAGTACAGCATAGATTTTGTTATAAGTTCCAAATTGGAATTTTCTAACTATCAGGGCTGACAGCACACCATACTCTGACATGCTTCAAAACAGCAGTGGTTAACAGAGCCCGTGGGCTAAGTTACTGAATAATGGGTCCAGTCAACCACCGAAAAAACCAGCAGTGGTTAACTGAGCCTGTAGGCTGTTAGCTGTAGGCTCAGCTTACCCTGAGGCCTATAGAATGTGTCGAGCAAGGCCTAGGTATAGGTGCAAGTTTGATTTGTTAGTGCTATTTCTCATTACTATTCTAAAATGTATCCCTACTAAACCTTTGTGCATTATGAAATTGGCCATATGAGTTTGACACGCTTTGTGCGGTTGCATACTCTGTCTCGAAAAGCTAAAGTTTAGAAAGTAAGTTGCGGCTTCAGTATCCGCTGTGATAGCCGTCGCAGGTTAAGTTCAGGTGGAGGACCTATGGGAGGCTTCGTAAGATCTTTGATGTCGCACCTACACCTGCTGAATACCAGACGAGGCTCTGGCTTTTCTCTCGGGGTTGGGAGTTCAGATGGCAGTCTCTCCACAAAAGTCAAGATAAACAAGAGAAATAGTAGAGCGGATCCCGGGCCCCAGCGCTACCGGGACTAACGCTGTGATGAGCGAATGTAGGCGGGCGGCGGGCGGCGGGCGGCGGGGGCGGGGCGGTCACTGGCGCGTGTCGATGAGCGTGCAGGCGCGGATGTAGGCGGCGTGCGAGGTGAGGCCGGGCGGCAGCATCACGTCGCGGAAGAAACGGTGGCGCCGCACTTCTTTGGCGGTTATGCGCTTCACCGGATCGTACACCAGCATTTTCTGGAGGAGGTCCATGCCTACCTCATCTAAGTTTTGTACCTAGAAGCAAAGTTTTTTTTTCAAGAATGTCTATCGTATGTTAAGAACTTTTGTTGAAGCGAATTCGCTTTCAGATTTTGGAATACTAATAATTTCGGTAACTCGTAATAAGACTCGAGGGGGAAGAACTATTGTCCAGGGTTCCAAGCTAAAATAAAAGCGGCCAAGTCCGAGTGGGACTCGCCCATTATGGGTTCCGTAGTAGCAAGTAACATAATAAAGTTTTTTTTTTTTAATATTTGAGTTGATTAAATGAAAGGTAAATTGCGGTTTACGATTTATGACGTATTAAAAAATATTTTTTTTTTAGTTTTATCATTTTCTTAATTTAGAAGTTACAGGGGTAACTTCTAAAATAAGAAAATTATAAAATTTTGATGATTTTACCACTTTGCAAGTGTCTCTCGCGCAAACTATTCAGTTTAGAAATAAATGATATTAGAAACCTCAATATCATTTTTGAAGACCTATCCATAGATACTTACCACACACTTATGGGTTTGACGAAAAAAAAAAATGTTGAGTTTCAGTTCCAAGTATGGGGACCCCCAAAATTTATTGTTTTTTTTTTCTATTTTTGTGTGAAAATCTTAATGCGGTTCACAGAATACATTTACTTACCAAGTTTCAACAGCATAGTTCTTATAATTTCAGAAAAAAGTGACTGTGACATACGGACGGATAGACAGACATACAGACATGACGAATCTATAAGGGTCCTGTTTTTTGCCATTTGGCAACGAAACCCTAAAAAGCTAATCCAACTCACAAAAACAAACATAAATATATACCTGAATTGACTTGTAAATATTGGATGTATGGAATAACAGTAACTCATAAAACCATTGTATGGAAAATAACTTACGTGATTATGCAAATTCAATGTAGTCCAATTAGGGAATGTTTGCTTGTAGTCTGGCATGGAGGATACTCCTGGCCATATTTCTTCAGTAGGTGTACGCAGAATTCTGAAATATAATATTACCCATTATTTAATGTGTTGCTAATTGATTACATTTGAGCAATACAAAATGTGTAGTTTCAAGACTATGTGCGCGATTCTCAGTTTACCCTTTTTTAACGTGCGGAATCACCCTTGACTTTGAATGAGAATGGTGAGGTGGGTATGTCAGGCTCGAACCAACTAAAAATGTACAGTGTCTCTCGCATCAACCATATTCTTGGATTATGTGCTTGGTTTATTGTGATCATCAGTTCCAAATTAATTGATATTTAATACTCTCAAATTAAAAATAATAACATTAACATGTATTATTTTCTTCTGTTCATCTTTAACAATAATGTATCTTATTACCTGAATATCCGGAATAGCTGGTCAATTTCAGAGTCTCCCTGGAACAGAGGCTTCTTTGATGACATCTCTGAAAAGATGCAGCCAATTGACCACATGTCAATGGGGCAGGAGTATCTAAAACAAGCAGGTAAAATCACTAATATATGAAATATCTTCAAGGATAGTTGAATAATCTATATGTGAATAATAATAATTACACACATACTAGCTGACCCGGCAAACTTCATTCCACCTTAGAATCAAGTTATGTTGGTCACCTTATCAGCTGAATTTATTTCGTGAATGTCTCTTTGCACCCCGGCATTAAAGACCCGGCGGCGTGAGGTTTAAATCGGTTCGAGTCCGACATAACCACCCCCGCTGGCAAGGGGGGGAACGGTGGCGATGTCTTAAAAAAAAAACACTAACACGAAAAGTCGTCGAAAACAAAGGTTTTATATACCTATATAGAATATATTTAGTTCACTCAGGGTGGATAACATGAAAAAAAAAAAAGTTACTTTGGGCCTGCACGAACCCCAAAAAAAGACGTAGACGTATTTAGCACCATGAAGTTCCTTCGAATTCCTTTCGGTATGGTGTAGGCCTATGACCTTCTTTATTCGGGCTCAATTGGTATCTAGATGAATTTCATGGTACTAATTGCTAGGCTGCAATTTCAAATATATGCCACTTGGCACGAGAGTCGGGCAATGCTCTTGCGCGCAGCTTTGCTTTTCTTTTTCTTTTCGTTTTAAATTTAGGCGTTTTGGGCTTTCCGGGAGCGACTGCACTTCAACTCCAAAACCCCGAAAGGAAAGCAAGCGCCAGAGCCTCGTCCGTCAATCACCAGCTTGCAGGTGAGGTTGATTTGGGCCCGAAGGTGTTCGTCGGGCCATGTACATCCTGCCCTGCCCTGTATATTGGGAATACAAAATAATATCCTATTGATTTGGCTGTGTAAATTTATATCTTTTATTTTTACTTATTATAGAATTAGATAACAGATAATAAGGATGTGACTCAGATAATGAGAATTTAAAAAATATTGTTTCTTATAATGAAGATCTCTGACTATCTACCTCTGACTTCCCAACAATACTTCAGGAGCTCTGTACCATAGAGTGACAACTTCGTGAGTGTAGACTCTCACGGGCACTCCAAACGCGCGGCCCAATCCAAAGTCAGCCACCTGTAATGTTTCATGAGAATAGTATAGAAAGCTATCCTTAGTATCCTTACACAGTTGGCTCGTTCCAAAGTCACATCACTGTTGGCTAAAGTGCGGGCAAACAGGACACCCGCAACTAGGAGACTGAAGGACTTGTATTATGTGATAACTAATATAAAACATGCTCCAAAAACTCTACTTCATTGGCATTTTGCATTAAATTAATATAAACTAGCCATTATAGCAACTTTCCCTTGTTTCACTTTATTTAAGTTCTTATTTTAACTCAAGCCATTTTAATTTACACATAAGAATATATAGCCTTATATCCTTTGGGGATAATGTACCTTTAAAATGGTGAAAGAATTTTTCCAATAAGTGCAGTGGTTTTAAAGATTACCTCAAACATATACAAACTCAGGAAATTCAGCCTCTATAATATTAGTAGAGGTTGCACTTATGTTAATAACTTATTCTGCTATCACACATCACTTACTTTAATAATTCCAGTCTTATCAATAAGCAGGTTCTGAGGCTTCAGATCCCGGTGCAGGATCCGCCTCATGTGACAGTACATGATAGCATTGTTGATCTGGTACAGGTAGCTCTTAACTACAGATGGGTCCATAAACTGGAACACACATTAAGAATTGAATTGGTCAAAGTTAGCTCCAATAAGAGGGCCTCATGGTTAAGTGGTAACTGACACATTGCAAAGTAAAGCAATACTAGCCAGGTCAGTTTTAGGATGAATGACCATTCTTAACACATTTAGACCCCCCCAGGCCTCAGAGAGCTATTAAGCCATCGGACCTGGGTTGCCATACGTCTATGGCATTCGTTAGTTGTATGCAAAAAAGTCTAACAACTGGTCTAAATACAGGACTTTGATATTGCTAATGGGTTGAGGAGGTCACATGGCAGTCACTTCGTAGTTAGACCGAAAAGCCAATCCCAACTGAGTTGGGAAAAGGCTCGGAGGATGTTGAAGATCCCCTCCAATAAAACTAGTAACATACACTATGGCAGGATCCGTACAACTATCTACGTCGAGTACCAACTAATATGAAGGGTCTATAAACATTTCAACCAATAGCATTTGACCAACATATCCATATATTACATGATCCTACTATATCAATGCATGTGTTACTAGTTCATCAACATTGCTTTTTAAATAAAAATAATAAATCATTATCACTTTCAGCAAAATTTACATACATGCTTTATAATTTTATCATTATCAATAATCTTACAAGTAGGGTGAATAAAAAAGAAACTTAATATGAAATATAAATCTATTAGACAGGTGCAAATAAAATTTAAAATGTATCAATTTCACATGGAGGTGCCTTATTAAGGTTTGTTATTATTGGTGATTTGACAACTTAAAGCAGTTACTACATATCAGATAATACCATGTCTTCAACTTTTGTACCTAACTATGTCCATCATAGTTCATAATAAGTTAGATAAATATGTACACTCGGCACACGGCCAAGGATATAAGTATACACCTTCACATGTAAAGGTATATACTTATTTCTTTGGCCGTGTATACATGTGTTAAAGCATGACAATGTAGACATGGAGTTGACTTGACTCTATATGAGTATCAGATTACAGTGTTTATGGTTCTATACTTATATTAATACTGATGGGATTTCAATATTCATATAACAAAACAAATAAGCATAATTTAAAAACTAGTTAGTGGTATGATAGCAAGTTAATTTCAATTGATCTAAGATGGATCACATAAGCCTACTATTTAACTTATTTTTGATAAGATTTCATTAAGATAATATAATGATACATGCCTTGCCCGATCCTAAAGAGTCCATATATTTCTTCAAATCCATAGACAGAAACTCGAATATGAGATATAGACGACTCTCTTCCATGAGTACATCTTCTAGTTTCACTATGTTTGGGTGGTTTAGCTCTTTTAGTAACGAAATTTCTCTGAGAACAACAAGTATAGGTTATGTTTTGAACTTCTGTGTTAATTTACGTATGTTACCTCAATAGAGAGCTTTGAAAATTCAGAAGTGTATAACAGTATATTTATACTGTTGATTGAAGGTACTTAGTGGAATTTGTTACACATATTGAAATAATTACTCACTTGTACTTTTCCACTAAGTAAATACATGTGGAAAAGTACAAGTGAGTAATTATTTCAATATGTGTATAACAGTTTGATTAGGTACTATAAATCATTGGTTTACCTGATGGCTGTAGAAGGAATGCCTTCATCTTCAGACTCCAAACGAATTTTTTTCATAGCCACGAACTGCCCAGTAATTTTGTTTTTTCCTTTGTACACTACACCGTAAGTACCTTCACCGATCTTTTCAATTTTTAAGAAATCATCCATCTTGTAGATAGCAATTTTGTTGGATTTATCAAAGCAAATTTATGAAATTTAGTCTTCTTAAAAAAGTATATTTTTATGTGGTATACTTTATCTTTCCTTTTACTAACTTCATTCACAAATTATAACATAGATTGCGCACTCATATTCACGAAAATATAAATGTTATTTTCCTTTTCTTGTCACATTCATAAAAATATCGTTAACGTTTCACAACGGCTTTCAAAACTCAAAACCACTTACTCAAAACAAAACCATAGAGAGAGTTTCCGTAGACCGTAGTGACCGTAGTAAGTTTTACTCTATGCCATGGCAACAACTTTATTTTCCAAAGGATCGTACAAAACGCAAGAAAAAGTCGTATTTCAACAAGAATTAATTTTCATCAAATTATTTATAATAAATGATTTGAATATGAAATTTAATAGTAACTTTGAATTCTTTTTTTGGACATATGTATTACTATATAATAAATAAATATATACTTACATTTCCCGTAACACTCCTTTTTTCATACATCCTTTCACTCCTCTCGTAGAATGAAAGGATGTATGAAAGTAGGAGAGGAATAAATGATCGAATTTTTTTGTTCCCCTCTATATGCCTAACGGCTGGACGGATTTCGATCACAAGGTCTCAGATGAAATGTATTCATGTTCCGAGTTTTATAGGATATATAAACTGAGTTACTTCTTTATTATTATAAAGAGGTAAAGTTCGTAATGTTGTGAGTTTTTAGGGGAAATCTCTCTTCTTTTATCAATAGAAGGCCACATTATTTGTGAGTGTCATAGGCTATATATGAGCATGCTACTACGCAAGGGAGCAGTTATAAAAAAGTGAGAACAAATTCAGCAGATTCCCATATATTATATAAAAACCAATAGATTACGGGATTATATGGGTTAACGGAGGTGTTCGGGTTCGAAATACGCAACGGGCGACGCCGGGGAGGGCCAGCTAGTATAATAAAAAGAGAAAAGATTTGTTTGTTTGTATTCGACGAAGTCTGCAACTACCGAACCGATTACAAAAATTCTTTCACCATTAGTTACATTTTACATTATCCGTGAATAACATAGGCTATTTTTTATTCCGATATTCTCTCGGGATCGAGTAATGTCAAATATATCAATTTGCACGTCGACGAGTAGTACCTCGTCCACCGTCACAGCCGTGAGCGCTAGTGTTCGTTTTAAGGAATACCAAATGTACGTTCGTCGACGAGCGCAACGCTGCGCGCATAGATCATAGATTATTATATATAAACTAGAAAGCTGCGCGCAAGGCTGTGTCCTTAGAGAATAGCACTGCACGACTTATGGATGAAACCGTGTTGCGGTGAATGACTTAAATTGTTGACTGCTTTCCAATTTGACCTATACTTTTGGACCCTACTTTTACCAAAATCAGAACAGCAGTATGTACTGCTGTTCTGATTTTGGTAACTCTTGTCTAATTTAAAGCGTTCTTTTTTGTGTGCATAGCTTGTTTTTAGATGTTTCAGCCATGACTCTGAAGAATAAGCAAAATGTCAAACAAACAATTAAACAAAATTTTGTACCAATTTTTTTCAGGATAATTAACACAAAAGATACCAATCACATCAAAAACAACAGTACGAATTTACAATAAAATCCGGCAACATAATAGTAGAACACAAATTAAATCGCAATAAACTCTTAAATCAACTTTGAACTTAATAAAAATGAAATATAATTTTGTAATTTAAGGTCTATTCTATTCTATTTTTTTTATATAGCAAGCGTTTATGCGTATAGCAAACGTGCAGTGGAGATTCGTGTGTTGTCAAAATAAACGAAATCTGTATACTTGACAATATAGGACTGGTTGAGTTAGCATATAAATAATATAATGTAAAATAACCTCGAAGAAAAATGGTTAGATTGCGCAAAGAATTCCGATTCTGTCGATAGTTGTCTTTACTCTTTGATTGATACTTGATAAAGTCTGGCTAATGAAAGTAGGCCCTGGAATTATTTGCGAACTTTTTATATAGCAACTCTGTATGAACGTCGACGTCAATTTGATTAAATAAAGACATGGCTTAAAGGTCTTGTAACCAAGCCAAAAATCTTCAAAAAAAAAAAAAAAAAAAAGACGTCAATTTGACAAGGTTGTCGTTCGGTATCTCTGTTTACAAATTGTATGCGTTTGTGTAAATTGTGATTCTAATTACGGCTTAAAATGAACAAATCTATCAAAAGTGGTGTACGAAAGATGTTGTTGTGCATGATTGGCAAGTTCAACGAAATACAACAACAGCGTGATGCCGCGTTTAAACAAAAACAAGATTGTCTACGTGTGGTGTTGAATTTCATAGGTTAGTAGACAATATTATTTTGATACTTTAAACACCTACCTATCCAGTCGTCCTAATAAAATTTTGATTTATAATTTACGTATCCTTCCAAATAAGTTACCTACGCTTCTCTATGTATTGAATAAAACTAATTATATTCATTCGTATATCGCATCAGTCAACCAATAATTCATTTTAATAACATCACCTATGTTTTACGTATACTCATAATGAATTTTAATTTTAAAACGATTACCTTTCTATAACAGAGAATCTGCAAGATGTCGAAGGAGTTAATGAAATAGTAAGAACTATTGAAAATCTCGCTGAATTAGAGCAGAAAGATAGGATAATAACCTAGAATCAGTACTTAGAAGAAATAGCTTCAATGACTGGTAAGTTTTTACTATACACTGATGTTTTGAAATTATGCCGAAAAAAACCTTTGCATTTTTACTTACTAATACCAAGAATTAATTACATATTTCGTATTTCTTCTTTGCAGAAGTGAGTGTCAGAACACTAAAAAGAGTAAAAAGGGAAGGTGAAGTAAATGAAGGTGTCTGGAGTACCCCGGGGAAGAAACGTCCACGGAAACCTACTGTGTCTAACCTAGATAACTTTGACATAGATGCTATGCGTAACAAGATAAACGAATTTTATATAGTTAAAAAACAAGTTCCTACACTGAGGACACTGTTGGTGGAGTTAAAAGAAAGTATTGATTTTAACGGATGCAGAGAAACTCTGCGCCGCTTGTTATTAGCCAATGGCTATCAATTTAAAAAGAATAAAAATGAGCGTTCTGTATTAATAGAACGCTATGACATATCTGCTTGGAGACATAGATTTTTAAGAACTATAGCAGGAAAACGTGCAGAAGGCAAGCCGATCATTTATGTAGATGAGACTTATGTCCATAGAAACTACAAGCCTAAGAAGTCATGGCAAGGTCCTTCAACTAGTGGTGCAATTGAAAATGTTTCGACCGGGAAAAGGTACATTATAGTTCATGCAGGATCAGAGAAAGGCCCCATACCAAACTCTTTCTTAGTGTTTAGTACTAAATCAAAAAATGCTGATTATCACCATGACATGAATGCTGAAAATTTTAATAAATGGCTTAAAGAAAAACTTATACCAAATTTGGAAGAACCAAGTGTAATTATAATGGATAATGCTAGTTACCATTCGGTAATTATAAATAAGGTTCCTAACACACAAACGCGTAAAAGTAATATAAGAGAATGGCTTCGTGATAATGGAATTCAATATGAGGACTACCACACGAAAGCAGAGCTGTTGTGTATTGTAAAACGAAATACGCCTGATCCAAAATATGAAGCTGATGAAATTTTAAATCAATGTGGTCATGAGGTGTTGAGACTTCCACCCTACCATTGTGATCTAAATGCGATTGAGCTTGTGTGGAGTTTGGCAAAACGTAAAGTGGCTAGCAAAAATATTGCAGTTACTACAGCTGAATTAGAAGAGATAATTAAAGATTCATTTGAAAACGTAAGTTCTCAGGATTGGAAGAAAATGACTGATCATGTGATACATATTGAAAATAAATATAAAGAACGTGATAAAATAACAGAAGAAAATTTAGAAAGTTATATTATAAATGTTAGAGACAGCGAAACTAGTGACAGTGATGAATCTTTTGGCATTGAAATGTTAGAATCTGATTTTGATTATGATGAATAAAACTAAGTTATTATGTGTGGAATATTATCGTATTTTATTTCCCTATTTATTTTCGGATTCTGCCCATATTTACCTCATATACCAACACCTATATATTCCCTAACATAATTTTCTTATACAGTCTATATATATGATATTTTTAATAATGAATTGCCAGGTATCAAAGTAGGTTATTCCAATTCTCATAGTATGATTTTAGTGTTGTCATGCATGTATTTTTTAAATTTGCCGCCAATATTCTGGGGCCAGTTTTCGTTAGCCAGACTTCTAGGATAGAGAGTTTAAAAATCATAAAATGCGTTCATAAAAATACGAAAGACTCGTTTAAGTTTAAAAATTATTAGATGAGTTCATAAAAAATACAAAAAAGACGTATAATGGTCGTTCGAATCTGTTGGTTGTTAATACATTTTATATTGACAAATAAATTTAATCTGAAAATATTTTTTCTCATTTCATTTCGAATATGCGATCGTACATCGTAATAAAGCCAAAAAAGGTGTATAAATACGATTTATATCGTACAGTTGACAACACTGCAGATGACATAGAGCCATAGAGTAAAGTAAGAAAACTATTGCAAGTATTTGAATTCAGTGTTGTTAGTTGTTATGCTACATTACATTATACCTTGCATTGTACATTATTGCCTCACATTATGCGTCGCGTTACTTACTTGCTTGACACAATTATGTAATTTTATTCCATGGCTTTTCGTGAGGTTTTTAATAAAACTGAAGAGTGTTTGTATATTTGAACACGCTGACATCTGGAACTACATGAGCATTTAAAATAATCAACACAAATAAACATCAGGAGTCGAGCAATTAACTTTTTTGTTGTAAGTTCATTCTCCTCGTCGAACTCGCCAATACAGATGGTAAACGTTTTTTGGTTGGGCCACGAGTGGGTTATGACTTTTCCTATTCGGACTATCCTATATACATATTGTTTTCGGTTTCAGACATGATTCGGACTGCGACCACGCGTTAATGTAGCCAGCCACTCGCGCTCATATTTCGCTCGCGCCCGTTTTTCTCGGCGCAAGTTTAAGGACACATATCCTTAAACTTGCGCCGAGAAAAACGGGGAGCGGTGGGCGTAAAGCGGGACAAGGCGTACCTTTTTTTTTTTTTTTTTTTTATCGTGCGGAAATCCCTTCGGATACCCCCCCGCGTGCCAGCGGGGGCGGTTATGTCGGGCTTGAACCGACTAAAACCGCTCGCCGTCTCGGGTCTACAGACGCCGGGGTGTAAGGTTGCCCATAGAGCATATCCCTCGCACCCCGACAGACCCTGGGCCATCTCCGGTTTCGAGATGGCCCCCTCGGGTTTGGGAACCACGGTGTCCCCGTCCTGCCCCGGTTTGGGGGAGGGGCGCTAGTCGCCCCACCGTCCCGGCCTGTTTCTGCTGGGGTGACAGGCGGCCTCACCTGTCACCCCCAGGCCTGCGCTCATGGAGGACGGAGGTCGTTAAGCGACCTCCGGCGCCTGAGTCGCTTGCGACGCGCGGCGAGCAAGTTGCGGGCTCGGCGGGTTGGGAGAGCTCTAAATCTCTCCCGGGCGCGCTCCGCCCTCTCCTTCGCGAGCATTACATGCTCGCAGAAGGAGGTGGCAGTCCGCCAGCGTGTGCAGCCCTGAGTCCTCGCTCGCGTCGCAGTGATGACACTCAGGCGTTGGCTCCTTCCTGATCCGATGCAGGTGGTCCCCGAAGCACCCCTTCCCGGAGATCACCTGCGTCAGTCGGTACGAGAGGCTTCCGTGTCGCCTCTCTAGCCAATCCTCCATGATATTGCGGCCGATATTACGGCGTGCCCTGCGCTTGGTCGCCCAAGTCGTTCCTTCCACTCAGTCGTTCCTTCCACTCAGTCGTTCCTTCCACTCGGGACAAGGCGTACCTACTGCATAATGAGTAATGTTAAAGTATATATAGGAGGTTGTACTGGGTTTAATGAGTTAGCGATAATTTAGGCCAAAGTAAGGCAATAGGTGATCCACGTTCGAAGATAAAGTGCCTATGCTATAGTATAAAAATAACGAAAAAAAAGACATTAATTTGGACATCTAGTTTTATTATTTTTCATGGGTTTCTTCCATTTCTTCATAATAAGGCAGTTCGATGGTTGTGACAGACGATGGTGCCATCTTCACTACGGCCAGTTTATCACCTAAATAAATGTTGACAGTATTGGCTCCACCGCTGTAAACAATAGAATATTTAATAAAGGAGAATGGGTACTTCTGGGCTGTCGGCGTTCATTAATAAAAGTTCATGGTTTAAAAAAAAAAAAAATAATTACGTAGTGATAACTGGGAACAACTTTTACTATAAATTAGTTAAGTTTGGATTAAGGGCTAGCCTATATTATAGCGTGTTGTTTAGGAACAACACGCTATAATCTACAGTCTAGCCCACTAGGGTAAGTTGTTTCACGAGGGCGACATGGTCCCTTTCTTTTGGGTACCAAGCTGTCTATAAAAAAATAAAGATTAAAAAAAATAACTTTTACTATGAATGTTTCACTGTAAAACATTTAGGGAATAATATATTTACATGTAGAACATAGAAAATCATTACAACTACCTATATCGTGCATATAATCCGTTTTTCTAAAACTCCACAACATCTTTTGATAACATTTACAACTATCAGTATGTACAAAATAAGTTTGCAAGATTAGTTTACCTACGTTCGGGTTGGATCAATTAGCTAAGTACGACCACAAAAAATACGGGCGACAAACCCGTGGCACTTGCTTCCTGTTCCTGTGTTGCGCCTGCGCAGTTCTTCGGTTACTCTCGTGTCGTTATATACCTACTATGCGATTTGTATTAATTCCTTTAAACCTTTTGACCTTTATTATGCTGAGCATTTACGACAGGGCTTATATTAAGTAGGTACTATGATATTGAAGCATATCGTAAGCAACAGATAAGTGATAATATAATTATAATAATAGCTTGCTCCGCGTTCGAATATAGTCCAGATACGTACCTAATGTCCAGGATTTATTATTCCTATATTGTAGTTAAAACCGACTAAGAGAAGGAAGACAAGCTATTGCTCATTAATATTGTTCATGCGTGACTGTAAAGCGCACGATAGGATATTGCGCACATGTAATGTGTGTAGAATGGTCCCTAGGAGGAGAAAGAAATTAACCAGATTACCTACCTGCAGGGGAATTAATTGCCATCATAGAGCATGACTATTAAAAATAAAACAATTGTATAATAATTGTCGATATTTATCAATAAGTGTGATTTGATTAATGAGAAGTGTAATAAAATGCTTTATAATTAATACACGGTATCGTCCTGACTTGTTGTTTTACTTAATTTTTACATTTTTGCTAATGTAAAAATGTAGGAATATCCAGTATAACTATCAAAAGTAGGCTCAAAAATCATTGTACTATTTGATATATGAGTTTACCACGGCAATGAAACGTCTACGCAGGAGGAAATAAAATTGTAGCACTAGCGCGCATAGCGCAGGCTTCATACATTTTGCCCATTTAATTTCGCACGGAAAAACAGAAAAAACCCGGCCAAGTGCGAGTCGGACTCGCCCATGAAGGGTTCCGTAGGAGCAAGTAACATAATATAAAAGTTCTTGTAGTTCGTTCAAGCCACGCGCCAAATTATTATTTACTTTGGGGTTATCCTTTCGAGGGCTTACCCGGGTCGCCCGGCAATGGACACTTGGGCAGGACACCGTGCGGTTTTAGTCGGTACATGCACGACATAACCGCCCCCGCTGGCCGGCGGGGGGGCTATCCGAAGGGATTTCCGCAAAAAAAAGGCATTAATTACAGATTTATTATTAGAAAATAATGGTTCACGGCTTATGCATAAGGTTTATGTTTATGAAATTAAATGCTTTTGTTAATTTTTATATCTGAATTGATTGAATGAAAGGTAAACTGCGGTTTACGATTTATGACGTATAAAAAAAAGCGGCCAAGTGCGAGTCGGACTTGCCCATGAAGGGTTCCGTAGCAGTAAGTAACATAATAATGCATTTTTTTACATTTTATATTGGACTTGATTGAATGAAAGGTAAATTGCGTTTTACGATTTATGACGTATTAAAAAAAAAACTACTCACTAGATCTGGTTCAAACCAATTTTCGGTGGAAGTTTACATGGTAATGTACATCATATATTTTTTTTAGTTTTATCACTCTCTTATTTTAGAAGTTACAGGGGGGGAGACACACATTTTACCACTTTAGAAGTGTCTCACGCGCAAACTATCCAGTTTAGAAAAAAATGATATTAGAAACCTCAATATCATTTCTGAGGACCTATCTCACATGTATGAATTAGATGAAAAAAAAATTTGAGTTTCAGTACTAAAGTATGGGGAGCCCCCAAAATTTATTGTTTTTTTCTATTTTTGTTTGAAAATCTTAATGTGGTTAACAGAATACATCTATTTACCAAGTTTCAATAGCATATTTCTTAAAGTTTCGGAAAAAAGTAGCTGTGACATACGGACGAACAGACAGACAGACATGACGAATCTATAAGGGTTTCGTTTTTTGCCATTTGGCAACGGAACCCTAAAAACTACTTACTAGATCTCGTTCACACCAATTTTTCGGTGAAAGTTTACATGGTAATGTACATCATATATTTTTTTTTGTTTTATCATTCTCATAATTTAGAAATTACAGGGGGGGGGGACACACATTTTACCACTTTGGATCTTTATTCTTTTTTTTTTTATTGAATTTCTGTTTGATTTTTATTATTTTTGTTGTATCGCCCTTAGACTAAGTTAATTTTTAAGTTACAACATTTCAATACAATGTAAAATTGTTTATGAAATAAACAAATAAATAAATGTACATTATATATTTTTTTATTATCATTCCCTTATTTTAGAAATTACAGGGGGGGGGGGGGACGTATTTTACCACTTTGGAAGTGTACCTCGCGCAAAGTATTCAGTTTAGAAAAAAATTATACTAGATACCTCAATATCATTTTTGAAGACCTGTCCATAGACGTATAGTCCATTGAAATGTTACATTTTTAAGCCTTACCTTGTGTTTTTTAGAGGACGCAATTTAATTTTTTTGATGTGTAGGTGGGGTCAGTGTAAAGCTAAAACCAAGTTTGTGGGGTCGCCACCCTTGTCCCACGGCCGCTATCTTGAAAATAGGGGTTGAAATGGTTTTTACGATATATCTCTTAAACTATTTATCTGATAAAAAAAAATATTGGCGTTTTTTGTTGCAAATTAAATTCTCTACAACTTTGGTCCAGTAACTTTTGTTTTTTTTAATTTTTTTATTATTAATTTTGCAATATTATTAATAATTAATTATTTACTCTTATCCCCACCACCCACGAGGTAGAGTCTGGAGGCGAGTTTTTTTTACGTGGTATCCCCAATGGGCCACGGTGATTTTCTAAATTTGAACTACTCCGTCCTCAGTCTTTTCGATGGACCAGGAAGCGGCTCAACATCTGATCCGCTTTCTGAATTAAATATCAGTGGGAGAACTGGAGAAGGAAGGGGTGTTAATGTCGGTGGTTCATCATCAAAGTCATTTTCATTTATTAATTCTGAGAGCCCTATTATGTTGCTGCAAGACTCTCCAGAACAATGGAAGCACACTGCAGAACATTTCAGCCCTGCTGTAACGGTGAATGTTTTGTGGTAGGTTTTCAACGAAGTTACATAAATTAAAGAGACTTATGCACTGTAAAATTTAAATAAATAATTAATGTAATTGAGACTAACTACCGGCTAGGGCGAGCAGAGATAAATAAAAAGTTGATTACAATATATTATGACATTATAATCGGTGTAAGAAAACGTTACATGAATTTATATTAGGTATTTGATTTACTCAGGGGACCTCAGGGGATGGATTCGTAATAAATATTCTGCCGTGGCGTTGTTCGGTCCGTTGTGCAAGGATGGTAGTATGCACTTAGCTAGTGGACACGGGGCTAGTGGTGTTGCCGGCGTGCCAGGGTCTTCGCTGGTGTGCCTCGCTACCGCCATGATGGTTCGAAGCCCGGTGCGAGGACCCCGGAGCCGACAGCAGTTGGCCACGGGGTCATAGTGACCTTCCTCGGCGAAGGTTGCCAAGGAAAGGGACGATTTAAGAGCCGTCAGTTGATAACTGGGCTAGTGTTGTTCAATCTCGCTCGCACAACCATAGATAATTAGTAATAAGTTATCGAAACATACTAAGATATCGATTAATTTATGGATATAATTTTAATTTGATTTATAAAGAATCCACAACGTTACACTGCTTTTCGACATCCACACATCGCTCCACAGTTTCCTTTGCATTTGCAAAAGATCAATTTTAGAAGCTCAGGGGGTGCTGGAGGTTTAGAGCTCCGCACTGGCATCAATAATTTTCCACATTTTTGTCCTGACCCAGTCTTCAGGATCATTTTTATTACCAAGCCACGACTGGACCTGATGGTAGACTCGGAAAGTATGAAAGCGAGCTGTGTCTTTTGTTGAAGGAAGTGAAGAGAAGTTAAATGTACTTTTTGTCACTGCCTTGGCGAATTGTTTGTATCTTAGGCTGTCAAGAGAAAATAAAGATTTATCATGTTTATTACCACCGTATAAAGATATAAAAAAACGTTTCTGAACATTTTCGCTTTTAATTTTTTTATTTATAGTTCTACGACAAAAAGTTACTGGACCAAAGTTGTAGAGAATTTAATTTGCAACAAAAAATGTTAACAATTTTTTTTATCAGATAAATAGTTTAAGAGGAATATCGTAAAAACCATTTCAATCCCTATTTTCAAGATGGCGTCCGTGGGACAAGAGTGGCGACCCCACAAACTTGGTTTTAGCTTTACACTGACCCCCCCTACACGTCAAAAAAATAAAATTGCGTCCTCTAAAAAACGCAACCCCAAATGTAACTTTTCAATGGACTAGTATGGGTTTGATGTAAAAGAAAATTTGAGTTTCAGTTCTAAGTATAGGGATTTTTGTATGAAAATCTTAATGCGGTTCACAGAATACATCTACTTACCAAGTTTCAACATCATAGTTCTTATAGTTTCGGAAAAAAGTGGCTGTGACATACGGACCGACAGACAGACTAGAATCTATAAGGGTTCCGTTTTTTGCCATTTTGCTACTGAACTCTAAAAAGGGAGTCAGGGAAATATAATACAACATCCAAGTAATTCAATGACTTGCCACATCAGCATTGCGGAAAAGACTCGTGTCTCTTACCAAACATTTGCCATCCTACTCCAAATAATGATAAAATATCGTTAAGTAGGAGGTATTACAGATTATTATTATTTATATTCCCTAAAGGTTTTAATCGTATATTTTATCAAATGCAATACCAAATACTTACTTGTTATAAAACACTGCAACGACGGTTTTATTTGGTGTGATGAAAGCTACATTTGGAAAGGAATCCCACCAGCTGGATGACCCTGACGTTTTGATTCTCCTCGATCCTCGCGGGATAAACTTGGAAAAGTGGCCCATGGCATAGAACATGGGTTGCTTGATAAACGCTCCAATTTCAGGGAACACTATGATGGGAGAGTCGACGTAGTTCCGGGCCCACGTCGGACCTCCTTCAGCGTTAAGGCACAAATTCCAATCTATCCAACCAACTACATTGTAATTGAGATCCTGAAAAAAAAGTAAAATTTACGGGACTAACACGACCCACACACCTACTCCTCGAGTATGTAAAAGAGTATAGGAACCCACGAGCACACTATCGGAAAGTGCCCGGGAAAATGGAGTTGCCCCGCCGCCCGGCGTGCTTTTGCTGGGGTGACAGAGGTCGTAGTTGTGTCTGGAGATATTTAAAAAACATTACTTGGGTTATGTACTTATGTTAAATGAACGATTCGGAACACAAAAACTTTTTTTAGGATGCTTGTCTGTTTTTTCGCGATGGACACAAAAGCTAGGATTTTGATGCGGTTTTTTCTATTAGCAATTGGTTAGAACTGGAGATATGACCAAAAAACGAAAACTGACCTCAGCGCGATCGGAGCCGCGGGCATCAGCTAGTAAAAGATAAAATTTCTTGAGGACTTGCTTGTAATGCATATTTCATGCAGGAAAGAGATAAACTTACTGTTATCATGTCGAGTACATAGCTCCTAGCTCTGTCCCAGGAGCCGAAGTCTACATGATTATGCTCCAACCAATTAGATCCTGAAAATTGCCTCCATAAATGTGTGCCTCTGCTTAGTCTATTTCAACAATAAATATAACTCGTAAATTGTGCAAATACTCGTAAGGTGTGTGTGTTAGGCCCAAGCCAACTTCACTTGCAAGTCGGTACACACCTGCTGATTGGTGGACGAGACTTTAGCAAAAGGTAGTCATTCCCGTAAAAGTCGAGATATAGCCAAATCCAGAGAAAGCGTACCTTTTTTTTTTCGTGCGGAAATCCCTTCGGATACCCCCCGCCGGCCAGCGGGGGCGGTTAGGTATGTCGGGCTTGAACCGACTAAAACCGCACGCCGTCTCGGGTCTTCAGACGCCGGGGTGTAAGGTTGCGAGAAAGCGTACCTACCTATGAGAGCGGACGCGAATTAAAGTAAAGTTAGCCCTGTGATGTGTTTTCATTAACTCTTATGTTTCATATTCTATTCTTTTAGGTACCTGACAGAAAAATTATAAAAAATACTCTTATGTAGTAGGTATCTATCTACCCGCTTAACGACCTCCGTCCTCCATGAGCGCAGGCCTGGGGGTGGCGGGTGAGGCCACCTGTCACCCCAGCAGAAGCAGGCCGGGACGGTGGGGCGACTAGCGCTCCTCCCCCAAACCGGGCCAAGACGGGGACACCGTGGTTCCCAAACCCGAGGGGGCCATCTCGAAACCGGCGGTTATGTCGGGCTTGAAACGACTAAAACCGCACGCCGCCGTCTCGGGTCTTAAACTACATAAGAGTATTTCTTCCTACATATGAGTCTTTCTCTTAGTACTAATATTAGCTACTATTCTACGAAGAGGAGTACTGTTATTAGGGACCTTGGTACATTAGGTACTTGTTCGGGATACGATCGGAAGTGGGGTAAGAATCAAGAGAGTTTGTTGGGAAATACAAAATTGTTTATTGTTCTGATCTACACTAGATATTACACTGTATAATTGTTAAGTTAAATTATTATATGTAAATGTTAAAAGAGATGTTAATGTTAGGATGTCACTGTTTCAATGTTATTTATGGAAATGTTAGAGGAATGCACCCGGTCGCGACGGTCACCGAAAGTACACTACTTAATTTTACTAAAATGTATAATTAAGTCGCGTCGCCAGCGGGCTCACATCACGTGTTCGGTGTCAGCATTAACCGAACATCTTGCACACGGCTGAGAGGAACGATATGGGAATATGATTCATCAAATTTTTGTTAAAAACTACGAAAATGGAAAATGGGTACAAGATGATATACAATTGTTTACTAATCTAAATGTTAGTAGGTAATCCTTAAACTTAATCCTTAGTTCTAGGCACTAAAGTAAACACTTAAGCACGTAAACACGTGCACGAGTTTTTTATTACACTAATCACTTGTTCACACCGAATCACTAAACGCTAATTTCTTTAAAATTGGGGATGTTCCCTTATCTTTATACCTAAATTCGTTTTTCACACTTTCACTACTTACTATGCACTCGCGCACTACTGGATGGTTCACTGTACAAACTGCAGGTAGTTGGTTGAGGCCGCGTGACCTCCATTGCCGTCATCTCCAAAACTACGGGGTTAGCCGGCGTTGGCGCTGATGCTGCTGCAGCCTGCCACCGCCAGCGCACACGGCGACACAAGCACACTGCCGCCACGATGATTGCTACACTCCATGACGCGTAAATCAAAACATAATGATGAATGTCATGGATTGATATGTCTTCAGGGAGCATGGGCTGTTTTTTCAAGTTGTTAATCTGGTCTTCCACGTCTTTGAACAGTAGTTCATTTTCCGTTTGATTGATGTTTACTTCTACTAATTTTGGTATGGTTAAATTTATGAAATTGTTTATTGGAGCTATTCGAAATGTTTCTATGTTCGCTTCGATGTTCATTCTACTTTCTCGCAATTTGTGACCGATAATTGTAAAATTTTCTGTCTTTATCATACAATCGTTAGGGAGATGCATAATGTTGGCTCCTGTCAGTGTCTCCGCTGTTATTTCTCCTTGACAAATTGTTCTTAGCGGACATTGATCGCAGCAAAGGTGCAGGTATTGGTTGATCGTAGTTAAGCTAATCCATTGATTTTGACAAGTTGACATGATTGTTTTGCATTGGTTGTTGTTGTCTTTGACACAAAGATCCATGTCTGATTTTAGTTTGAAGATTGGAGTTTTCAGTTGACATAAATAGGTTGTTACATCCTGCACTAAGCAATGATCCCAGTCGCCTGGAGCTATGGGGAGGTAAGAATCCTTTTCCAGATTAATGGCTATGTGGCTTTCAATCGGTATAATGTTCACCATTTTTGTTCCCATCTGTCGGGGTATAAATATAGCATTGTATAGTTCATAAGAATCTTTATCAATTAACGGTACTCTGATTTCAAAAATCAAATATTGTTTTGATGCTTTTGTTTTGACCTTTAACAAATGGTAAATATTCTGCATGTTGGTCTGTAAATTCTCAATCGGGAGAGTGAGATCTTTGTCTAATTGTCCTGAAATAATGCCCAATTCTTTCTGAAGCTGTTGCGGATCAATTAAATGTATGTTCAGGTTTCCATTGTATATGTTGGTTAAAGTATCCAACAAACTGGTTTGGATGTCTTTTAAGTGAATCAGTAAATTGTTAGCGCCTATGGCGCAAAGAGAAAATTCTACAAGAAATTCAGTCTCATTTATCTTTTCTACCAAACTTTTAGTAACATTGTCTAGGGAGATCAAATATTTGTTAATGATTTTGTGTTGAACTTGTATGGTTGCTTCTGTTCTTTTTAATAAATTAAATTCCGCTTCCATTACTGATGTCTGGTTTTTCCATAATAACGCTAAATGTTTTTGATTGTTCCGTACGAGCGTAATGTCCTGAGTATACTGTTCTGCGAAACGGTCATCGAGTACTCCGAATAGGGAGTTCGCCAGATACCCGACACCGTTGATAAGACCGCGCCGACGTCGCGTGCGCTCGTTCGAATACTGTTGTAATAAGACTCTGTTATTATGTTCCAGTTCATTTAGTGAATGACTTAATTGAATTCTTATTATGTCACAGTATGTCTGCCGTTTTAGGTAGTCACAAACCCTTTCCAGGTGTTTATAATATTTTTGCAAAGCGGTGTTCCCTTCCCAGTAAGGTTGCAGATCGTAGTAAGCAACTATTTTCCACTCATCTCTTACGAGCTGTATGTTTGATAATTTATCGAAATAAATGCCTTGTTGCTTATCCAGTGTATTTATGTTGATGCACATAGAGGTCGTTACCATTGATATAATATATAGGAAGGTCAATGCCGTTGTAATAAAACTCGATCGTTTGTTTAGGTATAACTGACCATGCCTACTAGGTTTACTTGACACTCCTTTGTCGGGTTGTGATTTATATTCGGTTTCTTGTTCTAATGGCAATCTAGATAATTTTGTTACCGGTCTTTTTATCAGATTATTTATTGTTTTTAATGTTACAACTCTCACGTAATCATCACTACCAGGGTGGACATCAACCACTCTTCCCAGGGCCCATTTTCGTGATGGAATGTTATCGTCCTGGATGACTACCATATCACCGATTTTCATGTTTTGTTGAGGATTCCGCCACTTTCCTCTTGATGTTAGTTGGCTTAAATATTCAGCCTTCCATCTCTTCCAAATGTCTCTGAATATGTTCTGAGTCAAATGCCAACGCGTTCGAGCATCTTCACCTGTTTCTATGATCGTAATTCCTGATCTTCCAGTCAAGAAGTGAGCGGGCGATAGATAGTCAAGATGCTCTAAATTTTCTGTTAGGGCACACAGTGGTTGGGAGTTTAGGCAAGCTTCTATTTGTGCTAATAATGTAGAGTACTCCTCAAAAGTTAATTTTTGTTGACCCACCACGCGTTTGAGGTGATGTTTTAAGCTTCTAACTGCACGTTCCCATAAACCTCCGGCGCTGGGCCACGCGGGTGCGTTAAAGTGCCATTCAATCTTCATTTCAGTCACTTCTGTGAGAAAACTGTCATTGAAAATTTGTTTCAGTTGTTCCCACTCTTCTTGTAGGATTTTGTTCGCCCCGACAAAGTTCGTGCCATTATCACTGTAGATATGCCGGGGTGTTCCTCTTCTGGCCGCCATTCTTCGTAAAGCAGCCAAGAAGGCGGAACTGGTTAGTTCTGACACTATCTCTAAATGTACGGTTTTGGTCACCATACATACGAAAATAGCGATGTAACCTTTTAATGAAAGTCCACTTCGTCCTTTGTTTCTTTTCACCTCGACAAATCCCGTGTAGTCTACCCCTGTGTGATAGAATGGGCTGGCTGGGTTTATACGAGGTGCCGGTAGATCTCCCATTAGTTGTTGTTGTTTTTGCCCTTCATTTTTTCGACAAGTAATGCATTTGCGAAGCTCTTTCTTGACGGTATTGTTGCCGCTGGTAATCCAATACTCCCGTCTCAAAGTAGCTAGCGTAATCCGGGGACCACCGTGGAATGTTAATTTATGAGCTGAGTTTATGACTAAGATAGCGAGCCGTGAGTCGCTCGGTATGATTTTGGGGTGTTTCATCTCCATGTTAATCATTGCGTTCCGAAGTCGACCTCCTACTCGTAGAATGTTGTCTTTGTCAATAAATGGATTCAACGGTAAAAGTTTACTTTTTGAATCCACCTTTCCATGTTTCGTTAAGTGGTCTATTTCTGTTCCATACTCGCTTAATTGAACGTGGCGTATAATTTTCAACTTCGCCATACGTAATTCTTGTAACGTGAGATATCCCTGTCGTTGCTGTTTACGATCGAAGGTAGTGAGGCGTAATATGTAGGTCAAGACGCGTATGATTTTATTTAATGAACTGTGTTTTGTTAACAGCTGATCAATAATACTTTCTTCTCTGTGATTTAAGACAAGATTAGTTTGCTTTGCAGACTTCTCTTCCTGTTCTGTTGTAAATGTTTGTTTCTCCCATAACTGTGTATCGAATGTTGTGAGCCAGCCGGGCCCATTTTTCCATAACGATTGATTTTTCAGGAATTGACTTGGACATAGGCCCCGACTCGCGGCGTCAGCAGGATTTTCGCTAGTGTTGACGTATCGCCACTGTTCTGAGGGGATCGTCTCTGTTATTTGGCGTACTCTGTTGGCTACAAAGGGTCGCCATTTGTTTGGGTCTCCATTCAGCCATCCTAAAATGACTTTGGAATCTGTCCACCCATGTATTTCCAGGTTGTGTTCGCACCGACTTGTTTGTGTTCGGTTTGTGTTCGACTGTTTTATTTGCTTAATGAGCTTAGATAATAAGTAAGCTCCGCTTAATTCTAAGCGCGGTAAAGTTAGCTGTTTATTGAGTGGTACAAGTTTCGTCTTTGCAGCGACTAATATAGGTATTTTTTGCTTTTTGATTCGGGCGTAAACAACACATGCGTACGCTTCAATCGAGGCATCACAGAACCCGTGTAATTCAATGATGTCGTGTTCCCCACTCGATATCCATCTTGGAGTCTCATAGTTGTTTATGTATTTTAAATCTGCTTGTAATTTAGACCATTCATTGTATATATCAGTCGATACGTCCTGGTCCCACTGAGTATTCTTTTTCCAAACCTTTTGGAACAATAATTTCATTTTCACGACTACTGAAGCTAGCCATCCCAGAGGGTCAAAAAATTTAGAAATTTCAGATAGCAGACTTCTTTTTGTTAATTTGGCAGATTTGGATGCTTGACACGTAAAGGTGAACGTATCCTTTGTAGGGTTCTAGCCCAATCCTAGGATTTTTGAGGTGTTTTCTGTTTTAAAATAAAATGTTGTTTCTCGATTGTCGTGAACCTCGGGTATATTTTGCAATACCTTTTGATGATTGGAGGACCATTTACGTAAGTTAAATCCTCCCGATTTCAACAGCCGGGTGAGGTCTTCAATTAACTTCTGGCCCTGGTCTATGTTGTGTGCGCCGTGAACTAAGTCATCCATGTAAAAAGCCTCCTGTAAGACCTTGGAAGCCTCAGGGAACGAATCACGTTCATCCCTTGCAAGCCGCTTAAGGGTCATCATCGCTATAAACGGCGCGGCCTTGGTTCCGTATGTCACCGTCGATAATTGAAACGACTGTAGAGGTTGCTCAGGTGAATCTCTCCAAATGATTTTCTGTAAAGGGGTGTCTAATTTGCTTACCAATATCTGCCGATACATCTTCTCGATATCAGCTGTAAACGCATATTGATATAGTCCCCACCTCAGTAACAAACTCTGTAGATTTTGTTGTAATTTGGGCCCCTTATACATTAGATCGTTGAGCGAGCAGCCTGTAGATGTTTTCGCCGATGCATTAAATACCACCCTGTACTTGGTAGTCGTTGATTCGGCGCGCTCTACGCCGTGGTGAGGCAGGTAACATTCGGGCGTCACACTACTAGTACATTGTTCCATATGACCGAGTTCAATATACTCTGACATAAAGTCTTTATAAGCCTTAGCAAAATGTTGTTGTTTCTCTAATTTTCTCTCCAGATTTTTGAACTGAGCGACGGCAATCTGTTTGGAGGAACCAAGTTTGGAGACCATGTCACTCTTCATCGGTAATCTTACGACATATCGGCCTTCCTTGTTCCTTGTTGTAGTTTGTTCGTAATGTTCTACGCACTGGATCTCTTCTGATGACATCTGATTTTCTTCTGAGATCTCCTCGACTTCCCAAAACTGTTTTATGTCTTCAATATTTGTAACTATGACGTTAGTGGGAGTGTTGGAGTGTTTGTGCATTACCGCATAAAATCCAGCCTAGTTCTGTTTGTTGCGCGACAGGTAGTGTTGCGTCATCTCCCTTTATAATGCCGCTCAATATAATGTTTGAATAAACATCGGCCCCGAGCAATAAATCGATTGGTCGGCTTATATTAAACTCAGGATCGGCCAAGTCGATGTTCTTAATTGTAGACCAATTCGGGATTCTGAATGTTTTGCTTGGTAGGCGTTTGACCAGGCTCGCCATAATGACTACTTCCGCATGGAAAGTATAATCAGAATGTAGTGATGCACATGTTATTTTTATTTTTCCTTTGCAGTTATTTTCACGTAACCCCTTTGTAATTTTCTCTTTTAATACCTAATATCTTTGCTGCATGTTCTGTAATTAGGGATATCTGGGACCCTTGATCAACTAAGGCTCTCATATTGTGATATGTCCCGTCAGCTCATTGGACCTTTAGTTGTGCTGTTGCTAACAATATTTCCGGACAGTTGTCTTGAGAAATACGTGCATTACCGATCACGTTTCTCTCGGATGTTGCCAAAGTTGAACATGACGTTGATGCTGATGCTGAGTTAACAAATGCGTCATGCAATATTGTACTATGATGACCCTTACAATTTCGACATTTATGATTGGAAGTGCAAGGTTTGCCATTATGCGAAAATAGGCAATTAATGCAAATTTCAAGTTTTTTCACCGTTTCTAATTTTTTGTCGTTTTGCAATTGTAAAAATGTTTTGCAATAGTACAGGCCATGCTGATGTTTGCAAAGTGGGCATTTAAAGCCAAATCCGGTCACGTTGTAAGATTTCGCAATTAGACCATTATTTGCATTTTTAGACATACTGTATGACGCGGATTTGCCTGTCGAATTATATTTTTTGAAACTTCCCGAATTTTGGGGATGTTTTTGTGACTCCTTTTCCTGACTTCGGCGGGATGATGTTTCTAAGGTCGTAAACTTGCTTTCTAAGAAGTCCAACAGCTCTTGTAATACTGGTAGTTCGCGTGGCTCTTTCACCGTTACCAGGTAATCATCCTGTGTTTCTAGATCCATTTTTTGGATAAGTAGATGTTCTAAGATTGGACCCCATGTTTTTGTATCCGCCCCTAGATTGTTTAGAGCGTTTATCGTCTGCAATGTTATGTCGTGCATTCTTTTTATATGGGTTATTGAATTATGATGTATGTTTGGTAAGTTTAATAATATATCCATATGAGACCTGAAAATTCGTTTTTTGTTGTTATAGCGTTTGTTTAGGATTTCCCAGCATGATTTATAGTTTTCGGAGCTTATGTAAAGATGTTGAATTAATTTATCGGCTTCTCCACTGACTTTCGTTTTCAATATTTGCATTTTTTGGGAATCCGGCATCATAGTGTTGTTATGAACGGCGTCAATAAATAAATCTTTTAATGACATCCACTGTGTGAAGTTGCCGCTAAATATAGGAATGTCTAATTTTGGTGTAGACTTTTCCTTATAAGATACTGACCACATTTTTTTGTTAATTTCTTTTTTCAAGGTATTAAATTGTTTTTCATGTTTAGTGAAATTGGACTCATATACCCAGTTCTCTCCGTTCATTTCACTATCGATCTGCAAGTGTAATTTATCTATGGTAGACCAACGATTTTCTAGTGTTTTCAGAGCATCCTCAAACTCCCATTTCACTGTTAGGCAGTCTAGCTCCATGTTAAATACTGTTCTCGTGAAAGCTCTAAAATTGGCTTCTTGTTGTCGTAGCATGTCATCTATTCTGCTGTAGCTACCCTGTTGTCTTGGTACTGTTGGTGGAGTTCGGCGCGCAGCTTCCTCCTTGTCTTCATCAGGAATTTTCTGCCAATGGTCAGTTTCACCCGACCTTTCTCCTGTCGCCAAAACGCCACTGGACGGTTTTGAGAATTGTTCCAGATGTCCTTTATGGATCGAAGACACATATAGTTGGTATGTTTCTTTGGCGTTTTCAAAGCATCTCTCCGTGAAGTAAGGATCCGCGGGGTCTACCTCCTGCGAAATACGATCCTCATGCTGTTGTATCGACGTTCATAACTCGTCTAACTTGTTCCACTGACCTTTGTAATAGTCGGGCCTGCTCTTCCTCTCCCTACTATCCTTTCTGAAATTCGTCCACTGCCTCTCAAGTTCTACTAAAAGGCTACGCTGTTCTTCAATTAAAGACATTTTGAAATAGGGTTAGAAATGGATAGATCTTACTTGAATTCCTCCTGGCTTACTGTTGCTGGTTGCCTGACGGGTGTTGTGCACCTGCTCTTACTCCTGATCCTGTGGACACCTCCCACCTTTCCCTGATGTTGCGCTAGTTCACACTTCACACGTTTTACACTCGAACCGAACACGAAACGCGCGAAGTCCTTAAGGATCGAAGGACCAATGTTCGGGATACGATCGGAAGTGGGGTAAGAATCAAGAGAGTTTGTTGGGAAATACAAAATTGTTAATTGTTCTGATCTACTCTAGATATTACACTGTATAATTGTTAAGTTAAATTATTATATGTAAATGTTAAAAGAGATGTTAATGTTAGGATGTCACTGTTTAAATGTTATTTATGGAAATGTTAGAGGAATGCACCCGGTCGCGACGGTCACCGAAAGTACACTACTTAATTTTACTAAAATGTATAATTAAGTCGCGTCGCCAGCGGGCTCACATCACGTGTTCGGTGTCAGCATTAACCGAACAGTACTAAAAGAGCAAAGTTACCTTCACAGCCTTCTGTGGACATTATAAACTTGCCAGGATAAAATTGCGACAACTCTGTGAGAAGTGCAGCTGGTGCAATGAAGTCTGTATAATAGTGGACGGCTACACCGTCTATGTAATTGAGCACCCCAGGATGCTCCATAACCATCTATAAAAGAAAGTAGATAGGTTTAAACACAATTATTTGTTCTAATTGGATTTTTCCAGTTGTCACTTCAATAGGTACTTTATCAATATCATTGCACTTAGGTCACAGTGAAGTAATAAGTGTTTTCTGTTCGGACGTCGAGCAAATAAAGCCTTGGATAATGAAAACAGTAGTTGAGATTCAGGAGATTTCACAAGAGGACAGAGAGCAATAACTTTAAATTTAGTAATTAGGCATAAGTTCTATATAAGACTATAATTACAACCAGGTGTTGCTGATTCAAATCCAACATCAAATCACAATTTACGTTCTTGCTCGTGATTGAGTAAATGAATGTATCTTTTCTTACCAAATTCATCCAGTAAGGAATCGTTAGTCTCTGGTCATCTCCGGCCAATATTTTTATGTCTTTAAATTCTGAATTACGGATTGTGGGCCCTAGAAAGTACTGTATCCATTTGCCCTGAAATAAAAGATGGGGTAAATATAACTAGCCTACTCCTGCAGCTTTCGCATATAGAGTCTTCGGACAATGCAAAAATTAGAAAAATCTGTCACGTGATCAAAACAACATATTTTATTGGTCAATAGGGTTTGAGAGATACGATTGTTCTGTTTTTCTTGCTCCATGTTACTCCATGTTCTCACCATATCTTGTGCACTCCATCCGAGACAATTGATGCCATTGCAAAATCCAATCAATCCATTGGTTGGTTCATTTGTTGTGGTGATTGCCCAGATTGGAATGCCTTCGGCACGGTACTTCTCTAAAAACCTGAAGGAGATAATTTTATTAAACAAATAGGTATGCAATTTATATGCTATGCGTGAGTGAAAAGATTCGTTCCGTCGGACCCTCATCAATACTGCTCTGTGGTTGCTGGCGTGAACAATAAGGGTATGTACATATAGAAATTAAAAAAATCTTAATCTTAGACAAATAATGAGAATGTAGATTTCCCAGTAAAGGTGTAAGTTTGCTTCTATTAATAGTATCCTTACTTTAAATGAAAATTGGCGTAGGTCTGGTAATACTCAGGTTTAAGACGTCCGTTTCCTGAGTACCAGTTGTTGGTCTTCATCCAAGAAGGTGGCGACCAGGTCGAAGCTACTATTTGTATAGGTGTACTGGATGCATCCATACCTGCTTTTATCATTGGGATCTGGGAAAAACACTCCAAAATCAGTTATTTCTTATTATATTCCTAAAGTATGGTTTTCCTGATGGTAAGCTATGAACATCTGCAATACCAGAAATGTCTCCTGCAGAGGGGAAGAGTACAATGGGAAGTTAATAAAAGCAAGAGACTCTACCCGTGAACGAAATTCGATATAAGTTTGTACCTATAGCCCTTCACGCATCCTCCACTGTAAGAAATTCTTAATATTTGCTGAACTTACACAATGAAATACTGTATATTTGACACTACCAAGAACGTAATCCAGTACCCGCGCCTGAGCGTACCTTTTTTTTTTTTTTTTTTTATTCGAGCGGAAATCCCTTCGGATACCCCCCCGCCGGCCAGCGGGGGCGGTTATGTCGGGCTTGCACCGACTAAAACCGCACGCCGTCTCGGGTCTTCAGTCGCCGGGGTGTAAGGTTACCCATAGAGCATATCCCTCGCACCTCGACTGACCCTGGGCCATCTCACCACTAACAGCATCGCTCATCCTGTCTCCTCTGAAAGCAGAGGAGTACGGAGAGCGATGTGTTCCCGCCACGTTGGGTATTGGCCGACGATCAATGCCAACCCTATGAAGGGGTGAAGGGGAAGCCATTGACCGCCGCCCAGGGTGTACCGGCCGCTCCGATTCCGTTCCCCCCGGACTGCAGCGTACATACTGCAACATAAATTCTACATTCGTTGCCAAGTTAGAGGGTTTTCGCATGAGGCGTCCTATTCGGTTTGGAAAAAGCATGGCAAATGGAATGCGTCCTTACCTTATACTGATAATCTTCATAAGAAAGACTGTAATTAGTCAGACGGGCGTCATCTAACGGATAGTCATTGTATGCGTAGGGACGTGTGGAGAAGTCTGTGCCACCGATAGGGACTCGAATTGTGTTGTATTGTAGCCCGACATCACTGAAATACGAGCTGCAAGAGAAATAAATCAATAAATGATGTATTATAAAAATACTTGTGACTGACAAATATTATGCTTATCTATATAAATAAAAATGGATCGCTGAAATGTATGTACACGCATAATTTCCGAACGACTTCAGGAAATTAGTTAATTCTTTTTTGTTTTCGTTATTAAGGACAAGGTTTGTTTGAACGAAAAATTTTGTAAAGTCCACGGGTAAAGTTAAGGAATTGTGGATCCGGTAATAAAATATACTCAACATTTTAGTCATCATATCTACAGGTTAATTAGGATTTTTTTGTACTTAAAAATAGGTAAATGTAGTAGTAAATTCTGTCAATTACTCTATCAGAAGTTTTTGTAGCGGCTCTGAAAGATTCTTCCAGTTAATTCCTGCGGAGTCGGTGACGGCCCCCCCGAAGCCTTCTATTGTCTGGTATTTGATATCCGGGTGTAGGACCAAAGTTTCAGCACTACTCTTTGCTTCTGAAAATACATATATTCGAACATCATTTAACTATCATCACAATGTTACCCACTTTTCATTCGTCTTATCGCTTAGTCTCACATATTCAATCAAAACTGATGAGTTATGAATAGGTCGTATTAATAAAATGTTCCTCATGGCGATTGCCCAGATGCATCTAAAGTTTACACCTGGTAGCCCAGGGTTAGCTTATTATTTTTGATTGGTATGTTGGCTTTTTCGGTGACTTAGCTTAGCGACTGCCTTCTGACCCCGTAAGGAAAGCCTGCGCCAGAACCGTCGTCCATTGTTTAGTACACCGACTAGACCCGAGGGGGCCATCTCGAAACTTCAGATGGCCCAGGGTCGGTCGGGGTGCGAGGGGAATGCCTTATGGGCACCTTACACTCCGGTGTCTGAAGATCCGAGATGGCGTGTGGTTTTAGTCGGTTGAAGCCCGACATAACTATGTCTACTAGGGGGGTAGGTATGTGAGGGAATTGTTCCGCACAAAAAGGTACACCGACTAGCATGTGAGGTTGACTTGGGCCAAAAATATTAAAAGAGCCCTGAACAGCGGGAATAGATCGTATCAATAAGGTATTTAATATCTGGGGTGTGTGTTGGGTAACCTCCTCGAGTGTCATTCCGATTCCGATCCCGCTGCAGTCCGGGGGGAACGGAATTGGAGCGGCCGGTACACCCTGGGCGGCGGTCAATGGCTCTCCTTCATGGGGTTGGCATTGATCGTCGGAGAGCGATGTGTTCCCGCCACGCTGGGTATTAACCCAACGTGGCGGGAACACATCGCTCTCCGTACTCCTCTGCTTTCAGAGGAGACAAGATGAGCGATGGTGTTAGTGGTGGAGGCCATCATAGGGTCCTGGGGGATCCAGGGGCGTTTTGGCCCACTGCTAACGCAGGGGCCAACGAGCACTTCTGCCGCCGCCGGTGCGAGAGGACTAGCCATCCTCTCGCGTTCCGTAATCGGCAGGTGATCAGCAACGACCTAACTGGTGGCTCCAGAAGGGTACGCTGTGAACTTGCTGACCGGAGGGCTTGCCTTTATTGGCCGGCTCACGACAAGGAAAAGTCTATAACACCCGACAGCGAAGTCGTAAAAACCTATGGATACCAGCCGACCTCCATAGTATATAGGCTTATCCAGGTGCAGGGGGCTCCGCCTGGATGGACCACCGTTCCCCCATACTCGTGGGATATGCTATGAACATAAATCATAATATCACTAATAAACCGGACAGGAAAACAAAAAACAACGAAATGGTCATGAACAAGGACAACGAGAATGACGGAGTCTGCGCGGAGAGAGTCTGCGTCCCTCAGCCCCTGGGAGGGTTGTGCGAGAGTCGCCGTCGAGGTCTTCCACCTCGGCGGTGCCGGATCCGAGCGGAGGGACGCGGTCTCTCTTGGAGAAACTTCAGAGGGTGGCCGCGTCGTTCCAGGGGGCCCCAAGCCCCGAACAGGAGGCGATGTTGAATATAGTGTTCGAAATCGCCTCCGAGAATGAGGCCCTCGCGGAACAGCTGGCCGAGTCCCTGTCGGGAGACGGCCCGGCTCGCTGCAGCCCTAGAGGAGTTGAAGAGGGTGGTGGCGAGTTCGGCGCAACCGGTGCCACCAGCGCAATTGGCGCAGCTGGAGCAGCCGGCGCGGGTGACGCGATCGAAACGGTCGACGCAGCCAGCACAGTCAGTGCAGTCGTCGCAGGCGGAGCAGCCGGCGCGATCGGTGCGGCTGCCGGCCCAATCACCGGAGGCGCCCTGGGTGACTGCTACTCGTGCGCTGGAGGAGCGGATGATGAGTTGGATGGAGGCCTTAGTGGACTCCATCCGTCGTCCGCCTCTGGCGCCGCCGGTGGCCAGCTATGTGGCTGCAGCCCGGAAGGGCCCCACCCGCCCGGCTGCAGGTGCATCCCTGCCGGAGCCCACTCCTCGGCGCCCTCCCACTCAGGGAAAGGCGAAAGGCAATTCAAGGGGAAGGGCCAGGGGAAGACGTCCCCAGCCCTGGCCCCAACCCCAGTCGTGGCTCCGGCTACCTCCTCCTCATTGGAAGGGGGCTGGGAGGTGACTGGAGCCAGCAAAAGCAGGCGGAAGGCCGCCATGAAGGCCAGGAGGGCCGCGGCCGCCGCGAAGGCAGCGCCGGGGAAGCTCTGTGCCCCTTGAACTACGGCCGTCATCGTCACTCTGACGGCGGAGGCAGCGTCGAGAGGCATGGGGTATGCCGAGGTGTTGGCCAAAGTAAAGGCCAACACCTCGGCATACCATACGGGTGTCGGGTGCAAGAGCACAGGGACGGGAGCCCGGCTTCTCGAGGTCCCTGGCGCCCCCAGTGGCCCCAAGGCCGACGCCCTAGCGGCTCGGCTTAGGGAGTCGCTGGGGCGGGGCGGATCCACCCGATGGAAATGCGCGTTGGGCTGGTGAACCCCTATTCTCAACACCTGTCCGGTGAAGAGTCTGGTTAAGGCCTGGGAGGAGCGCAAGTCGCGAAGATCCCCAGAGCCAGGCTAGTGGTTACCTTCACGTGGTGCCGCCTGTTATTGGTCTGGTTCCTTAAGAAACAGACGCAACAAAACGTTGCAGCTAAACAACAAAACAACTAAACGACAAAAGTCAAAACGATATACCCCAGGGGGAGCCGGAGAATCCCCTCCGGGACCTTCCCAAGGTTCAGGCAGTCCCTCGTATTCTGGGGGGGACACCAAAGCGCAAACTATACCCAAGAAAACCCGCGGTCAGGTGGTACGTCCCGGTAGATCTCTATCTGAGACTCTCGGGGACGACCTGACCCAAATGAGCATTGCAGAGAACAGTGCTCAAAGTACTATCCAGGAGGAGCCCATGACCAAATCCATGTGGAAGAGGTTAAGGGCTCGCAGGAAAAAGCAGGGCGAGCAATCGAACCAGGTCAAACCCCGGGGCTCGTCAGCCGCATTGGCCGGAGGGGCCGGTTCGAGACGTCAAAATGTCGGGAGGATGGGGTGGCGATGGACGAGGCTACTGCCGCCGAAATCAGGACAAGATTAACGAATAAGATCGCCATTCGCAATCGACGCCTCGGGGTTGGTAGCAGAGGGATACTTCCTTGTGACACCAACCACCGAGGAGGCGATGACCTGGTTACTCAGCTGCGACTTCGGAGACCAAGATGGGGTACCCCTGAGATCCATGAAACTCGACAAACACAGGATGTCGATCTGGATCCCAGGCAGCACTGACAAGATACCTGTAGACGAGCTGTTCTTCCTAAAACGGCAAAACGTCTACAGGGAAGAGTTGCGGTTTCCTGAATGGTCCCTCATTCGCAGGGTGTACGACTTGTGATGGGGGTCCCTCAGGAGATCGCAACACAAGAAACCATCTGGCTTCACTATCAAGCCACAAGGGTCCATGCCAGGCTTCTCGGCAAAGCACCTGCTGAGCCCGAAGTAAGATGCATATGCAATGACATATGTCCCAAGCACCAGACAACAAAGGCACCAGGTGCGGCGCCAGCCGACAACCCCACCGTAGTAAGTGGACCAAGTCGACCGAGCACAACACCCAACAGCACACAACAGGCACGAAACACAGAGGGGCCAAAGCCCGAAGGCGGGGGAGACGGATCGCAAGCGGGCACCTCACAAAAAGAGGTCCCCACTGAATGTCACAGGCCCCACCGACAGGCTAGCTCCGCACACCTCACCACCACACACCCCCCCTACGACGCGGAAGGACCTGACACCCCCACCAAGTGTAGCATCGCTACAACCACATTGGAAAGGGGTGCAGTCTCCCAACGCGAAGACCAAATAGGGAGGGAGCAATAACACACACATGCATACATACATCAACACAAACAAATGAACACACCCAGAAACACACCACAAAAACACACACAAAAATAAGAATAGGCCAAGTAAATCTCCACCACGGCCACGATGCCATGAATGAGCTGTGGAAAAGAAAATCGATATCGCTCTGCTGCAAGAACCACACGTCTATAACGGACGCGTGACTCTCTTGGAGGAGACATCTTCTATCATGCTGATGGTGAGTCAAAACCAAGGGCATGCATCTACGCCAGCAGCAGAGTGAGATCGTTAGAACTAATAAAGGCAGATTGTTACAGTGACCTCGCTAGTATTGCAGTGACAGTACAAGCGGAAGCAGGAAATAAAGTAAGGGTGCTCTTTGTTTCTGCGTACCTACCCAACAAAAGGGACTTCGAGCCACCATCCCAGGAAATGGAGGAAATAACAAGAAAATACCAAGGTAAGAACATTCCTATTAATTTGACTGTACCGTTATTCGAAGCTTATTTAATTGAGATAGGCACTTCCGTTTCCGCCTGACTATACCTTTCCTTTTCCAATATTTCTGTCTCTTTCTGACACGTCACTTCCGCCTGGCAGTGGTGGGGTAGGTACGATCACCATTTTAACTTCATTGGCGTCTTGTTTCCCGCCGTGAACGGTCGTGTGACACTTGGCCACAAGACCATAACTATACCTTCAATATAAATTCTGATTCTTAATAAGATTTTTTTACAAGTAGTTACCCTATATACTATTTAATATATAACGATTTTTTCTGTGTGAATAAAGTTTAATAACTTTCGATATGGAAGAATCGTGTAATAATGCCGGTAAGGTTCTTAGCGATGTGCTCCCGGGTCCTTCAGCTCCGCGTAGGCAGCGAGCTCGGTCAAGCAGCTCTAGTTCTAGTAGCTCAAGCTCTGAAAGTAGCTCCTCGTCTAGCGGAGGTAATCCGAAAAGGAGTCATCGCAAGGTGAAAAATCGTAAGCGTGTTTCTAATCGTAAGGTATGTAAATTAACGAAAGAAATACGTGACCTTCGCAAGCAATTAAATTATAAGGAAAAAGATCATGTGAGTACAAATTTTGATTACGATTCTATTTCTTTATTGTCGGGTGTCTGTGAAAATAACTACGAACAAAATATTTTGGACGCTGAAAATGATAATAGTGGTTCTCATATTGATCAAGGATTTGGCTTAACATTAGAAACCAAACTAAAGGAGCCGGCAATATCTAAAACTTCCGAAAAATATTTGGAGATGTTGTGTGATTTGCAACACTTAGATAAGAGTGACTGGGATCAGATTAGGTATACCGATACTCAGGCCGGGACGGTGGGGCGACTAGCGCCCCTCCCCCAAACCGGGGCAAGACGGGGACACCGTGGTTCCCAAACCCGAGGGGGCCATCTCGAAACCGGAGATGGCCCAGGGTCAGTCGGGGTGCGAGGGATATGCTCTATGGGCAACCTTACACCCCGGCGCCTGTAGACCCGAGACGGCGTGCGGTTTTAGTCGGTTCAAGCCCGACATAACCGCCTCCGCTGGCCGGCGGGGGGTATCCGAAGGGATTTCCGCACGATAAGGTATACCGATACTCAAAAAATGTATAACCATTCGCCGGGTTATACAGATATCGAAATAAACGAAGAAGTTACGGCATAGGATTCTCCACGACACCTTGTATATGCTGATAAAGCGTTTGCAGCCCTGTCCATGTGTGTACTGAAACAACGGGAGGGTTTACAAGAAACCCTTGCGGACCTATTGCAGGGCGTTGTGATTCGCCTAATTATGATGCCCTGCAGCAAAAACTTAGTGATATTTTTTCCACAGGGGATTTTAACAAGTGTTCCTCAGATTTAATACAGATGGTTTGTGGGCATCGTGCTGAAATTATACAGATGCGTAGAGACTGTGTCACCAAACTGGCAAAGGACCCTATGTTGAAGGCCAGCTTGAAGAGAATTCCACCAACATGTACCAACCTGTTTAATGCAGAGAAGTTTACGGCTACAGTTGAGAAAGCTGGCGGAATTAGGAAATGTTTTTGGCCGTCTCCTGCCTCGCAGGCTGAAGCGAAAAAGGCTCGTGGTCCCTCGCAGGGATCCAGGTTTCACCACAAGCCCTCGCAGGGTTATTCTCGTCTAGCTTCGGCTTGTCAACACAGTAATGCACAAGTGCATTGTGTTGGAAGGGTTCCGCCTTCGCAAGGTGGACACAGCTGCTGTAAACCACCCTCGCAGGGTGTTCATAATATTCATGGTCAAGCAGCCTAGTACAGTTCGGTCACACCGAATAGTCGCAATTTTCGAGGCCGCTCAGGTGCAAAACAAAATAATCAGCCAAGGTACGGGCAAAAGCGTGCATTTTCACCTACCCAACGGAATGACAGAAAACGACGTAAGTATTGACTCGTTTCGAGCAGGCCGTCTCCTTCAGTTTCGGGATCGATGGGAACAAATGAATGCACCAGATTATATCTTAAACATCATAACCGGGTATCGCATACCCTTTTGTCGGAAGCCACCACTTGTTCACCCAGGCGTTATGAGCTCAAATCTAAATATCCCAGAATCTGTTGCAATGACATCTGTCATAGACAACATGATAGAGCAGGGAGTTCTAGAACGAACTGTAGCTTCGCCAAGCTTCCTCTCATCGATGTTTCTCGTTCCGAAAGGCGACGGCTCGGCCCGTCCGATATTCAACCTGAAAGGACTAAACCAGTACATCAAAACAGATCGATTCAAACTAATAAATGCATATCGAATACCAGATTTTCTGCAACCACAGGATTGGCTATGCAAAATCGATCTGTCACAGGCCTATTTTCATCTATCCGTGGCTCGCAGCCACAGGCGATTCCTACGCCTCATCTATCGAAACCAATTGCTCGAGATGACTTGTTTACCTTTTGGTCTAAGCACAGCGCCCAAGACCTTCGCTGCGCTAACAAATTGGATAGCTCCGACTCTCAGACAACAAGGCTATTAAGGCTACTAAGGGATAATAGTCAATCTCGACGATTTTTTGATAGCAAACCAGGACGAGGGCAATCTTCGGAGTCAGGTAAATATTGTACTCAACACATTAGAAACTAGGGTGGGTGATCAATTACCAAAAGTCTATAACCACCCCGTCGAGAAGCCTAGTGTTTTTAGGAATTCATTGGGATCCATGGGTGAACCGCAAGAGTCTTCCCGACCAGAAAATACCTGGCCTGTTGGACAAAATAAGTCGCATGCTGCGGAAGCAACGAACAACTCTCAAAGAACTTCAAAGCCTCGTAGGCTTCCTCAATTTTGCGAGCTTTGCTGTTCCCAAAGGGAGACTCAATTTCCGGGCGCTTTTGAACTTCCTAAACCAAGTGTTGAGGTCAGATCACAGGATCGGGCACACTCTGCCCCTCGTAGCTCTAGACGACTTGGTGTGGTGGCATCAAAGGTGCCAGAACCCGTCGGCCATACATATGCCACCTCCTTCGCACTTCCTGACTACAGATGCATCGGACATAGCTTGGGGAGCCCGCCTGGACAATCTGGCTCTCTCGGGTCTGTGGTCAGAGGGGGAGAAAAACCTCCATTGCAATCAAAAGGAGATATTGGCAATCCTAAAAGTGTTACAAAAACATTGTCAGCTCCTGAGTCACCAGACAGTATTGATTCAAAGCGACAACAAGTCTGTAGACGCATACCTTCGTCACGAAGGAGGTACCAAGTCAGTTCCTCTCCTAGAACTGACCAACAAAGTTTTCTGAATAACAGAGAGGTGCCACATACATATGAATGCCTTCTATATACCCGGCATATACAACAGTCACTCGGATCACCTGTCCAGGTTTCGTGGACCGCCGGAGTGGCATCTGACTCCAGAGGCTACGAACAAAGTCTTCTCCAGATGGGGAGTTCCACTAATCGACCTGTTTGCATCCAATCGGGCTCATGTTGTGTCGAATTACGCGACTCTGAATCAGCTCGACGACAAAGCCCTGTTTTACGATGCTTTCTCCCAGAGGTGGAACTACAACCTAGCGTGGGTGTTTCCTCCACCATACCTAATTCCCAAAGTGTTGAGTTATCTGAATCAAGCTCAAGGAACGTACCTTCTTGTAGTTCCACGATGGGAGCGAGTGTTCTGGCGTTCCGATATCAAATCGCGTGCCCTAGCAGCTCCATTCACACTTTACCATCTAGAAAAAAGCCTGATCGACATAATGACAGGACTACCGCCCCCGAATGATCTAGATATGACTCTAGAGGTATGGAAATGTGGGGGTGGACTGGGTCTCTAACAGACTGGAATGATAGCCAACTCCCACTGCTAGCGAAGTCATGGTGTCCATCGACTCGTAAGGTGTATAGTGCAGCGTGGAAGAGATGGGTAGTTTGGTGTCAAAATCATCAAGTTATCCCCTCAACTCCAACATCTAGTTATTTGGCAAGATTTTTATCAGATTTACATTTAATTCACAAATTATCTTATAACATTATCTTGTTACACAAATCAGTAGTATCAACCGTTTGCAATCCCGAATTATCTGGCCAATTAAGTACTAATGTGCCGGTAAAATAGGTTCTAAAATCTATAGCGTTGCAGGGGCCAGTCCCTCACGCAAAGCCCCCAATTTGGAACATTAACGATTTGGCTAGTTACTTAGAAAATAATCGTATTGATGAAGCTAATTATTTCCAAGTACAAAGGCATACCGCCATTTTACTTCTTCTATGCTCTGGGAGAAGAATACATGATTTAACTTTGCTAAGCATTGATTCAAAAAAAAAAAATTACTCAATTCAAAATAATGCGGTAGTGTTTTGGCCAATATTTGGTTCTAAAACTGATTCTGTGGATTACAGACAATCTGGCTGGAGGTTAATTGATAATCAAGAAACTAAAAACTTGAACCCGGTTTATTGGGTTAAGCAAACGATTTCCCTTTTAGAGACTCGTAGAATTTCGGTGAAATCCAGTAATTTGTTTATAAGTATTAGACCTCAAAAACCCTAATTACAGGCTGGATCAAATCCCTATTGGTGGAAGCCGGCATAAAGGCCTCTCCAGGGAGTATTAGATCAGCTGTAGCCTCAAAAAATTGGGCTGACAATTACCCTATTGAGGATATACTAGCCAGAGGAAATTGGAGATCGCAAAATACTTTTTGCAAATTTGATAGACGTGAAGTTATGCCCAGTGTTAATCAATCTTCGGTAACCACATTATTTAATCCAATTGATTAGATGTTCATATGATGTATTGATTCATACTTAGTCTCACATTATGTACGCATGGAGTGGTTTACTTTAAATGTATTTTCTAAACCTATAGCTTATCTTATTACCTATCTTATTACATAGGTGATTTCTATTTTTTACTGCTACTATTACTTTACAGCAAATATATTTTATATAATAATTAATAGTCACATTGGCATCCTCCGTCACTTCCACCAGGCGATAACAAACACGTCTCAATTAAATAAGCTTCGAATAACGGTACAGTCAAATTAATAGCAGCGTTTTACCTGAAAATAAAACGCATATTAATTTACTTACCTTATTCGAAGCTTATAAATAAATTCTGCCTGGTGAACAAGACTCAATGAAGTTAAAATGGTGATCGTACCTACCCCACCACTGCCAGGCGGAAGTGACGTGTCAGAAAGAGACAGAAATATTGGAAAAGGAAAGGTATAGTCAGGCGGAAACGGAAGTGCCTATCTCAATTAAATAAGCTTCGAATAAGGTAAGTAAATTAATATGCGTTTTATTTTCAGGTAAAACGCTGCTATTATTCTAGGTTGTGATGCCAACGCCCACAATGTCGTATGGGGCAGCACAGGCTGCAATAAAAAGGGGGGACATACGAACACCATATAAAGAAATGGAACCCGGGAGGTGAAACCTTACTAATAGACAAAAAGAAATAGAAGAAGAAGCTAATAGACTGGACGAAGCTCTTAGGGAAGCATACCACAAGGCATGCCCACTCAAGGAGATAAAACCAGGCTAAGGGCAACCCTGGTGGACTAAAGCACTAGGCAAACAAAGGAAAAGAACACGGCGAGCTCACAAACACGCTCTGAAGAAGGACGATGATGAGAGCTGGCGCGCAAGAGAGGAAAGAAATATTTACAAGAAAGAATGTAGAAAGGAGAACAGAACAAGTTGGAAGGCGTTATGCACAGGAGTTGAAAAACAACCTGACGCGGCACGACTTGTGAAAACATTCTCTAAAGTGAACACATGTAAACTAGGAAGTATCAAGAAAGGGAAAGAGTTACTAACGGACCCCAAGAGGATACTTGAGGTCATGCTGGAAACACACTTCCCAGAATGCGAAGAATATGAGGATGATAACACGCCGATAGACTCAAACCCCATAGAGGACCCACAGTCGAAGGCCCTTATCACAGAAGAACATTTACAGTGGAGTATACGATCATTCCAGCCATACAAGGCGGCTGGACCGGATGAAATCTTCCCTAAAATGTTACAAGTAGCCAGCAAGTACATAAGCAAAGATATACTGGCTCTCTACAACAGTAGTATCAGAGCTGGATATATCCCAAGAAAATGGAAAGAGGTAAGAGCAGTGTTCATCCCGAAACCTGGGAAGACATCATATCAAGAGGCCAAATCCTTCAGGTGCATTAGCCTCTCCTCATTCCTTCTTAAGACATTAGAGAAAATCCTGGACAGATTAATAAGAGAACAAATAAACAAGAATGGATATCCACTCCACCAAAATCAACATGCATATATGGAGGGCAAGTCCACCGAAACGGCCCTCCATAATCTGGTGACAAGAGTGCAGAGATCAATAGACAACACAGAATATGCACTGGGCTGCTTCTTTGATGTAGAGGGCGCTTTTGACAGAGCCACCCCAGATTCGAAAGAGGCCGCATTAGATCGCGAAGGAATCGACAAAGACATATCAGAATGAGTGAAAGCTATGCTAAGACACCGACTGATAAAAGCAGAGATTGCAGGAACAACACACACGGTGATAGCGAGAAGAGGCTTCCCACAAGGAGGATGTCTATCGCCATTGTCTGTTAATAGACGAACTAGTAAACAAGATTAACAGGATACACATATACACACAAGTGTACTCGGACGATGGAGTGCTCCTGGTCACAGGCAAAGTTCTCAGCGTCATGTGCGACATCATGAACAGAGGCATAAAAGAAACACTAGTATGGTGCAGGAGCAAAGGTCTTAACCTCAACCCTGATAAAACCAAGATAGTCTTGTTCACCAATAAAAGAAAAATAGGAAGAACTGCGCCAGTGCGCCTGGATAACCAAGCCTTGGAAACTGTCAAGGAAGTAAAATATCTAGGGGCAACACTGGATAGCAAGCTCACCTTCTGGTTCTTGCAAGGTCTGGAAATTCCTCAGAACACTGGGTATTGGAAAGTCAGGTCAGGATTCTATTAAAAAAAAAATTGATATCGATTTACTTAATCACCATTTCTCATGGTCGTCTAAATTTGATCGGACTCACAAAGACAATACTTTGCAATATCTTTCATCGCTTCCAACACCTGACTACTCACCGTTCTTGTTTAATCAACTAACTGCTTGTGGTGTTAAAGAGTGTATAATGTCAGTAAGCTCCAATGCAGTTGGCAGTGACTGTGTAAGTACGAACATGGTACAAGCAATTCTGGAACAAATACTGCCCATAATTTGCCATGTACTGAATCATTCCCTTTCTTGTAGCATGTTTCCAGATGCTTGGCAAGAGGCACAAATTATCCCTTTGCCTAAAAAATCTAATCCCTCGTCCCTTTCCGAGTTTCGTCCTATTTCCATCTTACCTTTTCTATCAAAAGTCCTAGAACGCTTAGTTCACAAATAATTAACTTCATACCTTATAAGAAACAATCTCTTGAATCAACTCCAGTCAGGATTCCGTCCTGGACACAGCACGGTCAGCACTTTGATCAAGGTTACTGACGACATCAGACTGGGCATGGAGAAGGGAAATCTTACGGTACTCTCCTTACTCGATTTCAGCAATGCATTTAATACTGTAGATTTTCATATCCTTCTTGGCATACTGCGCTCTATTAACATATCTCCAACAGTGATTAATTGGTTTCATAGTTACCTGTTTGGGCGCCGACAGCGTGTGCACGTTGAAGATTCCTTTTCCACTTGTCGTAATACATCTGTCGGTGTGCCACAGGGTGACGTGCTATCTCCTTTGCTTTTCACAATTTTTATAAATTCTATCTCTAAGTCATTACATTCTTCCTACCACCTTTATGCAGACGATCTTCAAATATATACACAGGCTCCTTTACAAGAACTGTCGACAGCCTTTAATACTATCAATACCGACTTAGCGAGGATATGTACTTGGAGCAAGCGGTATGGGTTGGAAGTGAACCCCTCTAAGACACAGGTCATAGTTGTTGGGAGCTCCAGGATGTTGCCTCGAGTTAATTGGTCACAGTTGCCAGATATAGTTTTCAATGTTATTCCACTGAAAATATGCCAAAGTGTGAAAAACTTAGGGATATTCATCGACAGCACACTATCTTGGGGTCCTCAAATCCGTGAAGTTAGTGGCAAATTGTTTGCATCAGCGGGCTCCATGCGCAGGTTGCGTAACTTTCTTCCAACGACCACAAAAATTGCGCTTGCAGAATCTCTTCTTCTTCCTCTTCTTGACTATGCCGATGTCAGCTATCTCGACGTCACGGAGGAGCAACTCGATAAGCTTGAGCGCCTTCAAAACTTTTGCATCAGATTTATATTTGGTCTACGCAAATATGATCACGTATCAGAGTTTCGCCAATTGCTCAAGTGGCTCCCAATTCGACTTCGACGGAATGCTCATATTCTTTCGATGCTTTATAGTATTCTCTTTAATCCCAATACTCCCACTTATTTAAAAGAACGTTTCGTGTTCCTCAATGACACACATTTAAGATCCTTGAGGTCGTCAGAATCGTTGGAATTGGCAGTACCTAGGCATTCTACGATTTTTTATGATAAATCGTTTACTGTACAGGCGGTACGGTTATGGAATGCACTGCCATTATCGATTAGACGGGCACAATCATTGGCCATCTTCAAAAGGATGGTAAAAGAGCACTACCTGGGCCTATAGTCTCCCCCATTCCTTGTTCCCGTAATGTGCTGTCTTAACTTTCATGCGAGGTATTAAAATATTATATGTAGGCTGAGTATGTATGTTTGTAAATTTGGTATGTATATATGAATGATTTATATTATGTACGATTATATGTAGGTGTCGTAATTATGTATCATTATATGCTTATTTGTAGGTATATGTACCTACTAAATTGTAATACGTGTTTGTAATCCAATCTATTTATTATATGACTACGTTAGTTCTCTTTTATTTCCCGTTACATCAATAACTACCCAATGTAAGATTTAGCTTCTTTAGGATTCATGTCCATCCAAAGGTTGCCTGTAAGATATTGCTTTTAGCGATAAGGCCGCCATTTGTACATATGTTAATTAAGTTTACGATATATGCTTATTCTGATTGGTGTACAATAAAGTTTATATCTATCTATCTTCAAGACTCACATCCGCAACACATGCCTAAAAGCCAAAATGGCTATGATGCAGTGCAAAAGCGCAATAGGAAGAACGTGGGGGATGAAACCAGCGATAGTGCTTTGGATCTACAAAGCAATTATCCTGCCAAGAATCTTACATGGTGCCCTTGTATGGTGGCATAAAACTGCCATTGGGAGAAATAAAGCCGAACTAGACAAAGTACAAAGGTTAGCAGCTCTGATGACCACGGGCGTGATAAGGACAATTCCCACAGGCGCGCTCGAAATCATATTGGGGCTTAATCCCTTGGACTTAGAAATAAAAAGAAAAGCAATCGAACAATGGTTCAAACTCAGAAGCACTGGCCAATGGACCGGAACCATTATGGACAAAGGCCATGCCAGTATCAGCAAGAATTACGAAGAGAGGCTGTCGATGATCCTCTCTAACCATGACTTGATCAGGAAAGAGAGAATCTTCGACAAGAAGTACAGAGTACACATAGGACCAAGAGACGACTCGAGGACAGATGCCGGTGGCACGGTCTGCTACACAGACGGCTCAAGAAAGCTATCAGGATCTGGACACATTAGACACATCTGACACAATAGATCAATATCCTTAGGCAGATACGCAAGTGTCTTTCAAGCTGAAGTATACGCCATAAAGGAATGTGCTGAGCTGGTCGAACACCTGAACAACATCAACAGGGTGACCATCTACAGCGACAGCCAGGCGGCGCTGAAGGCAGTCAGCAAAGCGGAAACAACCTCAGCAATCGTAAAGGAATGTAAAGAGTCACTAGATAACTGGCCAGAAAAGTCGACTCAACAGTTGCCTGGGTGCCCGGACATGAGGGCAACATGGGCAACGAGACAGCTGGCAAACTTGCCAGAGACGGCGCCGATAAAACCTTGGTGGGGCCGGAGCCCTGGCTCCCAATATCGCACAAAATCACCAAGGGAGTAATTAGCTGCAGTATTACAGCAGACACTAACCGACGATGGAGATCATCGACAGGCATGAGACAGTCGAAGATCTTTATCAAGGGCATTGACAAGAAAAAGACAAGCCAACTGACCAAACTCTCAAGAGGGAATATGAGGCTCGTCATTGAAGTAATAACAGGACACTGCAGACTGAACAGACACCTGACAGTGATCGGAGTGAAGACTGACCCCAAGTGTTCGGAGTGCATGGAGACAGAAGAAACCAGTTTCCACCTGCTGGCCGAATGTCCCATGTACTCGCTAATTAGATGGGAACTTCTGGGATTGGACACACTGGACACGGAGGAGTTGAAGGATCTGAGGGTGGAACATATCGTAAGATTCTGCAAGGAGACAAAAAGGTTTGTAGGGGCGCCGTGAATGCTGGAATAACCACGCTCTCCTCAACGGGAGGGCAGGGGAAATGGATGAAGTGGCCCACAAGCATCGTGGGTGGATCGTTCATCCGGCTTCCGGTGTCCCCAATTGTAATAATTAAAAAAATAGGGAGTCGCTGGATGCAGCCGACGTCCGGGTGTCCAGGCCCATTAAATGCGCAGAAGTGCGCGTTACGGACCTGGACGACTCCGTCACTGCAGAAGAGCTCAGTCTCGCCGTGGCGGAGGCCGGGGACTGCTCCCCGGCCTGCTCAGTCAAGGCCGGAGCGATACGCTTCGGCCGGGGTGGACAGGGGGCAGCAGTTATCGGCTGCCCTATCGCAGCGGCCCAAGAGGTCGGTGACGGGTGGAGCCCCCTGGTAGGAGGCTTCCTGAGGGCGCAGGTACGGCTTCTGCAGGCCCGACCGGCCAGGTGCTTCAGGTGCCTGTCGGTGGGCCATGTGGGGGTGCAGTGCACGGCGGAAGCGACGGCGGGTGACCGTTGCTTCCGCTGTGACCAGCCCGGTCACAAAGCCGGCACGTATGGCGCCCCGCTGCACTGTTTTAGGTGTGCAGCGGGAGGCAAGCCGGCTGACCACAGGGTTGGCAGCAAGGCCTGCGCCGGAGGGCCGGCCTTCCGCCTCCAGGTCACAGCGGGATGCGGAAATGGGGGTTCCATAATGGATCATCAACTCCGCATCCTGCAGGTGAACGTTGGCCACGGTGCCCATGCTCAGCACCTTCTGCTCCAGAGCATGGCACAGTGGGCCATAAATGTCGCCGCTGTCGCCGACCCATACACCCACCGGTTCCTCGGGCCTGCCTGGGAAACCGCGCTGGATGGGACGGCGGCACTGGTGCACAATCCCGCCGCCGGCAGCCCCCCTTGCCGTCGTTGCAACAACGTTACAGGTCTGTCAACGTAGACGATGAGTCGGAGTGGTTCCGGGAGGACATGACCCATGTCTCCGACGCGGCGATGCCTAGGGCTCCGCCCTATAATCCGAGGGGTCAGGTCTACTGGTGGTCGTCGGAGATCACGAGGCTCAGACGGGCCTGCGTGATCACGCACCGCCGGTGGGCCCGATTCCGTAGGAGGCGACGCCACCCCGCAGATGCAGAGGCCCGAGAGGTGGAGTTGTACGAGGGATACAGGGAGGCCAGAGGTGCCCTCCGAGCAGAGATAAGGCGGGCCAAAAAGGCGGCCCGCTGCGAAGTGCTGGAGACGCTGGAGCGGGACCCTTGGGGGCGGCCCTACCTAATGGTAAGGGAAAAAATTCCCCCCAAGGCTCCGACGTTGACCCAGTGTCTCCAGCCGGAGCTGCTCGAAGGAGTTGTTAGCTCCCTGTTCCCAGCGCGGGCGGTGGAACATGTTCCACCGCAGATGACTCCGCCTCGGTCGCCAATGGTGCCCGACGTGGATGACGACGACGTGCCCGAGGTCACTTGGGTAGAACTATAGCTGGCGGTGAGAAGGCTGAGAGCCAAACGCACCGCCCCGGGACCCGACGGCATTCCAGGCCGAGCGTACCCACGCTCGGCCTTGCTCTAGTCGACGACGCTCTCGAGCCCCGACTGAGAGGGCTTCTTAGCGCATGTTTGGAGCGGGGCCAGTTTCTGAAATTGTGGAAGACGGGGAAATAGGTCCTCATCCGAAAGGAGGGGCGCCTGGCGGACTCGCCGTCCGCCTACCGGCCCATAGTGTTGTTCGCTCTACGGTGCAAGCTCTTTGAAAGAGTAATTGCGAAGCGCCTCGTCGAGAACCTCTCACGAGTGGGGCCGGACCTGGCGTATGGCCAATATGGCTTCCGCCAGAGGCGCTCCACCGTGGATGCCATCATGCGCGTGAGGGCTCTGGCGGAGGATGCAGTAGCCCGGGGTGAGATGATGTTGGCGGTGTCCCTGGACATCACCAACGCGTTCAACACCTTGCCCTGGAGTTGCATTAGGGAGGCGCTCGTGTATCAAAAAGGGCCTCTCAACGTCCGCCGCATAGTCGGGGCGTATTTGACGGAGAGAGCCGTCTTCTACCCAACCGTGACCGGTCTCGGCCGGCGTGAGATGTCGTGCGGTGTTCCGCAGGGATCGGTCCTGGGGCCGCTCCTGTGGAACATCGGATACGACTGGGTGCTTCGCGGTGAGCTCGCAGACGGAGCCGCCGTCACGTGCTACGGGGATGACACGCTCGTGACGGCGTGCGGGGCGAATTACCGTGAAGCGACCCTGAAGGCCACGACCGCGGTTGCCCAAGTCGTGGAGCGGATCCGGCGACTGGGTTTCGAGGTGGCTCTGCATAAAACCGAGGCCCTGTTCTTTCATGAGCCTCGGAGCAAGCCACCTGAGGGATCCAGTCTCATGGTGGGAGGTAATCGCATCGGCATCAAGCCCCAAATGAAATATTTGGGGCTCGTGCTCGACGGCCAATGGGACTTCGGAGAGCACATCCTAAGTCTGGCCACCAAACTGAAGGGCACAGCTCTCGCTCTGGCGCGACTGCTGCCCAACAAGAGGGGGCCCAATGACTCCCGCAGAAGACTCTACGCGGGAATCGTGCGGTCCATAGCCCTGTATGGGTGCCCAATATGGGCGGTGGCTCTGAAGGCCGGAAGTGTGCGGATGCTGCGCGCTCCGCAGCGGGTGATGGCCATCAGGGTCATCCACGGGTACCGCACGATCTCCTTCGAGGCGGCGAGTCTCCTTGCCGGAACTCCGCCATGGGACCTGGAGGCGAGAGCCCTTTCGCAACTGTACCAGTGGCGAAAGGGAGCAGGGACGGAACCCCGAGCCTCGAGAAATCGAGGCCGTGCATTCCCAGCTCCGCCAGGCCATCGTGGTGGAGTGGAAGGGACGACTTGGGCGACCAAGCGCAGGGCACGCCGCAACAGAGGCGGTAAGGCCCATCATGGAGGATTGGCTAGAGAGGCGACACGGAAGCCTCTCGTACCGACTGACGCAGGTGGTCTCCGTGAAGGGGTGCTTCGGGGACCACCTGCATCGGATCAGGAAGGAGCCAACACCTGAGTGTCATCACTGCGACGCAAGCGAGGACTCAGGGCTGCACACGCTGGCGGACTGCCCGGCGTGGGAAGCGCCGAGGCGTGACCTCGTGGCAGCCATCGGGGTGGGAGTCCTCTCGCTTGGCAGCATGATTGCGGCAATGGTGCGGAGCGCGAGCGCGTGGGCCGCTGCGAGAATGTAATGCTCGCGAAGGAGATGGCGGAGCGCGCCCGGGAGATGTTCAGAACTCTTCCGGCCCGCCGAGCCCCGCAACATGCTCGCCGCGCGTCGCAGGCGACTCAGGCGCCGGAGGTCGCTTAACGACCTCCGTCCTCCATGAGCGCAGGCCTGGGGGTGGCAGGTGAGGCCGCCTGTCACCCCAGCAGAAGCAGGCCGGGACGGTGGGGCGACTAGCACCCCTCCCCCAAACCGGGGCAAGACGGGGACACCGTGGTTTCCAAACCCGAGGGGGCCATCTCGAAACCGGAGATGGCCCAGGGTCAGTCGGGGTGAGAGGGATATGCTCTATGGGCAACATTACATAAAAAAAAGGTATTTAATGTCTATAAAGCTTTAGTAATAAAATCGTAACTAAGTGAAAACTGTACATTTTGACGTGTGTTCTAGGAGCGATACCGATGCCGAAAATGAATTTTTGTCTGTTTATCGGTTTATCTGCTTTTAATTATCGATGTCCGAGCATCGCTTGAAAACCGCTGAACAGAACATTCTTCTAGGGCATGGTCATCAACTGCGCTATATATCATCACGCTATTATAGGTATAATAGGAGCAGTAGAGCAAAATCGGTCTTAACTATTTTTGATGATAACTTTATTATTACTAGGTAGACCTTTACGAAATTTTGTAGTTCAGCAGAACTCGGACATGGTCAAAATCTGGACTATAACTCATCACGCTATACCTTATTCATGATGAATACAGAGCACAAACAGGGTAGAGAATGAGCCCGCGTGGAACGCCACTACTGCTACTGAAGTAAAAAAGCTTGTTGGCCGTATGAAGTACAAATCTCCAAGCGGTTATGATGAGCTGCCGATAACTGTGATTAAAGATAATATAGACATTTTAGCAGAGCCCCTTAGCTTTTTTTATAACGAGTGCATGGAAGAAGGCATTTTCCCTGATCAGTTTAAGATTGCAAGGGTAATTCCCATCCACAAAAAAGGGTCTAAACAGGATCCCAAAATGTATAGGCCTATGTCACTTTTACCGACAGTCTCAAAAATCTTTGTAAAACTGATAAAATCTAGACTTCTGAGACACATCAATAGGAATAGGCTGTTAAGCCTGAAGCAATTCGGCTATCAGAAAGGAGTCGGTACCCGCGATGCTATCGAAACTTTAATTAATGATATTAGAAATACGAGTAAGATAAACAAAAAGCAGAAGGTCGCTGGATTATTTTTAGACCTAAGTTCTGCATTTGACACCGTAAATCATGAGTTGTTGTTGGTCAAACTAGATCACTACGGTATACGGGGTAAGCCTATGCAACTTCTGAGGTCTTACTTAGATAATAGAAATTTTTTTGTTGAGGTAAAAGGACTAACACAGTACACACCTATTAAAAATCCTACTAAAAATCAACTTTGTGAGCATTCATTCAAATCAAAAATGCTTCGAAATACGATTGGAGTTCCACAAGGGTCTATATTGGGTCCGATATTCTTTGTAATATTTGTTAATGATCTCGTGTATCATGTGGTAAATGAAGTATCAGATCACACAAACCTTGTATTATTTGCGGATGACACTAATGCCATAGTTTCAGCTGACGACATAGGTGGACTTAATGAGCGTGTGAACGAGACACTGTTAGTGCTGGGTAACTGGTTCACGGTAAATGGTCTCCAAGTTAATTCAGCAAAAACAAGTGTCATGCTCTTTAGATCTTCTGTCAGAAGTTGTGACCGGCTCTGTTGCAGTCTAAGTGGCACCCAGGTTCAAACAGTCGAAGTAACAAAGTTTAGGCATTCATGTGGATTGCGACTTAAATTGGAAGTATGAACTTGCTGTACTGGAAGATTCCATAAGTTCGGCCTGCTATGTGCTCAGAAGTCTCCGAAATGATGTTGGCATAATCCAACTAAAAACTGTGTATTATGCTCTGGCGGAGTCCAGGTTAAGATATAGCATTCTATTCTGGGGGGCTAGTTACGAGTATAACATAAAGAAGGCCTTTATAATACAAAAAAGAGCGATTCGCACTATAGTGCGTATCAGGCAGCAAGAGTCGTGTAAGGAATACTTCAAAGAGCTTGGGATATTAACTGTCCCCAGCCTGTACGTCCTTGTGTTACTGACCCATTTCAAAAAGTATGTTCATGAATACGAAACGGAAAATGAACGATTAGTAAGAGAAAGTACAAGGCGGAGGGACTTTCAAACAAAAACTACTCCACGGCTAGATATTTGTAAACACGGCACTGCACATATGTCGGTAAAACTTTTTAATAAATTACCATCAGAGCTAAAACTCTCACTTTATAAAGGTGAGTTTGAGACCAAATTAAAATTATGTTTGATGGAGGGTAGTTTTTACTCTATAGAGGACATTTGAATTCGGCGCAGGTGGAATTGCAATTTTTACATAATTAACTATTGACTGTGGCTTTAGTAGTTTATAGTTTTGTCATTTGTTTGATTATTATTTATTGGATTAAGAGTAACTGATTATAATTGACAATTATATTTTCATATTATTAATGGACTTGCTTGACTGACCCTCAATGGTATAGAAATTATTTTAAACTTGTTTGTGTACTTATATTGATGTTTTTTTTATTTTTTAATGTGTTAATGTGTTAATGGATCAATTACATAATATTATATATTTATATTCAATTAATTTAATAGATTGACATGACATACCATATTGAATTTATCTTAGGAAATTGAATTCATTGATGGCTTACAATTAAATATTATTGTCTTACTCATAATATGTATAATTTGCTTAATATTTTAAACTTAAACGAAGATGTGGCACCGGGTTTTTGTTTTTTGCGAATGTTACGTAATTCGTTTTTTACTGTATGTTTGTTTTAAGATTTTGCATGTATGTATCCTACACAATGTAAAATTGTTTGTGATGATAAATAAATAAATATCATAACGCTATTATATGAAGGAATCGGGTAGAATTGATTTCGATATTACATATTTCTTTATTTATTTCGAACGAATTGTCAATTTAATATGAGTGCATTACATCACCTCATCCGGCCCGTTAAATAAAATACCTTAATACTTATGTATTATTATCGAGACTGCAGAAATAAACATACCTTGATCTATTCCGAACTAAATGCGTACGAAGTTTGTACGAAGTCGCAGGCAACAGCTAGTTAACTATATATATGATAGATATAATATCTCTATATTTTTCATAGTCTATTCTCAGTGTGGGCGCAGTAGCGGAAGGTTATCGTTGGAGACTATGGTTCCATGGTCCGGAGAGACATTGCATGTGATTTCGTTACTATACCTCGTTTTGCGAGGAAGTATGTAGACAAAAGATGTGAAGGCGGGAAGGCAGCTCGTTGTCGCAGCACATTTAAGAATAAAAAAAGAGGCACTCCGGGAGTACCGACAGAAGTGAAAACACGAAAAAAATATTTACACAGCCATCTATATTGTTCATTATGAATCAGTTCGAAGCTTCATCAAGGTCATAACAGAATAGTTCATCAGCTACAACAAAGATGGCGTTATTATAAAAATATGGAAAGCGTCACAGTGACGATGACACGAGTTCCATGATTTTTATCACCCAAAAAGTGCTCAATGAGCTTCAAGAAGTTTTTATTGTTGTTATTGAGAAATCATGCTGATATATTTTCATGTCTTAATATCTTACCAGAGCTGTAACTTGTTTCCAATGTCCTGATGGTCTTGTTAAACCGCAATCCGCTCTGTGAACGGAATGTATGTAAGTTATGTGGAAACTTGTTAAAATGACGTCAATCCGAACTTTCCGAGTGATAAAGCCTTGCATTTAAAGCTTGCACTTTGAAGCCAAGAGCCCACTCGCTAATTTTTTCTATCAATATTTATATTAAAGAGTTTTTAAGCATTTTGTATGCTTACTTTTCGTATAGATTTAGATCCGAAAAAGAGAACATCTAGGACTCTTAAGGCGACGCTGGAGCCATCTACCGTAATTCTTGCGAACTACGGAATGTTTAAAAATGACAGTAAAGTCATTCATTGTTTCCGTAGTTCGCAAGAATTACGGTAGATGGCTCCAGCGTCGCCTTAAGACGTATATAATATAACGGAGAATTTCGAATATCTGGGACGTGTCTAGGTGGCTCAGTTGGTCAGAGCGGTTCCTGTAAGGGACTGGTCGCGGGTTCAACTCCCGTCCTAGATGTTCTCTTTTTCCGATCTAAATCTATAAAAAAAGAGAGACTTGTTTCTAATTAATAATATCAAACGCTCACATTCCTAAATAATAGTAATAACGGTTGGTGCTTGACCGTTTCTACGATAGGCGTCTACCTATTTTTTTATTTTTTTTTTATCGTGCGGAAATCCCTTCGGATACCCCCCCGCGTGCCAGCGGGGGCGGTTATGTCGGGCTTGAACCGACTAAAACCGCACGCCGTCTCGGGTCTACAGACGCCGGGGTGTAAGGTTGCCCATAGAGCATATCCCTCGCACCCCGACTGACCCTGGGCCATCTCCGGTTTCGAGATGGCCCCCTCGGGTTTGGGAACCACGGTGTCCCCGTCTTACCCCGGTTTGGGGGAGGGGCGCTAGTCGCCCCACCGTCCCGGCCTGCTTCTGCTGGGGTGACAGGTGGCCTCACCCGCCACCCCCAGAGGACAATAGACCTAATGCCGCTATCTTGCGCCCGCGTCACACGCACAATAGAAGCGATGATAGGCTATAATTTTTTTTGGAATTCTTATCTGTTTGTTTGCGATGGACGCAAAAATTACTGAATGGATTTGGAGGCAATTTTTTTTATTAGAAAGGTCTTGATTAAACTTAAAATCTGACGTATTTTTGATTGCAATTGGTTAAAAAGATCCGGACATATGACCAAAAAACGATAACCGACCTCCGCGCGGGCGGAGCCGCGAGCATCAGCTAGTTTTAATATAAGATCATTGAGCTCACCTCAGAGCTAGTATATACAACGTAAGTATCTCCTGTAAGTGGCACTCTGGTGATCGTGTCGCAATATGTGGCTTTACATGCGCAGATAACGGACTTCGTTTTGACTTGTATCGCCGCACATGGTTTATCTGAAAAATAATAGAACGATGTGATCATAATCGGGATTTTGAACATATCTGACGATCTCTGTGGCGTAGCGGTACAGCGCTCGACTGCTAAGTCAGAGGTCGTGTTCGATTCCCGCTCCGTGCAAATATTTGTGGGCATATATATGAATATTTGTTTTGGTCTGGGTGTTTTTATGTGTAATATGTATGAAGTTATCAAAAATGCATCTAAGAAAGTACCTATTTATATCCGCATTCTAGAACTCATAATACAAGCTAGTTAAACTATGCTTACTTTGGGTCTAAATAGCACTGTGTAGAATGTCGTAGAATATTTATTTACTATTATTATCCGAGACTGGCAGTGCGCAAACAAAGTGGTCACACTGGAAAAAGTCCAGTGGGCCATCAGTAGTTTTCACACTTATAAGGCAGCTGGCCCCGACGGGATCATCCTTGCTATGCTACAGTGGGGCGACAAACCAGTCGCGAGCAGACTGTAACGTATCTTTAAAGCCTGTCTGGCACACAGATGCGTTCCGAAAGGATGGCGGGAAGTAGGAGTCATTTTCATCCCGAAGCCAGGAAAGGGTGATTACACGAATCCCAAAGCACATCGACCAATCAGTCTGCCTGTCACCTCCTTCATGCTAAAGACCATGGAACGCCTATGCGAGAGGGAGCTGAGATATGGTACACTAAAACAGCTACCCCTACATGCAAACCAGTACGCATACAGCTCCGCTAAGTCTACGGAATCAGCCCTTCATCTGGTAGTCAGCCGGATAGAGGAAGCGATCGAACAAAAAGGCATTTGCCTAGGAACGTTCATTGACATCGAAGGACCTTTCGACAAAACCAGCTTCACCAGTATTCGCCCTGTCAAAACATGGAGCGGAACCGGTACTATCAGACTGGATAACAAACATGCTCAGCAAAAGACCGCAGGGTGGAGTTATCTCTCCCCTCCTGTGGAATTTAGTGATAGACGACTTAATCACAAGGCTGAACAAAAACCGAGACTACACAATAGGCTACGCCGACGACCTAATACTCCTTATCTCAGGAAAGGTAGTGGGAATGGTCTGTAACTTAACCTAACAAGCCTTACGCATCGTAGAAAAATGGTGCGGGGAATTTGAACTATCGGTGAATCCGAACATAACCGAGTTAGTCATGTTCACAAACAAAAGGGTACTAGGCGAATACCGATTACCCAAACTCTTTGACACGGAACTCCAACTGTCGAAAGAGGTCAAATACCGGCGTAATTCTTGACAGCAAGTTAAAATGGAGTAGCCACCTAGACAATAAATTAGAAAGGCCGGGATTACCTTCTGGCAGTGCAGAAGAATGATTGGTAAAAAATGAGGGCTAACACCGAAAATCATCCTGTGGCTTTACGAAACAGTAATCCGCCCCATGATAGCGTATAGCGCTATCATCTGGTGGCCAAGGACCGAAAACCGCACAATAGCGGCTAAACTACAACGGACCCAAAGACTAGTCTGCATGGCAACCACTGGATGCATGATATCTCTATACCCCCACCGCGGCAATGGAAGCCATGCTCGGACTCCCACCCTTGGATCTGTTCATCCGCCAAGAAGCAACAGCTGAGGCTATACGCCTAAGGGCACTCAACCTATGGAGCGAGAGAAACACACAACACACCTCACTGCTCATAGATCTCACAAAAAACATACCTATGATACCTATGTTTACACGATCATTTATTGCTCCTGCAATAAATGATCGTGTAAACAAACAACACGTATTCGACAAAAAATACAAGATCCAACTTCATGAGGACCACCGCTGTGAGGCTTTATGCCCAACGGAATTACGCATCTTCACAGATGGATCAAAAACTGGTACAGGCACCGGGGCTGGCGTCGTCTCGGAGGATCTTAATATATCCATTTCAACACCGCTGGGGACCCATAACACAGTATCTCAAGCTGAGTGCATGAGGATTACTCTGGCAGCTTCAGCGGTAATGGCCAGGAGAGTTGAAGGCCACTCAATACGCATGCACTCCGACAGCATGGCCGTGCTGCAAGCTTTAAACAGCCACACTATAAACTCGGGACTAATACTGGAGTGCCATCTTAAATTGAACCAAATAGGCCACTTCAACAACATAACCCTGCAATGGATTAAGGGCCACAGCGGCTCGCGCGGCAATGATGCAGTAGATGAGCTTGCCAGGAGAGGATCTGACATGGTGATAATGGGACCTGAGCCCATAATACCGATCCCTTTTGCATACCTACGAACCATAGTAAACAAACGAACGAGAGATCAACACAACAGCTATTGGATAAATCTGGATGTTTGCAGACAGGCGAGGGAAGCACTCCCTGTGCTTGAAAATAGACTGACCAGGAATCTTCGACAACTGACCAAACGGCAACTGCGCACGGCCACAGCTGCAATTACAGGGCACGGCTCCTTCAATAAACACCTTTTTATTTTAGGAATCACCGACAGCCCTCTCTGCAGTGCCTGCATGAGAGAGGAAGAAACAGCGCCACACGTGCTCCTACACTGCCCTGCAACCGCCACATACAGTGTTAAGTACTTCGGAAACTCAGGTACGCTCCGGGAGAAAACGCCAGCAGCGTGAATAGCTTGCTGACGTTCTTCAATGAGTTGGGGTGGATTGAATAAAATGCCCACCCTCACGCAAAAACCGCGCCTTGTCGTGGAGTTGCGGATACCAGCCCGTGATACCATACCATACTATTATTATCTGAATCTTGGGCGAATTGGGGATTACCCTACAGGCGTTACTTATTGATTCTAGAAGCTTGGATGTGCTGCAGACAATCCTAGGGTATCTAACTAAACAAACTTTAAACGTATGTACTTAGGGTGCATGTAAGTCATTTTCATTATTCAAGGTGCCACATCATCACCACTTGAAAACCTAGGTATATAGGCGCTGTGCAGACGAGGGACAGTGGCGAACTTTTTTTAATTTTTTTATTTTTAGGACACGTCAATTTGACTTCACCTCACTTGGTGGTAAGCTGAAGATAAAGTCTCAGGAAAGAGGGTTACCATTACATACACGTACCATGTTAACAATGGTGGCACTCAGCTTGACGGCCTTTTTTTTTTTTTTTTTTTTTTTTTTTTTTTTTTTTTTTTACGTGCGGAAATCCCTTCGGATACCCCCCCGCTGGCCAGCGGGGGTGGTTATGTCGTGTCTCGACTAAAACCGCACGGTGTCCTCCCCAAGTGTCCGTTGCCGGGCACCCCGGGTAAGCCCTCGAAAGGATAACCAGCTTGACGGCCTCATCAAAAGAAGATTGTCGTCGCAGCACCGCGTGACACCCACCGGTCCCACTAGTGCTGCGACCACAATCCCACTGCCCGGCTATGCACTTGCTGACCCCTGAACGCAATCAAACCGAAATTGGATTATTATGGAGGGTTTTTCGCAATCGTGCACGGTGGTACCCACCCGGCCGTATTTTGTGACAAATTTGTGTCATCAAATTTCTACCACCTGACTAAATGTCGGCGGCGGGCTCTGCTACTACTACTAGCTTTTTTTTTGCCGTGCGGAAATCCCTTCGGATACCCCCCGCCGGCCAGCGGGGGCGGTTATGTCGCGTTGCCCATAGAGCATATCCCTCGCACCCCGACTGACCCTGGGCTATCTCCGGTTTAGAGATGGCCCTCTCGGGTTTGGGAACCACGGTGTCCCCGTCTTGCCCCGGTTTGGGGGAGGGGCGCTAGTCACCCCACCGTCCCGGCCTGCTTACTACTACTGCCTGCCTCTAAATAACTACATATATCATATTTTCATTGCTGATGAAGCTTTTTCTTCGGGGCCTAACATCATGAATCTGAGCTCCAATCCCGGTTGCATCCAAAGCTTACAGTTTGGAACCCAGGGTACGCTCTTCTACTTCTCCTTTCCATAACCTGGTTCGTTGTGACTTTTACGGGAGCGACTGCCCTCTCACATCTTGCTATGGCCCAGATGCTCTACGGATCTTAATGGTGCCCATGAGTATATGGAATCCATGGGCCCATGGGACGCCATAGGTGTACGGAGCCATGGGTATATGGCCCCCCCCATGATTCATTTTAGGGGGCCATATAAGGCCCCATCAAAATCTTGCAGCTTGGCGCTCGGGGTCCTCACTTCTATTCGATCTATTTCATAGTTTGTTTCACATAAGCTATTACGGGAGCGACTTTCTGATAGGTATATTACAATATTATAATTATAATGAGCTTTATTCCCTTTATCTAAAGGGTAACTAGAAGATCTTCTACGTAAATAACACTGTTGATACTACATCACCACCTTAACCTTCGTTGTTTTTCTGCATATTATTGCAAGCGCCTTTTTTTTTTACGTGCGGAAATCCCTTCGGATACCCCCCCGCCGGACAGTGGGGGTGATTATATCGTGTATCGACTAAAACCGCACGGTGTCCCACTCCCCAAGTGTCCGTTGACGGGCACCACGGGTAAGCCCTCGAAAGGATAACAAGTAACTTTACTATGCCAAAAATACCTAAAGTCGTCGAATACCCTCGCCTTAACTGACACTTAATTGACACTCATCCCAAAAAAATCTCGAATAGGTGAAAAGGCGCCTTTTACGACTCTGCCTATCCCTTCGAGACTATACAGGCGTGAGTGTATGTGTGTATGTCTCTATCGACGATGTTCATAAAAGCATCATCATTATACATTCCTCTAAAAATATAGACGGTCATAAATATACAATAGGTACTTACCGGCATTTATTGTTGTCAATCGACAGAAAAATATCACAAGCAATACATAAAGTGGTTTGTAAGATTCCATACTCATTCTAATATGTTCACTAACAAAGTTTGCGACCATAGAACACCAAAGAATGATATTATCACAAATGTAGTAGGTATATTCTCTAACGTTACGCAGAGCAATATGAACGGAACACTGGTTCATTGTTACGTACTTATACCTATATGGTCGCAGGTCACTGAGTGCTACTTATCTGGATCATGCATACCCAACCAATACATTCTAGAATTAGTGATAAGTTTTCGCCAATAGATGTCATTAATAGTTTCATATCTATATACAAATAAATAAAATTGAAGTGTCTGTTTGTAATATTAAACTAACAGATTTTTAATGATGGCACATGAATGTATACACGATACTTATAACAATAATATAATTTTATAATTTATGTCTGTTTGAAAAAGGAAGTCTCTGGAACGACTGGACCGATTTTGACAGTACTTTCACTGACAGATAGGTAATGTTACAAGGTGTAACATAGGCTACTTTAATTTCCGAAAAATAATTAGGGTATTGCGCAAACGAACTATACATTATATATATGTGACAGCTTTTTAATGACGCCCGTTACACACGTAGCTATAATATATATTAATATGCCGTGTTATAATATATATTATAGTAAGCTACCACACACGGAGACGATGCTTTAATATAATATTTTGCCTTCATTTCTTTGATGAATGGCCTCGCGTATGCACGCGTTTTGTAATAAAGGGTGTTTTGATTACTAATTTGGTTATTATGAATTCAAAAAATAGGTACACCTTACACCCCGGCGTCTGTAGACCCGAGACGGCGTGCGGTTTTAGTCGGTTCAAGCCCGACATAACCGCCCCCGCTGGCCGGCGGGGGGGTATCCGAGGGGATTTCCGCACGAAAAAAAAAAAAGGTACATGGCTATTGAATTTAGTTGACACGACGTGATGTCTTCTTCAGAAGACGATTCTGATGCTGCTTTTGATATGTTAGTTGCCCTATCAGGCACAAAAAATAGAACGAAGTGGATTGAATCGCATATAAAGAATAAAAAAAGTCATCGCGAATTTAATCTGTACCGTGCACTTTTTTTTATTTTTTTTTTCTTGCGGAAATCCCTTCGGATACCCCCCCGCCGGTCAGCGAAGGAGGTTATGTCGGACTCAAAAAAATTCGCTCAATATTTTAGGAGTTCAAAATCATCATGAAGCAGAGCGGGAGCGTCAGGCAGGAAAGGGACAGAGGGAGAATTACACTCGAATCCTCGAACACGTTGGAACATGCTGTATATTCAAAATATGTCGTAATATGTCTTGCTATACCATAATATGCAATAATATATATTACTATGCGATAATATACATTACGGTATAAGTTAGTGACGTCATAGAAATATAATTATATTATAGCTGCGTGTGCGGTCACTTGAAAATTTATATTGAAAAAATATATTAATATGCCTTGCTATTAGTCATATTAATATAAATATAGCTGCGTCTGTGACAGGCTTGACAAAATGTTTTTTCGGTTCTTCTGAATAACTTAAATATTTGACCATAAATGGCATTCTAATAAATTTCAACTATTTTTACTTCACATCAGAAGTACATAATATTATTATACTAAATTGATGGAAAACCCAAATTAAGAACAATTAAACATAAGTAATTTGCATTGGACATAAGCACCACCATGTACTTATCACCATTTACGTAGGTACAGTCAGCGTCAAAAGTGGATGAGCATACCCAGGTGTCAAAGTAGGTGATGCTACAGAGCGTCAAAAGTAGGTGATGCCATGGAGCGTCAAAAGTAAGTATAGCGACAAAGTTTCAAAATTTAATGATAAGTAGGTACCAAGTCACCTAGGGGTGTGTGTTGGGTAACCTCCTCGAGTGTCGCTCCGATTCCGATCCCGCTGCAGTCCGGGGGGAACGGAATCGGAGCGGCCGGTAAACCCTGGGCGGCGGTCAATGGCTTCCCCTTCACCCCTTCATAGGGTTGGCATTGATCGTCGGCCAATACCCAACGTGGCGGGAACACATCGCTCTCCGTACTCCTCTGCTTTCAGAGGAGACAGGATGAGCGATGCTGTTAATGGTGAGATGGCCCAGGGTCAGCCGGGGTGCGAGGGATATGCTCTATGGGTAACCTTACACCCCGGCGTCTGAAGACCCGAGACGGCGTGCGGTTTTAGTCGGTGCAAGCCCGACATAACCGCCCCCGCTGGCCGGCGGGGGGGGTATCCGAAGGGATTTCCGCACGATAAAAAAAAAAAAAAAAAAAGGTACCAAGTCACCTTGACGTTCAAAATTGCGCGAAAGTATGAAAGCACTAGCGGCACGGGACCCGGCTTCGCCCGGGTATAAATTCGTAAAAAATGACCTATAACCCGATTGCAGCGCCACCTTCCGGATCCAATGGTAAATATAAGATAGCTACAAGAAGCTTTCAAATTGAATTTCATGCTTCTTTGAAAATGACGAGCTTTCCATATAATCGTTCATCACCTATTTTATCGGATTATTCCACTTAAATCACCTAGGTGATCATTAGTAGCAAAATTTAAAAATATGCTACGCTACTTGTTCATTTATTCCGAACCAAAAGTAGGTATATGAATATATATAATATATGACTATAATTGTAATTGTCTAAATAAAAATGATTTAATTGCAATAACTTTGCTTTATACATTATACACATATATATATTGATTTTTACACATCACTTATCACACAATACTCTCACATTTACACACATAACAACACACAAATACATACATGGGTTCCAGTTGAAAACCAGCGCCAAGGTCCGCCTGGCATATGCTGAACTGGACACCCCTTTGATGCATACGCGAGGCACATAATAAATTAATAAACCATGTACTAGGTTAAGTGGAATGTTTAATGTGTCTTACATACATCAAATAAACGTTTCTTTCTTTCTTTCTTTCTATATAGCTATACGCTTCGGCCGCAGTGAACAGGGGGCAGCAGTTGTCGGCTGCCCTATCGCGGCGGCCCAAAACGTTGCTGACGGGCGGTGCCTTTTGGTGCTTGTCGGTGGGCCATGTCAGGGTGCACTGCACGGCGGAAATGACGACGGGTGACCGTTGCTACCGCTGTGGCCAGCCTGGTCATAACCGTGTCGAACCCGTGTGGCGCCCCGCTGCACTGTTTTAGGTGTGCAGCGGGAGGCAAGTCGGCCGACCACAGGGTTGGTAGCAAGGCTTGCGCTGGAGGGCGGGCGAAGCCGGGAGGCCGGCCTTCCGCCTCCAGTTCGCAGCGGGATGCGGAGATGGGGGTTCCATACTCAACTCCGCATCCGGCAGGTGAACGTGGGCCACGGTGGCCATGCTCAGGACCTTCTGCTCTAGAGTGAGACACACACTACTATGATTCTCAGCGCATATTTGGAGCGGGACTAGTTACCGAAATTGTGGAAGACGGGGGAACTGGTTCTCATCCGAAAGGAGGGGCGCTCGGCGGACTCGCCGTCCGTCTACCGGCCCATAGTGTTGCTCGACAAGGCGTGCAAACTTTTTGAAAGAGTTATTGCTAAGTGCCTTGTCGAGAACCTCTCACGAGTGGGGCCGGACCTGGCGGATGGCCAATATGGCTTCCGCCGGAGGCGCTCCACCGGTGATGCGATCAAGCGCGTGAGAGCTCTGGCGAAAGATGCAATCACCCGGGGTGAGTTGATGTTGTCGGTGTGGAGGAACAGGTTGTGATGTTCCTCCAACACAAAGGAAGGATCCTCCGATCAGGCAAGGTGATCTGGCAGGTTGTCGTTAGGATGTTGTATATGTATTATACCAGCGCCCGAACTTCACTTTCGCGATTCAGGATTGGTAGTAGTATCGAAGTAGTTCAACTTGTTGTCGCTAGATGGCGCTGGTATGTGGTATCGCCACATCACCCCCCGCCAAGACCGGAAGTTGATTGCGATGAGTCAGTGGCCTTAAGCTCTCTTGTGGAGCGTGCCAGTGCCAGTCTTGTGTAGTTCCATTTCTTCGGAACTGAACGCCGCTGGTTACATTGGAGGAACAATCTTCCTCGCTATTCCTCGTTAATTGGTACTAACCACTGGTCCCGAAGATGCGGGCTAAGTGCGGTGATGCGGTGCCGCGGTGAAGTGCCCAGTGAGTCGGGGCTCGAAGCGTCGAGGTGAGTCCTTAGTGAGCCCTCGGTGAGGTGAGGCGAATCCTCAGTGAGATGAGGTGAGTCCTCGGCAGTGAGACGGCGCGAATCCTCTTGAGTCAAGGTAAGTCGTCCGTGTATAGGGCGAATGCTGCGTAGACGGGAGAGATGTGCTCTTCTTATGTGAACCGTATATGCCGTAGGCAATGACTACTTCGTAGACGGGAGAGATGTGCTCTTCTCAGGTGGACCGTATGTGCAGTGTGCTGTGCCTTAGAGGCTGATGTGGCCTCAGGGTAACCAGGCTGCAACGGTCGCTGCATGCTGTGGTATCCCAGTTGAGGCCGAAGCTGCTATCTTTGATTAAGAAGGCCAGAAGTGTGCGGATGCTGCGCGTTTCGCAGCGGGTGATGGTCAACAGGGTCATCCGAGGGTACCGGGCGGTAAGGCCCATCATGGAGGATTTGTTAGAGAGGCGACACGGAAGCCTCTCGTGCCAACTGACGCAGGTGATCTCCGGTAAGGGGAGCTTCGGGGCCCATTTGCATCGTATCAGGAAGGAGAGGGAAGGAGAGCAGAGAAGGAGCCAACGTCTGAGTGCTTCTTAACAAAATTGCATTTAATGGTATACGTGGTAATCTCTTACGTTGGTTTATTGCATACATAACTAACCGTACTCAAAAAGTGGTAATTAATGGTTATCAGTCTGACAGAATAACTGCAGTAACTTCCTGAAGTTCCACACGGCTCTATTATGGGGCCATTATTATTCACGATATTTTTAATGATATTAGCACTTGTTTCTTACACTGTAACTATTTACTTTACGCTGACGACTTAAAAATTTACAAGTCTATAAACAATACTGATGACTGTGTTCACCTTCAAAGTAGGTAACTTATGTCGACTTTCTAATTACTGCACCACCAATAAACTCTCACTTAGCCTGCCTAAATGCAACTCAATCACCTTCACTAAGAACATAAAAATTTATAGCTACAACTACAGTTTAAATAACAAAGTGTTGAAGCGAGTATTTTCGATACAAATTCAAATTAATTTATTGATGGCAACTAGGCCCAATTGGTTAGTAACAATTTGACTTAAACCTACTGTTAGTAACAATATTATGTCAAGTGAGTCACTAAATTATAAACTGGTATGACATAAATATAATTTTAATTTTATTCGACATAAATCTAAGACCGATATTCTTAGCAATCCATGGATTCTCCGTGCGGGTGCCGGGTCCATCGCGTTGCTGAGTTGGGAACTCGGGACAGTGCCTGGGACTTGCGACCCAAGTGTAGGTTTAGAAGTTCACTACCCAAGTTCCCCTCCCTGCCTAACCAAATTTGATACGAACCTACTAGTGCCGCTTTAGACATTCGTCCTAGTAATGAGCTTATTGTAGCTCTCGATAGGCCTAGATCTTTAAGTAGGTTATAGAGAGATTTTGCTGGTATACCTCTCGCTCCCACTTCCACTGCATACAAATTAACCACGTACCCGTTGTTGATTAATTCGTTTGTGAGATCATAGTATTTATTTTTCTTTATTGTGTGGTCCTTCGGTATATTTGTTTCCCACGGTACAGTAAGTTCCACAAGAACCACATGTTTTAACCTCTTAGAATATAGGAATATGTCAGGTCTAGATGACGAAACCCCAACATCCTCCGGAATTTTATAGTGCTTTTCATACGTGTCGATTAGTAGAGTCCAATCTGGGGCAGTATCTAAGATTGAATAAGGTTTGTTCCTGAATGTTATGGATGAACCTTCAGACACAAAGTTGATATGACGTCTGTTAGTAGTCAATCCTTTTTGGGCTCTAGCTACTGCCAGACCATTGCTTCACGTATGATGATAAGCACCTTATCGTGGCGGCGTGAGTAATGGCCTCTATCGAGAAGCACCCTACATCCTACTAATATGTGTCTAGCCGTCCCTATTGCATCACCACAAGTATAACATTGTTTTTCTGTGGCCTTCCCCCATGTTAAGGACCGTTGTTCATGACAGACTATGACCTAATAAGGTTCCGAATAGACTGCCACTTCGCGGTCGCCTTCAGTGGACTGTATTTTGAGGATGTTGAGTCGAAGAATGAAACACTTGGATGGGTGGACTTGATTGACGTCAGTAAGGCATTGGATGTACTTGGCCCAGCACTACCCTTGATGTACTACTTCCTGTTGAGCTTCCTTGTTCCTTGAGAGACTCTTGTTGTCTACTTGTTGCTCCATCCATTGTCCATAATTTCCTATCAAATGGTCCCTGCTTTTATAGTCTTTTGTAGTGCTGGCCCGCGATCCAAATTCACCCTGCTCCTCACCTCCGCATTTCCATTTATTTATAAATCTCATGTTATACATATATTAATCACATAGCATATATGTATATTGGTAGCAATAAGAGTTGCACGACGATAGGTACACCTGTACCGTGCGACGTCGGGCTACTGAATGACGGGCTGATTGACCCCTCAGACTTATATATGGGCCCTGCCTCCCGCGAGCTACTATATAATAAAATGGCACCAGCCGGGGGAGCGCATATTCGCTTCTTACGGCGTGGGAGGCAGTCGCGGGGTGTAATTAAACTTACATACTAGTATACAAAGTCGTATTTCTTATTTATACGAAGTTATGTTAGATTCTGAGTAATGCATTGTCGTAATTATATTTGTAACTAGCTGACCCGGCAGACTTCGTACTGCCAATCTGCAATCGATAACAACTTCCATATTTATTCACCTTTTAAACCTTCTCTGGACCTCCACAAATACTTCAAGACCAAAATTAGCCAAATCGGTCCAGCCGTTCTCGAGTTTTAGCGAGACTAACGAACAGTAATTTATTTTTATATATAAAGAAGATTATGCTTTTCGGGGAATGTACTTTCTTTATTAAATTTGGCTCTAACATACTTAATTACTCAGATAACTAACTCATAACAGTAGTAAGCTATTTATCTTAGCTTAATATCAAAGTAATTACATAATTACGTTTTTAATTTACGTAAACCTAATATTTTCATAATTCATTCATTATATTCACGCTTACTAATCTACGTGTCACTGGCACATGTGTCCATAGTCTATTTGTGTCGTGCACATTCTCCCGCCGTCGCTGACCCTTGTTCGTCTGCGAGCTCCGTTGGTAGCACGACGATCTTCTTCGTAGGCCTCCTCAGCACGTGTCCGCTGCTGGTGGTGACGTCCACGACTCGTACCTCGCCGTCGGCTCCTGGGAACACCCGGCTGACGCGTCCTCGCGGCCAGGTGTTGCGCGGCAGATTGGAATCACAGATAATGACGACGTCCCCGACCTTCGGGGCGACGCCGGTGCTGGTGGGCTCCCGCCGGTGTTGGTGGGCTCCCGCCGGTATTGGTGGGCTCCCGCCGGTGTTGCAATAGGGGAAGGTTGTGACAGGGTGCGATGGAACACCTCCTCGCGGTGCACCCTGGGCAACGTGGGCGATGACGCATCATTGATTGCTCTTCTGGAGTAGCTGGCGTCAACGCAAACGGCCAAGATTCCAACCCGTGGGGTCCTTTATTGGGCCACTGTTACTCCGTTGTTAGGGGAACAGGAAAGCGAACGGGCTCGGCGTGCACTCGCATTGCCACCGAGCAGGCAGGAGAAGATCCCTCTCTCCTGCCCCCGTGGGCACATCGTAATCCCGGAAGGAGTGCTGTGGACATGTCTCGCGGCTCCGACCGGGGGCGAGGGTCTTGGCTTAGCCGCCCGGACTGCGAGGAAGAAAACCTCTCTAAAAAATTACCCCGAATCCCGCGTTCTGGTGCGTGACCAGGGGATGCATGGCTGATGGGTATACCAGTCCCAAGCGCACTCCCAGCCGGGAGCCCTGCGGACCTCTCGGTTGGGTTACAACCTACGCTTACCCGGGTATTGGGGGATCTCTGCCCGGGTCGACCTCTATTTCTCCCCCACTCGTGGGTTCTAATATGGAAAATTTAAATAATAAAAACGAAGATAAAAAGAAGGAGAAACAGAAAAAGAAGAAGGAGAAGAAATATAAAAAAGGTGAAGGAGACTCTATGGCGATGCCTCAAACGCTCGAGCTCCCAGAGGCCACTCTGACCTCTGGGAGCAGTCTAGCCGGCAGTGCGACGGATGTATCAGAACTCCCGGACTCTCTTTTGACCCCCGGGAGCCGAGGGAGCTCCATACGCTCTATAACTGAGGCGTCTTTACATGGAGAGCCCAGAGACCGACAAGACTCGGATTTGGAGTCGGTTAGTTTTGATCTCGGTGGAGAGCGGCGCAAGCGCGGCCGGTCTGACGGGGAGGGGGAGGACACGACTTCGATGCCTGCCCCAAAGATTACCACAGCGCGAAGAGGGCGATCAAACCCCCGTGGCGGTGCCAGGACACGCTCGGTAACACCAGGGCCGACAGGCTCTGCGTTTTCACGCTCGGAGGCCGTGGCGCGAGCACGCTTAGATCGCGAGCAAGTGGCAGAGGAAGAGGTAGAAACCCTCCTAGAAAAGGTGGTTCCATCTGCGCTAGGGGGCTCTGTCTCCCATGCACCGGCGGACATACTGGAGACTTCGGAGGCGGCCTTCAATGTCATTATTCGGGTTGCCACACATTCCCGGAACCTTAAAGGGAATTTTGTGAAGGCCCTTAAGGACTCTGGGACGCTATTATTCGAGAAGTTGAAGGAAACCCTCGGCTTGGTCACGCAACTCCAGGATCGCCTAGATGACCTAGAGCGCCGCCTGGAGACTCAGACGGTGCCCGCCGCACCCTCTTCTCCGTTGCTGCCGCGGTCATTACCACCCGCTGCTGAAACCTCTTCTCCGGTGCTGCAGCGGCCATCTCCGCCGGATGCCTTTCCTGATGCCCAACTGCGTCAAATAATGGATGCTGTTGGCCATCTTATAGATGGAAGGCTTGCGGGCCTAGAGGCAAGGCTGCCTCCCGCTCCGAGCGTTAGGCCTCCCTTGGCTGGACCCAAGCCGAAACCAGCAACCATTCCAACGTCTCGTCCCGGTACGAGGGGTTGCGCCCAGACGTCGGCTGCGCCAGGAAGGACAGGTGGGAAGGCAACCCAGCCGTCTATTGCCGCTTCCAAAGACTTCCCACCACTTCCAGTGCCGACACCGACGGGGAACCTGCGCGCACGTTCTGGACTTGTGCCTGCAACACCCGTGCCCATCGCACCCGCCCCTGTTGCCGGCCCATCGGTTCCTGCCCCGGCCAATGAGGGTTGGCAAACGGTGCAGGGGTCGAGGAAAAACCGAAGAGGAGGCAAGAGAAGGAGGGCAGCTGCTGCGGCCGCAGCAGCCACCCCACCAGCTCAAAGTGGCAGGAAGCCTGTAAGGCTGCAACCACCGAAATCGGCCGCCGTCGTAGTGACGCTGACGGCCGAGGCGGAGGAGCGCGGCCTCTCGTACGCGCAGGTCTTCAGGTCTGCCCGGACGGTTATCGGCCCTGCTGATCTTGGTGGCGTCGGGGCCCGAACGCGCCTCGCCCAAACCGGGGCTCGAATCCTCGAGTTCCCTGGCGCTGAGGGTGCACAGAGGGCCGATACGGTCGCAAAGAGGCTGCGGGACCTGTTCGAAGCGGAGCAGGGTGTAAAGATCGCCAGGCCCACGAAATGCGCGGAAATCCGCATATCGGGCCTGGACGACTCAATCACCGTTCAAGAAGTCCGGGAATTCGTAATTGCGAAGTCCGGATGTGCGCCGGACACGGTCAGAGTAGGTGCCATTCGCCCCGGCCCTGATCGCGTAGGTGCGGTGTGGGTCAGCTGCCCAGTCGCGGCAGCAAAAACCCTCGTGGAAGGAGGCAGGCACCTCGTGGGTCTCAGCGCTGTCAGAGTGACGGCCCTAGAGCCCAGGCCCATGAGGTGCTTCAGGTGCCTCGGGTCTGGCCACGTCCGCAACGCGTGCGAAAGCACGATAGATTACAGCGGACTTTGTTTCCGTTGTGGTAGTCCGGGGCATATAGCGGTGACTTGCTCCGCCAGCCCTCATTGCCCCGCCTGTGCGGCAGCCCAATTGCCTGCCAACCACCTGGTGGGGCTTGAGGGTTGCAGGGCCCATGAAAAGGCTTCCAAGCCACGACCGGGAGCCAGCCAATCGACTCAGGCTGGCCCTGCGGTAGTTGCGCGACCGCCGTCGCCGATGGAGGCTGTAGAAACTGCCCGGTAATGGACCAGTTCTCCAGCCTCCTCATCCAGACGAATGTCGACCACAAGGCCCGTGCGCAGGATAACTTCCTGCAGTACATTGCGGAGTGGTCGGTGGACCTAGCCGTGGTCTCGGACCCCTACTTAGTTCCTCCCCGCCCGAACTGGGTGGGTGACCGGGACGGGTCCGTAGCCATCGTAAGCTCCTTGGCGCCTCATTCCCCGCCGTTGTCGCCAAGAGACAACGGCCCGGGATATGTTACCGCCAACTGGGGGGGAATCATCGTTTATGGTGTCTACTTCCCCCCCAGATGGAGCTTTGCGGAATTCGAGGCCACTTTACATAATTTGGAGGCCTCGATACGGCGAATGGCGTCTGGACGCATCGTAGTGCTGGGGGACTTCAACGCTCACTCCAGGGCGTGGGGATCCCCCAGCACCAATGCAAGAGGTAGGGCGGTCGAAGAGTTGGCGGAATCGGTGGGCCTCTGTCTCCTCAACAGAGGCTCTACTGTCACATACTGGCGATGGCGGATGGGGGAGTCGATAGTGGACCTCTCGTTCGCTACCCCTGCCGTCGCCAGACTAGTAAGGAACTGGCGTGTCCTGGATGAGGTCGAGACGCTCTTGGACCATTCTTATATCCGATTTGAGCTCTCCCGGAACCAGGGCCCCAGAAGGGGTCACATGGCGCGCGGAATTCCCCGATTTCCGCGGTGGGTTTCGAGCCAATTGAAGAGGGACTTACTGGTGGAGGCAGCTATCGTAGAATCCTGGCTGTCTCCCCTGCCTCCAACCGAGGAGGTTAACGCCGAGGCATGCCGCTTTCGCAATGCGATCACGCAGATATGCGATGCGGCAATGCCTCGCTGGCGAGCCCGGCCTCCAAGGAAGGAGGTGTACTGGTGGTCCCCAGAGTTGGCACGCCTCCGTGCGGCGACTCATCATGCCCGGAGGCTGCTAAAACGCAGCCGGCGGAGCCCCCGCGACGACGGGGAAGTAGGCCGGCGAGTAGAAGTGCTTCGAGAGAGGAAGAAAACCTATGAGCTGGCCATAACGCGCGCCAAAGAGGAAAAAAGAAAGGAGATGCTGGAGAGCCTCGATCGTGATCCCTGGGGTCGCCCGTATCGCGCGGTGCAGACCAAGCTCCGTGCGCGCCCCCCCCCCCTTACCGAGGCTCTCCAGCCCAGCTTCCTTGCGGAAGTCGTCGAGGGTCTTTTCCCGGAGCGGGCGGAACACACGCCACCGTCCATGGCACCTCCTACTTTAGACGAAGGGGACGACGAAGAGGAGATTCCGCCCGTCACCGAGGTAGAGCTCGGGGCGGCTGTTCTTAGAATCCGTTCGAGGAACACCGCCCCTGGGCCGGACGGGATACCTGCCAAGATCTTGGCTGTGACCCTCGACCACTTAGATGACCGCCTCAGGGGACTGTTCGACGCGAGTCTGGCGAGCGGACGGTTCCCTGAGAGCTGGAAACGCGGGAAGCTGGTGCTCTTGGCAAAGCCGGGACGGCCTACCGACTCGGTCTCGGCCTACAGGCCTATCGTGTTGCTGGATGAGACGGGTAAATTGCTGGAGAGGATTATCGCTGCCCGTCTCGTCCAGCACCTGAGCGAGATTGGCCCCGATCTGTCGGACGCTCAGTTCGGTTTCAGAGCTGGGCGATCGACGATAGATGCGGTAATGCGCCTGAGGGCCGTGACCGAAGAGGTAGTGAGCTGTGGTGGCGTGGTACTGGCGGTGTCCTTGGACATCGCCAACGCCTTTAATAGTCTGCCATTTAGCTGCATCAGAGAGGCACTCCGGTATCATGGGGTGCCGCTTTACCTGAGGCGGCTGGTGGCAGACTATTTGGAGGACAGGAATGTTCAGGAATGTGTGTTGGCCTAAAAGTAAAATAAATATTATAAGGACAATTCAAGACTTAATGATTTCTTTTATTAACTTTTAATATAATTTTGGGTTGATGATGATGATGATGAAAATTGTTGTAATAAACTAATTAACATTAAATTTTATAGTACCTAGCCTAAATCATGATGGTCGGGTGAGTAATTAGTGTAGATTCTCCTTATCTCCTCTCCATGATACACTTGAAGGTCCCTACTAGATCGGTAAGAATACCTGTTGCTCTCCACATACCTCGCAGTATTACCAACTACAGAAGTAACTCATATTTCCCGAGAACAGCACATTTTGTAAACAGAGTATCGGAATATCCTGAATTGGATTTATTTAATACGGATCCTGCGAATTACTAACGTATAGTCGGTAATCACTGGTTAGAATTAGCTCTATAGGCGTTATAGTGTCATACTTCCTAATTATTCTTTCTTTTTTCGTTTTTAGACTTTCTTAATCTTTTTTAATACTTAATAAAGCTTGTCTGCTACCTGATAAGAAAAAAAAGTGTATAATATTATTCAAATGTGAAAACTTCTAAATGGTGTCTAGTGATGTAAGTAGTAATGTTATGTAGTCTTAATACTGTTTGTTTTCCAATAAAAATAAATAAAATAAAATAAAATAAAAATAAATAAAATAATTACAGATATAAAAAAGGTAACAACAAACCAGCTTGCTTTCTTTAATAACGTTACAATATTAACCGCCCCCTGTAAAAGTCAACGGAACCAATTCATAAAAAGCGGCCAAGTGCGAATCGGACTTGCTCATGAAGGGTTCCGTAGCAGCAAGTAACATAATAATGCTCCTTTTAATTTTTATATTTGAGTTGATCGAATGAATTTTGAATCTTTTAGTTGCGGTAAGTTTACGATTTATGACGTATTTCGGCGGAAGTTTATATGGAAATGTACATCACATTTTAGGTAGATTTCGATGAAATCGATCTAGCTATTGGTTTCTTGTCTACTGTCGAATTTTAAAAAAAAATCTTCATAGGAGGTCTAGTTATGACCCCCTGAGTCCGAAATGACCACTGGTCAAAAAGTTTATAAATATATATATGTCGGAGAACGGGGAATATTATTTTATTATAATTAATAAAATGACAAATAACACTTGATAATTATATTTGAGCAGCGGGTTCGTGGCGCCGATCTTTCTTTAACACCTACTCCACTCAAAATGATCTGCCTCCGTCAAACGTTCTGTCCTCCGTGCACGCTATTTATAAAGATGGCGCTTCGACCCCACTCGAGGCTACCCTCTACTCATAACACGTTTTACAAATTTAAGTGAAAAGAATTGACACAATATTAAAGTGTGATAAATCAATTTAAAATAAATCATGATTTAACATAGTTGTTTGGTAATTAACTAAATAAAGCGTCGGTAGCTTAGTGGTTAAGGAGTCGACCTTACGATCGAGAGGTCCCGGGTTCGAATCCTGGCCATTACACTACCGATGTGAACCCACTCCTAACACAAGCAATTTAGCTTAGCTGGAGGGGTTAGGGGGAATATTAGTAATTTCGGTTACTAATATTCTTTAAAAAAAAAAAAAAAAAAAAAAAAAAAAAAAAAAAAAAAAAAAAAAAAAATTAGTATCTTAAAATTAGAGATTTTACACAATATAAAAATATGATAAATCATATTAAATTAAATTACGATTAAATTAACATTGAACAGTTTTTCTAATTGATATTACATTATATTCTACAACCAACCATCAACTTGAGTCCGAGTACCTCCACCGACATATATGTATATTATGGTTCCACTTCCCAAAATTTGCGGCACTCTCACGGTCGCATTTTTGCCCCGATCGCTTTCAAACTGCGGTCAAAAATTGCTTGGGTGTAAACTTAGTTTAAGTTCGTGAATTGGTGGAATCCGGCCCAAGGGGACGGTAGGGCTTCACTTTTTGTAAAATCAGTTTTTCCTCAAAATTTCACGTTCCATGAAAGATATTCGAACCGTTCTAATTTTATCCCATAGTATACGTGAATACCAACAACTTTTACTTACAAACCTATAAGATTAAAACTTTAACTAAAAGTGGAGGGGGAAAAACCAAAATTTTTCGGGAAAAAAACATAACTTCTAACCGGTGAACATTCTTGCAGTCGGAAACATTTTTAATCGATAGGCCATTTTTAAGTCTAAAATAAATGTCTGAAAAGTTTTTCGCTAAAAGTTACCGTTCTCGAGAAAAAAAAATTAAACTGTTTAAAGTCCGTAGTTCTCTATATAAAATAATATTAATTGCTTCACGAAATCTACCTGTGCGTTCCCCCTCCAGGATCGGATTTTTTTTTATCGTTCTCTTATTTTAAAAATTAAAGGGGGCACACATTTTACCACTTTGGAAGAGTCTCTCGCGCAAACTATTCAGTTTAAAAAAAATGATATTAGAAACCTCAATGTCATTTTTAGGGTTCCGTTGCCCAATGGCAAAAAACGGAACCCTTATAGATTCGTAATGTCTGTCTGTCTGTCCGTCCATATGTCACAGCCACTTTTTTCCGAAACTATAAGAACTATGCTGTTGAAACTTAGTAAGTAGATGTATTCTGTGAACTGCATTAAGATTTTCACACAAAAATAAAAAAAAACATTAAATTTTGGGGGTTCATACTTAGAAAGAAACCTCAATATCATTTAAGTATGGGTTTGATGAAAGAAGAATATTTGAGTTTCAGTTCTAACTATGGGGAACACCTAATTTTTTTTAAAATTATTGTGTGAAAATCTAAATGCGGGTCACAGAATACATCTACTTACCAAGTTTCAACAGCATAGTTCTTATAGTTTCGGAAAAAAGTGGCTGTGACATACGGACGGACAGACAAACAGACATGACGAATCTATAAGAGTTCCGTTTTTTCCTTTTGGCTACGGAACCCTAAAAAGGAGATAAGGTAAGGGATTGGATACAACTGAGATTGGCATTCGGATCAAGATAATGAAAGAGCAGCTCTAAACCTAACCTATGCAGTAAAATATATGATAAATCATCTTCATCACAGTGTTGTGTCCCGATTGCATCCGAGGCCTTCACCTCGGACTCCGGGGCCCACCTTCCAGCTGTTCTCGTTCGCACAGTCTTGAGTACGGACTATTTTTTTAGTATACGGCACGGACCATTGGCAAGCATGTCACCTTTTCCGACGGCCAGCCAGTACTTCTTAGATCTTTGTAAAATGTAAGTAATAGGTACTTCCTGACTATTCTGTGGTAACACCAATACATACGAACGGCCACGCCTCTTCCAGTAGGGGTAGGTACTGAAAGGGGTAGGCAAGGGGTACCCCTGAAATAAAAAGAAACTCCTAATCTAGCAAAAATAGATCACATCTTTGTTCCAAAAAACTAGATAATTTCACCGTCATTGATATGAAAATGTGCTGAGAACAGCATTTCTGTCACGTCTGAGTCCGTCTTGCATTTGGCGCGTGCTTCGGTCCGCGGTCACTATCTCTACCGGATCGGAGGCAATGATAATGCAATATCACATTCCTAATAATAACGTGAGATTTGAGGAGTGGCGGTCATTTGCAAATCTCAATGTGAGCTCGAAAGATGGGGCGGTGGACAGCACTAGTGATTTTAACAGTGCTTTATAGAAATGTAAGTTATTTTGTGATTCTTATTTTTAAAATATATGGTAGGCTTTTAATTTTTTTGTTTTTATTTTTTTTTTATAAAAGAATATTAGTAACCGAAATTACTAATATTCCCCCTAACCCCTCCAGCTAAGCTAAATTGCTTGTGTTAGGAGTGGGTTCACGTCGGTAGTGTAATGGCCAGGATTCGAACCCGGGACCTCTCGATCGTAGGGTCGACTCGTTAACCACTAAGCTACCGACGCTATGTTTTGTATGAAGACTTTTATGTTTACTATTAGACTAACAGCACCCGTGTTTTGTATTTGGCACGTCGCGCGTCCCATCGGGCACTTAAGATAGATAAAATCGGTTTGCTACGGTTCTGTAGAGCGTTCCCTCCACAGTAGGTACTACTTATAAAGGGCACGCCGCAATAGCGGCGGTAAGGCCCATCATGGTGGATTGGCTAGAGAGGCGACACGGAAGCCTCTCGTACCGACTGACGCAGGTGATCTCCGGGAAGGGGTGCTTCGGGGACCACCTGCATCGCTTCAGGAAGGAGCCAACGCCTGAGTGTCATCACTGTGACGCGAGCGAGGACTCAGGGCTGCACACGCTGGTGAACTGCCCGGCGTGGGAGGCGCCGAGGCGTGACCTCGTGGCAGCCATCGGGGTGGGAGTCCTCTCGTTCGGCAGCATGATTGCGGCAATGGTGAGGAGCATGTAATGCTCGCGAAGGAGATGGCGGAGCGCGCCCGGAAGAGATTTAGAACTCTCCCGGCCCGCCGAGCCCGCAAGTTGCTCGCCGCGTGCCGCAGGCGACTCAGTCGCCGGAGGTCGCTTAACGACCTCCGTTCTCCATGAGCGCAGGCCTGGGGGTAGCAGGTAAGGCCGCCTGTCACCCCAGCAGAAGCAGGCCGGAACGGTGGGGCGACTAGCGCCCCTCCCCTAACCGGGGCAAGACGGCGACACCGTGGTTCCCAAACCCGAGGGGGCCATCTCGAAACCGGAGATGACCCAGGATCAGTCGGGGTGCAAGGGATATGCTCTATGGGCAACCTTACACCCCGGCGTCTGTAGACCCGAGACGGCGTGCGGTTTTAGTCGGTTCAAGCCCGACATAACTGCCCTCGCTGGCCGGCGAGGGGGTATCCGAAGGGATTTCCGCACGAAAAGAAAAAATAAAAAAACCTACTAGTTATGTGGTTCCCTCTGTCGCACAGCGCATGTCTACAGCATTATATCTTCAAGTTCTAGATTTATTTACTATAGAGTATAAAACAAAGTCGCTTTTCTCGTCTGTCTGTCCCTATGTATGCTGAGATTTCTATTTTTAATATATAATAAGAATATTAGTAACGGAAATTACTAATATTCCCCCTAACCCCTCTAGCTAAGCTAAATTGCTTGTGTTAGGAGTGGATTCACGTCTATGCGAGGTCGGCCCTGATGTGTCGGACGCCCAGTTTGGTTTTAGAACTGGGCGTTTAACGATCGATGCCGTTATGCGCCTGAGGGCCGTGACCGAACCCGTGGCCCTTACTGCAGTTATAGGGAGTGACCTCACGCTGGCGGCCATCATGCGATCTATGGCCGCCAGCGACAGGAATTAGAAAAAAAATTGGAGTGGGTTCACGTCGGTAGTGTAGTGGCAAAACTAAGCAACGGATTTTGATGCGGTTTATTCTAACAGCTACACGAGGAAGGTTTATATGTATAATACATGCATAAAATCATGCGGGCGAAGCCGCTGGCGTCGCTAGCATTTTATAAACACAAACGGTTTTAAGTACTCTAAACCTACAGGTCAAAAACCGATGGGCGCACAAGAGAACGCTCTACAGTACCGAAGCAAGGCGATCCTACTAGTGGGTGTCTCACTCACTCTTCTACCAAATAAAAAACTTAGTTGTATCACAAACTTTTTGTTCTAAATTGCTACAGGCAGAAGCTCAGACAAACAACAAATATTGTGTCAGATTTCAGGAGTGTGCGGGGGAGGGTAAGGAATTCGGGGGTGCAGTAACTAGTTCGAGAATACGAGTATGTATATGTTGATATGACATGTAACTGCCAATAAATCTAATAGATTTTTAGACAAAGTTTTATATTTTAACCGCTTTACATTCAATTATGGGGAAATTGCTTAAAATACGTTGATGAGAATGTTCGTGGTTTTTATAGATGACATATAAACAAAAAGTTTTCAATATGACTGTTAACTTGAACGTTCTATTCTTCTCCTTCCTGCACAGTCGGCCGGACGAAAACGTGGGGTGCTTTTTAAGATATTATCAAAATGATAATCACTCTACTCATGTCTGTCAATAAAATATTTATATCTATCCATGCACATCATGCTTTTTTTTAATGAATTTTTTTTTAATTAATTACACTATTATTAATTTATATTTATTGAAATTTTTAACACTATTCTTAATTAAAATTTATGAAAACTTATTTTCTATTTTTTTAGTTCGGTTTTCTATAATTTGGTTATACTCCGGTTTGACTTAACCAATTGCAATCAAACATACGGCAGATTTTAAATCTGACCAAGACCATTCTAACAGAAAAAAAAGGTATCAAAATCCGTTCAGTAGTTGTTAAAAAAAAACATAACATAAACTCACGCCTATATCCCCGAAGGGGTAGGCAGAGGTGCTAGCACCCACATTTCGCCCACAAAAGACAAACAGATTGGTTATTGTACTCCATGAGATCAACAGACGGACGGATAGGAAATTCCAAAAAACAAAATTGTTTTCAGAATCGCTGATTCAACATAACCCAATTATTCTCATTTCCGTACACGGTTCCACCCGCGCGGAGATCGGTTGTCGTTTTTGCTCATATTTCTGGTTCTACTTAACTAATTGCAATCTTCTTCTTCTTCTTTCTTCTTCTTCTTCTTCTCTTATATATAAAAATGAATTGCTGTTCGTTAGTCACGCTAAAACTCGAGAACGGCTGGACCGATTTAGCTAATTTTGGTCTTGAATTATTTGTGGAGGTCCAGAGAAGGTTTAAAAGGTTTGTCATCGATTGAGGTAGTACGAAGTCTGCCGGGTTAGCTAGTAATAAATAAAAATAATAAATATTCTACAACATTCTACACAGCGCTTTCTAGACCCAAAGTAAGCATAGTTTAACTTGCTTGTGTTATGGGTTCCAGAATGCGGATAAACATACTTATATACTTTTTTTTTGTAAATACATACATAGAAACACCCAGACCAATGCAAATAGACATATTCATGCATACAAATATTTGCACTGAGCGGGAATCGAACCCGCGCCCCCTGACGTAGCAGTAGAATGCACTACCGCTACGCCACAGAGGCCGCCAATCAAACATACGACAGATTTTAAGTCTGACCAAGACCTTTCTAATAGGAAAAACCGCATTAAAATCAATTCAGTGGTTTTTGCGTCCATGGCGAACAAATAGACAACTGTGCAGACTGCACGAATGCTCGAGAGGCTTGCCTGAATAGGGCCGTGTATAGCACTCCGTTCAGTACTCACCATCAATCAGCCGCTAATACGTGTTAAAATATTTTTCCCTCAGATCTCTTCAGAACATATAACAGATACAAGCAACAATGATCGGCCAACACGTCAACTGGATTTCGAAGATAGTTGCTCTTGTGAGGACCTTGACAAAAGCCACAGCCGCCGAGACGCTAGATACGATGACACGTTGGACGCCGGTTCTGAAGACGTATTCTTACGCGCGCGGGAATTGGATGACTGTCCTTGTCGGTTTCGAGACTCTGATTCCGAGGGAGCGTCATCACTCCTATTTCCGTCTGCAATGCGTTCTGCTGGGACTTTCATGAGGTATGTAATTATTGATTACATTCTACAGAGTTAGAGATCACAGATTGTTTGGGTTGTATGGGCCTCACTAAGACCTTCGGGGCCGAACCAACTTCACGTGCTGATTGATGGATGAGGCTCTGGCATAGGCTCAGGTCAGATGGCAGTCGCTCTCGTAAAAGCTAAGATAACCCAAACCAAAGCGGACCCTTTTTTTTCTGCGGAAATCCCCCTGGATACTCCAGGGGGACTTCCGCTCAGCGGGGATGGTTATGTCGAATTCGAAATTACCAAAATCGCACGTCGTCTCGGGTCTTCGGTGTAAGGTGTAAGGCATTTCCCTCGCACCCCGGCTAGAAGCGAAGCGGACCCCGGACACAGAATAGACTCCGAGGTGAAAGCCACGGATGCAACCGGGACTCAATGCTGGTATGATGATGATATGCAACAAGCCGACTGTCTATATAAGCCTCCGACTTGCGGTACCTTTTTTTTATTTCTTCGAACTGAAATCCCCTTGGATACCCCCCCTGGCCAGCGGGGACGGTTATGTCGGGCTTGAACCGACTAAAACCGCACGCCGTCTCGGGTCTTCAGACACTGGGTTGTAAGGCAAAATCTGTGAACTGGTCCGAATGTATTCACGCATACTTTTAAGTATCTATGACCGCAGCAGTTTTTGTGTAATATTTGAAAGAAATTTAATTGTATGTTAAATATTTATTATTTCGCGCATAACACAAAAATTAAATTACTTAGCTGAATTACCTTTGTTGAAGAAAAAGTCCCTAGGTTTACGTAAAACACAGAAATGTTGAATTACTTAAGTCGCTAAGTTGTAGTGTTCAAATTATTGGTTTATTAAACCTGACTGGATTCGCCTAACGGCATTCTCAAAGTATAAATACTTAATATAAAAAGGTTGATACCTTTTTTTTTTTTTTTATCGTGCGGAAATCCCTTCGGATACCCCCCCGCCGGCCAGCGGGGGCGGTTATGTCGGGCTTGCACCGACTAAAACCGCACGCCGTCTCGGGTCACATCGGGTCATAGAGCACATCCCTCGCACCCCGGCTGACCCTGGGCCATCTCACCACTAACAGCATCGCTCATCCTGTCTCCTCTGAAAGCAGAGGAGTACGGAGAGCGATGTGTTCCCGCCACGTTGGGTATTGGCCGACGATCAATGCCAACCCTATGAAGGGGTGAAGGGGAAGCCATTGACCGCCGCCCAGGGTGTACCGGCCGCTCCGATTCCGTTCCCCCCGGACTGCAGCGGGATCGGAATCGGAGCGACACTCGAGGAGGTTACCCAACACACACCCCAAAAGGTTGATACCTGAAAACCGCAAATACTTCATTCATATTTCAAAAACCAATTACGTTCAAATAATCTTTAAGTTTTGCATACCTGGCTGTTTATTGATAAATCGACATTTAATTGTTTTTGGGGTATATAGGGCCTTAAACATACATGCTGGTACACACCTGCTGACTGACGGATAAGGCTCTTGCTTTCCTGTCAAGGTTGAGATCAGAGCTCCCGTAAAAGTCTAAGTGAATAAAGTAAACCAAGTTGTGGGTTCAGATCAACCCACAACTTGGAGAACCACAACAATGAGAATATTTAATAGCTTTTTTTATTAGGTATTTAATAATTTATTTAACCAACCAAGTTTTGTTTGTATATTAAAACTTTTTACTGACCTTGTGCCAATGCCAATGCCAATGACTTCTCGACAACATTACAATAACGGTTAGTTTTCTGTAATTATAAAATAAAATAAAACGTGTTTAATTACAGGCCTACAGAGAAAAAACAAGAGCCAAAGCCCATTTTCAACCCAGAAGTGGATCTCGCTTCATCAGTATTAGAAACGCTACGCATAGCCACTGACGCGGAGTACGAAGATGCTCTTGCAAGAGATGCTGCCAAGAGCGCGGCGAGAGCTGTGGAAGATGATTTATTCGAAGATGCAGTTCCCCAGGAAAGTGCTAATTTATTTACAATAGTAGTCAATCCAAAAGCTGCGGACAGTGATGATATTGAACCTCTAGCATCTCACATTCAACAAGCTCGTTGTATTCATCCATTGGAAGGAGCGTCAAATCCGAGTGCGAACTTCAATAATCGTAGATTATTTAAAGTTAGGCCTAGAATTTTGAATAGGAATTTTTATGATATGGATAGTGATGTTGGTGCTAGTAACATTCATGAGCATGTAACACCACTAGGTGAAAAAAGAAGAGAATCAGCAACTAATCCCTTAAGTTTACCATCAAATACAGACTTTAAAAGCGCTACATCAAATAACGATGAGGACGAAAATTATAGATTTCCGTATTTTAAATCTTTTCCTCTGCAAAACAAGTTGAAAAAAATTGATTTAGGATCAAGTCCATTACTTCAAAGTATACGAGACAAAACTATTAACTCTTTATCACATTTACCAAAATTAAAAACAAGACAAAGTCTACTCCCAGAAAAGTCAAATGACAATAATGGCGACCTTAGTCCAGCATCTTCTACAGTTCTGGAACAGGCTGCAAAAAGGATTCCATATTATAGCACTAATTCAAAATATGAAAATATTAAGCAAAATAGTAGACCACTTAGTTTACCGAATTTGTTGAACTTGAGAGATGTAGAGTTGATACCGTTAAAGGATTTGCTTAGCAAGCAGGTAGCAAAAAGTAAGTTTAACAAACCTGAAGGCGTGTTTCCATCATTGTATGATGATGATTTATATTCGGTTCAAAATCAAGGTGAAAATACTGAAGGTTGGAAAACTACACCCCTTACATTAATGAATGATTCTGTAGAAGATAACACTACTGATCTTGATTCAAGTCCTCAGCTCGTGAATTTGCATGTATTCTCCAAGGAAACACAAACAGCTGATGATACCTGTCACAATGAAAAAGTAGGCGAGGAAACAAATACTAAAGAATTTGACAATAGGCCATTTACAACAGAAAATTTAAACACACTACCAAGTGCTGGAAACATGCTACCAAAATTAACAATCCTTAATGACACCGATTGCGTAGAAGATAAAGACGAACCAGATTCTATTACAGACGCAAATAATAACAGTTATAACAGAATTGATCAAACAGAGGCTCGCTCAATACAAAACCAAAACGTGCAACCTGAATATTCTGATATACAAGACACAGAAGATAATAACGAATCAACAAAGATTCAAAATAATCGCCTACCAAAAGACCCTTTTACTATCGATAAAACTATATCATCTATCAAGAAGTATATTTTAAGGAAACAAGAAGATTTGAAAAATATAAATACAAACTTGATAAATAAAAAATCATTTAAGCAAGAAAATAAAGATACTTTGATCGCCAGAGATGAAAATCAGGATTGTGAAAATGAAGCGTTGAGGCAAGTAACGACAATAAAACCGGATGATCCCATTAATTACTTTGAAGTACCAGTAAATTTAAAACAAAACAGAAATGTTGAAGAATCGGGCAATTATATATTCGACAGACCCAAAAGTGTATTGCCATCTACCACTGAAAATTATGATAGTGGTTTTTCAATTGAAAATGAAACTAAAGATACCCAAAGTTGGATTACTTCGCCCGTAACGTTGATAAATGACACAGTAGATGATAGCATTAGGGATTCTGAATTAAGACCCAGTCTATTAAATTTGCAAGTCGTTGCCAAGAATACACAAATTACTGATGATACCAATAACGGTGAGAAAGCCGTACTAGAAACAAATAGTAATGAAGCTGAAAACGGACCATTTTCAACGGAAAGTGAAGACAATACATGTATTGAAAACCTACCACCAAAAGTAATACTCATTAATGACGCCGTTTGTGTAGAAGATAAAAATAATGATCAAGATTCTATTACAGAGGCAAGTAATTACAGTGAAAATAAAATTGATCAACCAGAGGCTCGGACATTAGAGAATCAAAATTCACAACCTGATTATTCTGATGCACAAAATATAGAGAAAAACAATGAATTAAGTAATATTCGAAAATATTCTAAACCACACCTACTAGACCCAATTTCAATTGACAAAACTATATCAAGCATTAAAAATTACATTTTAAAGAAACAAGAAGACCTCAAAAACATAAAAAGCAACATGAAACATAAAAATATATCTAACCAAGAAAACAAAGATATATTAGTCACCAGAGATAAAGATGAGGAATGTGAAAATGAAGCGTCAATACAAGTAACTACACTTAAGTCGAACGTACTCGATGATAATTTAGAAGTATTTAGAACCACCATAGCTTTACCAGATAATTTGGAAGATGTTGCAACCTCCAAATCATATGTACCTAGTATAGCTATTGATAATGCTAATGAACGTGCTGATGTTAGTATGCAGGATTTGCAAAAACTATCTAATTCTATGTTACAACAAGAAGAACGTTCAATAAAAAATATAGAATGTAATAATCCTTCAGAAAATGACAAAGAGCTTTTAAAGAATAGCAGTAAGGATTCAGATGGGTTAGATTTGGTCAATTCTGCTAACACACCAACAGAAGCTATTGAAGTGCCTGTCAACCTGTATAAATTCCAAGAGATATCCACTGAAGTAAATAATTGCAAAACTGATTTAGCATCACGACTTACAGATAATTATGCTGACCCTAGCGATATAGTTATAAGTAGTATACCTAAAGAAAATAAAATTTTGAACTTCCAATCAACATTAGATCCAGCAATTAATTCGTTAAAAAATCCACTCGGAGATATAAGTGATGCCTTAAAACTTCCTCCGCTTGATCCGTTACCAGTAGTCGATGAACTAAGAGTAAAATTGATAGATTTGTTTGATAAACGTGAAAGAGATGTAGAAGATATTTCTCCGTCAACACTAAAATCTGAATCAGAATCCTTAGATATACTAAATCCAGTTATGGCAACAGACGCTAGTATATCTAACTTTCAATCGAGGAATCCTCCATTGGGGTTTTCGGATGGTATAAATTTAGATTTTCTGAAGTTAAGACCGGAATCTAGTATATTGCCAGATTTTTTTAAACTTAGTTCACCATCGTATAAAACAGAATCATTGATAGCAAAAGATTTAAAGTATAAGCCAATCAGCTTGAAGTCGTCTTTCGATGATAAACGTGTTAAGGACAGCCGTCTAAATACTGATAAATATTTATTTCAAAGTAGTCCAAGAGAAACCAAAGACTTGAATGATATATTAAATATAAGCCCTAGTCTACAAAATTTTAGAGATCGATTCATAGATCCTTCGGTTAAAGCAACAAATAATATTCATTCTACCTTAAAGCATTCCAAAAATGTGTTTGAGTCCAAGCTTAGCAAATTAAACAATAACAACTTCAATACTTTAAGAAGTCCGATCAAAAATTCTCAAAGCTTATTAGATACCATCTCGTTGAATAATGAAGACATAAATGATAAACTAAGAGCCCTACATGTGGATTTTAATGATAGACTTGAATCAGTACGAAACGATTTAATTGATAGGACAAAACTGTTAACTATTGGACCTCGTGGTATTAAGTCAAACGTAAGATCTAGTATTTCACACAATCCAATTAAAGCAAAACAACCAAAACATTTACAAGGAAGTACTAGAGAATCTAAAAAAACGACTACTCGAAAAAACACACCTGCAAGGTTCAATTCATCTCCAAAAACTTTGGAAAAAAAGAAACTTAAAATGCCCGTTGCCGCAAGTGTGCCTGTTCCTAGGACCGTACAAGTACCTGAGCTAAAGGCAACTCCGGCAAAATCACCACCATTGACATTACGGAAAGCATCCAGTTTAATACCAAATACAAATGACAAACTAAGTAACGATTTTTTGAGAAATCTTGGACGGCAACCTTATAATTTACAAAATTCTAATATACTTTTAAGGAATAACAATAATCAGAGGAAAGATAAAACAATTAAAGTTTCTATTTCTACAACACCTCGACAAGAAATATATAGTGGAAATAAATTCCGAAGTTTCATACCTAAAACAAACAAAGGAAAACTTGAAACGAGAAAGATGTACGGTGATCACAAAGGATCTCCGAGTGAAATAAAGCCCACAAAGGTTTCGTTTACTAATTTTGATCGTCAAGATAAATACAGGATCTCGAACACAGATACTGATGATGACCTTATATCTAACCGATTAGTATCAACTGAAAACAGTCCTCAAAAAGCACCCACAACCGCCTTACGTTCCTGGCCTAAAGCTACAGAAAGTGCTTTTTTATCCAAAGTTAAAGAAGCTGTAAAAGCCAGATTACCTAATGGTAATCCCAAAACATCTATAAAGACATCTAGCGAACTGGCTGATGAAGCCAAGGAAAATGAAGACGGGTCTGTTCTGAAATCTGATATGGCTCGATCTGCGTCAGAGAATCGAGAAATTTTCGATACGAGTACGTCATTAAAAGAACATGTTCCGTATAAATGTAAGATGATTTGTACTAAAGAGTGAGATTGGACTTGATGTTTTGGTTGCTCAAATGAATAAGAAATTGATTTTAAAGGCGGATATCAATTTTGTTTATGGGGTTTTGTATACTGGTATACTGAACCATCCGTATGGATTCACGCCTGATTTTTCTATACAAGTTTGTCATAATTATCAAAAACCATCTTCAAATTAAAGGTTGGTTGGTGAATAGTTCAGCGTAACTTCTTGCGATCCCATGTAGCGTTTTAAATGCTGGTGACAAATTCATGTATTTAACATGGATTAGTCACCATTTTAAATACATGGTGCCTAATCATGTGAAAAATAAAAACAAATTAATAAAATAAAATGAAAGTGTCTATTTGTAACGTTAAAACTATAGTTTTACAATTAATGTAAATACGGTACTTACAACAAACAACCAATTTTCTAAACTTTTGTCTGTCTGTCTGTCAGTCTGTTTGAATTAGGTAATCTTTAGAATGGCTGGGTCTATTTTGACGGGACTTTCCTGGCAGATAGGTGATGTACAAGGTGTAACATAGGCTACTTTAATTTTAGAAAAATAATTAGGGTTCCGAACAAAGAAATAAAACCCAGATCTAAGTCCACGCGAACGAAGTCACAGGCACAGCTAGTTTAATAATAAAATATTTTAATAATTATATTATAGCTCAATTTGTAAATATACTAATTTTAATAAAGCTAATACATCAACATGATGTAAGGACTTGCATAGCTCATAAGGTATTTGTATTCTTTTTTTACTTAGACGTGGATGTGAAATAAATATATGCAACATTTATAATTTATTTTATTTTAATAATGGATACAGCCGCGGTAGCCTAGTGGTATGGGTAATGGACTGCTGAGACGAGGTCTCGGGTTCGATCCCAGGTTTTACCTTGGCACACAACAATGACTTTTCGATGCTTTTCGAAATTATGTGTGTATTTATCGCAGGTTTATAAGTACCCGGTTAATGGCAATAGGCTCGCCACCTATTACATTGGGACCTAAACATAAACTGGCGAAATGTGGGTGCTAGCACCTCTGCCTACCCCTTCGGGGATATAGGCGTGAGTTTATGTTATGTTATGGATGTCAGTACTCCATTCTCCATCCATATCTAGTCTATCCCAGTTACCTTTTCCTGGCTAGGGGTATCCCGTCCCACCTACCGTAGAAACTTCATACCATATTTTTCATTTTATTTACAATTCATGAATTTCCTTTCTATATTTATTGACGAGGGATATAGTTCTGGCGTATTGATAATGAAATAGATGTAGACAAGAAGAAGCAATAGATTAAAATTTTGGCCTACTTAATAATTTAATTTTGGCCTACTCTCATATTACAATTTCAAGCTGTGATACCATCCTAAGGCCATTTACGGACTGAATTTAGACAGTACAATACTTCGACATGTAATAGCGAACTTCTAAAACACATAGATCGACAAGTCATTGCTTCGACAGACAATACTTAGACAGTATTTGTTTGTAGTCTTTCGTTGAAATAAAGTGGGTTAGGTTAGGCTAGAACAGTGACCCCAACAGAGCGCGAGCCGAGCGAGCGCTCTGTTGGGGTCTGTGGGGGCGCGATATATGTGTTTTCGAAGTTCGCTACATGTCGAAATATTGTACTAAATTCAGTCCGTAACTCTACTAAGGCCTATATTAAAGCCCCATGGAATTTTTTGGCAGAGTTTTAGATGTATATTTTTTGCAGATCTGGGTGTAGACCTTGGTGTAGATCTTGTAAGGATCTTGTTGTAGATCTTAGTGCGTGTATAAGCCAAATAATAAATAAGTATTCACATATATTCACACATATTCAAAATTCACAAAGAACTCAAGATAATTCTCTTAAATAAACACACAGTTAAGTTCAAAGTGACAGAATGGTTACTAAGTCAAGACTACTTCAGCACAGAGTCCTTAATTACTTACATCACATAAAATTAAACAAGATTAACTAGTTCGTACAAAACTCCCTCACATCAATAATCAAATTTGAAGTACCAGTAAATTTAAAACAAAACAGAAATGTTGAAGAATCGGGCAATTATATATTCGACAGACCCAAAAGTGTATTGCCATCTACCACTGAAAATTATGATAGTGGTTTTTCAATTGAAAATGAAACTAAAGATACCCAAAGTTGGATTACTTCGCCCGTAACGTTGATAAATGACACAGTAGATGATAGCATTAGGGATTCTGAATTAAGTCCCAGTCTATTAAATTTGCAAGTCGTTGCCAAGAATACACAAATTACTGATGATACCAATAACGGTGAGAAAGCCGTACTAGAAACAAATAGTAATGAAGCTGAAAACGGACCATTTTCAACGGAAAGTGAAGACAATACATGTATTGAAAACCTACCACCAAAAGTAATACTCATTAATGACGCCGTTTGTGTAGAAGATAAAAATAATGATCAAGATTCTATTACAGAGGCAAGTAATTACAGTGAAAATAAAATTGATCAACCAGAGGCTCGGACATTAGAGAATCAAAATTCACAACCTGAATATTCTGATGCACAAAATATAGAGAAAAACAATGAATTAAGTAATATTCGAAAATATTCTAAACCACACCTACTAGACCCAATTTCAATTGACAAAACTATATCAAGCATTAAAAATTACATTTTAAAGAAACAAGAAGACCTCAAAAACATAAAAAGCAACATGAAACATAAAAATATATCTAACCAAGAAATCAAAGATATATTAGTCACCAGAGATAAAGATGAGGAATGTGAAAATGAAGTGTCAATACAAGTAACTACACTTAAGTCGAACGTACTCGATGATAATTTAGAAGTATTTAGAACCACCATAGCTTTACCAGATAATTTGGAAGATGTTGCAACCTCCAAATCATATGTACCTAGTATAGCTATTGATAATGCTAATGAACGTGCTGATGTTAGTATGCAGGATTTGCAAAAACTGTCTAATTCTATGTTACAACAAGAAGAACGTTCAATAAAAAATATAGAATGTAATAATCCTTCAGAAAATGACAAAGAGCTTTTAAAGAATAGCAGTAAGGATTCAGATGGGTTAGATTTGGTCAATTCTGCTAACACACCAACAGAAGCTATTGAAGTGCCTGTCAACCTGTATAAATTCCAAGAGATATCCACTGAAGTAAATAATTGCAAAACTGATTTAGCATCACGACTTACAGATAATTATGCTGACCCTAGCGATATAGTTATAAGTAGTATACCTAAAGAAAATAAAATTTTGAACTTCCAATCAACATTAGATCCAGCAATTAATTCGTTAAAAAATCCACTCGGAGATATAAGTGATGCCTTAAAACTTCCTCCGCTTGATCCGTTACCAGTAGTCGATGAACTAAGAGTAAAATTGATAGATTTGTTTGATAAACGTGAAAGAGATGTAGAAGATACTCCGTCAACACTAAAATCTGAATCAGAATCCTTAGATATACTAAATCCAGTTATGGCAACAGACGCTAGTATATCTAACTTTCAATCGAGGAATCCTCCATTGGGGTTTTCGGATGGTATAAATTTAGATTTTCTGAAGTTAAGACCGGAATCTAGTATATTGCCAGATTTTTTTAAACTTAGTTCACCATCGTATAAAACAGAATCATTGATAGCAAAAGATTTAAAGTATAAGCCAATCAGCTTGAAGTTGTCTTTCGATGATAAACGTGTTAGGGACAGCCGTCTAAATACTGATAAATATTTATTTCAAAGTAGTCCAAGAGAAACCAAAGACTTGAATGATATATTAAATATAAGCCCTAGTCTACAAAATTTTAGAGATCGATTCATAGATCCTTCGGTTAAAGCAACAAATAATATTCATTCTACCTTAAAGCATTCCAAAAATGTGTTTGAGTCCAAGCTTAGCAAATTAAACAATAACAACTTCAATACTTTAAGAAGTCCGATCAAAAATTCTCAAAGCTTATTAGATACCATCTCGTTGAATAATGAAGACATAAATGATAAACTAAGAGCCCTACATGTGGATTTTAATGATGGACTTGAATCAGTACGAAACGATTTAATTGATAGGACAAAACTGTTAACTATTGGACCTCGTGGTATTAAGTCAAACGTAAGATCTAGTATTTCACACAATCCAATTAAAGCAAAACAACCAAAACAATTACAAGGAAGTACTAGAGAATCTAAAAAAACGACTACTCGAAAAAACACACCTGCAAGGTTCAATTCATCTCCAAAAACTTTGGAAAAAAAGAAACTTAAAATGCCCGTTGCCGCAAGTGTGCCTGTTCCTAGGACCGTACAAGTACCTGAGCTAAAGGCAACTCCGGCAAAATCACCACCATTGACATTACGGAAAGCATCCAGTTTAATACCAAATACAAATGACAAACTAAGTAACGATTTTTTGAGAAATCTTGGACGGCAACCTTATAATTTACAAAATTCTAATATACTTTTAAGGAATAACAATAATCAGAGGAAAGATAAAACAATTAAAGTTTCTATTTCTACAACACCTCGACCAGAAATATATAGTGGAAATAAATTCCGAAGTTTCATACCTAAAACAAACAAAGGAAAACTTGAAACGAGAAAGATGTACGGTGATCACAAAGGATCTCCGAGTGAAATAAAGCCCACAAAGGTTTCGTTTACTAATTTTGATCGTCAAGATAAATACAGGATCTCGAACACAGATACTGATGATGACCTTATATCTAACCGATTAGTATCAACTGAAAACAGTCCTCAAAAAGCACCCACAACCGCCTTACGTTCCTGGCCTAAAGCTACAGAAAGTGCTTTTTTATCCAAAGTTAAAGAAGCTGTAAAAGCCAGATTACCTAATGGTAATCCCAAAACATCTATAAAGACATCTAGCGAACTGGCTGATGAAGCCAAGGAAAATGAAGACGGGTCTGTTCTGAAATCTGATATGGCTCGATCTGCGTCAGAGAATCGAGAAATTTTCGATACGAGTACGTCATTAAAAGAACATGTTCCGTATAAATGTAAGATGATTTGTACTAAAGAGTGAGATTGGACTTGATGTTTTGGTTGCTCAAATGAATAAGAAATTGATTTTAAAGGCGGATATCAATTTTGTTTATGGGGTTTTGTATACTGGTATACTGAACCATCCGTATGGATTCACGCCTGATTTTTCTATACAAGTTTGTCATAATTATCAAAAACCATCTTCAAATTAAAGGTTGGTTGGTGAATAGTTCAGCGTAACTTCTTGCGATCCCATGTAGCGTTTTAAATGCTGGTGACAAATTCATGTATTTAACATGGATTAGTCACCATTTTAAATACATGGTGCCTAATCATGTGAAAAATAAAAACAAATTAATAAAATAAAATGAAAGTGTCTATTTGTAACGTTAAAACTATAGTTTTACAATTAATGTAAATACGGTACTTACAACAAACAACCAATTTTCTAAACTTTTGTCTGTCTGTCTGTCTGTCTGTTTGAATTAGGTAATCTTTAGAATGGCTGGGTCTATTTTGACGGGACTTTCCTGGTAGATAGGTGATGTACAAGGTGTAACATAGGCTACTTTAATTTTAGAAAAATAATTAGGGTTCCGAACAAAGAAATAAAACCCAGATCTAAGTCCACGCGAACGAAGTCACAGGCACAGCTAGTTTAATAATAAAATATTTTAATAATTATATTATAGCTCAATTTGTAAATATACTAATTTTAATAAAGCTAATACATCAACATGATGTAAGGACTTGCATAGCTCATAAGGTATTTGTATTCTTTTTTTACTTAGACGTGGATGTGAAATAAATATATGCAACATTTATAATTTATTTTATTTTAATAATGGATACAGCCGCGGTAGCCTAGTGGTATGGGTAATGGACTGCTGAGACGAGGTCTCGGGTTCGATCCCAGGTTTTACCTTGGCACACAACAATGACTTTTCGATGCTTTTCGAAGTTATGTGTGTATTTATCGCAGGTTTATAAGTACCCGGTTAATGGCAATAGGCTCGCCACCTATTACATTGGGACCTAAACATAAACTGGCGAAATGTGGGTGCTAGCACCTCTGCCTACCCCTTCGGGGATATAGGCGTGAGTTTATGTTATGTTATGGATGTCAGTACTCCATTCTCCATCCATATCTAGTCTATCCCAGTTACCTTTTCCTGGCTAGGGGTATCCCGTCCCACCTACCGTAGAAACTTCATACCATATTTTTCATTTTATTTACAATTCATGAATTTCCTTTCTATATTTATTGACGAGGGATATAGTTCTGGCGTATTGATAATGAAATAGATGTAGACAAGAAGAAGCAATAGATTAAAATTTTGGCCTACTTAATAATTTAATTTTGGCCTACTCTCATATTACAATTTCAAGCTGTGATACCATCCTAAGGCCATTTACGGACTGAATTTAGACAGCACAATACTTCGAAATGTAATAGCGAACTTCTAAAACACATAGATCGACAAGTCATTGCTTCGACAGACAATACTTAGACAGTATTTGTTTGTAGTCTTTCGTTGAAATAAAGTGGGTTAGGTTAGGCTAGAACAGTGACCCCAACAGAGCGCGAGCCGAGCGAGCGCTCTGTTGGGGTCTGTGGGGGCGCGATATATGTGTTTTCGAAGTTCGCTACATGTCGAAATATTGTACTAAATTCAGTCCGTAACTCTACTAAGGCCTATATTAAAGCCCCATGGAATTTTTTGGCAGAGTTTTAGATGTATATTTTTTGCAGATCTGGGTGTAGACCTTGGTGTAGATCTTGTAAGGATCTTGTTGTAGATCTTAGTGCGTGTATAAGCCAAATAATAAATAAGTATTCACATATATTCACACATATTCAAAATTCACAAAGAACTCAAGATAATTCTCTTAAATAAACACACAGTTAAGTTCAAGGTGACAGAATGGTTACTAAGTCAAGACTACTTCAGCACAGAGTCCTTAATTACTTACATCACATAAAATTAAACAAGATTAACTAGTTGGTACACAACTCCCTCACATCAATAATCAAATATTATGTATTGCCAAAAACCCATACATCTACCCACGCACGTATATACACACACTCACCACATACCCTCACACCCACCAATACACCCTCAGTCACGCACTTACACACACATATTACGTCCTTGACTTAATTAATGGTCAGTACAATGCCAAGATCAGCCAACACCTGTCATCGTTCCTAATATAAATGCCTGGAGGAAAACTGGGCTATCCCTAGTTTAAGAGGCAGAGTTTCTAATGTATCGAGCATAGTATGTTACAATGTCCTAAACATTTTATAAAATTCATGCAATGATGTATATTAATTGTATAGCTGTGTAATCTTTTTTGCAATAAACATTATTATTATTATTATATTATTATTATATAGAAATAAAAGTCATACACATTCGCAAAGTATTAATTATATTTATTACATAGTTTAAAGTTACATCATTACTTTTATTTCGATGTAGAATCAACCACTGGAGTACCTACTTACATAGCCTACTAGGTAGTTATCACATGAGTATTTTTAATTAAATTAAGTGTACACAACTAAATACAAACGATGATTCTACATCGAGTAACTTGATACCATCTAATAAATATCTAGAACATACAAAACTAAAAAAAATCTACATATTGGGGGGCTGCCATGAAATGTACATCCGAAATACGGGCGCGCATGAGACACGAACGAAAGACGTAGCAATTAGGTAGTGTCGCCAAAATTGATGACCTGCGCATCGGAACTTGCACATTATAAGACGAGTATAATGACTTTTGTGCAAACCTACTATGCACAAAAGTATAAAGGCTATAGGAAAAAAAATCGGATATACGTTTCACGGTAGGCCTGGTTTCTCTATTTTGGCAACAAAACTAATGCTAATATCAATAAATCTAAGACCAGTCACAACGTTTGTACAATATGTATGTACAATTGGATGTCTATCTTTGTAATGTGATCTTCAAGGTAGCCATTCAGCATCTTCCTTAAGTGAACGTCCGTTTCCTGGAGTTTCTGTCAGATCTTCCTTACTGTTAGCCACCTTGTGGTAAACATTCTTACCGGCATCCACAACGTATTCCACACCATCCGCTGAAATTATAAGTGAGAATTAGTATACCCATCGTAAATACTATTTAGGTTATTAATAATGAATGGAATGATATATGTCATTCTGTATGTCATTGATAACATAAATTGTTAGTATTTAGAATTCGAAAAATTATATGAATTGACGACCTAAAATCTGTAGGTAGCTACGACAGACTTAATACTTCCGTATATGGGTGTCATGTTGCACATTACGAGAGGGATGTCTAACAGTGGACTGTACTCACAGAGTAATTCATATACTAACTGTACTAGACAAAGTGATCAACTGTAAGCTATAAAAATCATACCTATGGCACCTCCAGTTTTCCTCACGGCCTCCCCGATATTATGTGACGAAAACGTCTCTGGATGAATGTTAATGTTCACACCCTCAGTGGATCCGTTGACGTGCTTAGGGCAATCGTTCTGCGATATGATGGACAAGTCGTAGGGGTCCACACCGAACGAAGAAAGCTTGTTGCGCATCTATAAATTAGAAAAACGTAAAAATGTAGGCTATTTCATTAAAGTAAATTTAAAAAAAAAACTAATTAAGGCAGGTCAAAGATCGAACAATGATTTACTCCATGCTAATTTATAGTTCAATCTGGATAATCTTTAGATCATTTCAAATCGGAATAAAATATGTATGAGCAGCCCCCGAACGGTAGAATCGTATCACTTGAGTCATCATCATCAATAGCGGGCTAGTGTCATTCCCGCTTGCATCGATGTTTCACCTCGAAGGTCGGGATCAACTTATGCCTGCTCCTCGAGAATACGACACCTCTTCGATGCATACACGCCATGTTGAGGTTACAGGCAGGGTAGAACAGTGGGGTGACTGTCGAAGAACAACGTTGAAATGTTTTGTAAAAACCGTCAGAAGCAACCGAAACCGGTGCCCTAGTGAGGCATAATAGCAGAGGAATTAGATGTGTTAATGACTTTTGGCTGCCGTAGAGAGAGACAGGTATGTGCGTATGTACTTATATGGTGTCTTACCTTATCGAGGTAAATCCTGTCGAGTTCCTTAGTTCTGGAAAGGATGGTGGCAGATCGTCGATGCGCGAAGGCGAGTTTTTGGCAAGTGAACACCACAGCGTGGGACACGTAATCTGTCATCAGAATTGTGTAGCTAGCTGAACCGGCAACACCTGTAAATAGAGTATTAGATTTTGGAGTCAGTTAGGAAATGGGCTACCATTAATAATCGTAATAATCGTATTTGTCGATAACAATAACTGAACAGGTACTTACTGAGGGGGAATCTAACTTTCATCCGAGCGGGCACTGCTGGATCAGGAACTGTGAGAACTCCTTTATATCTGTACAGAAATAGACTTCCAATTAATTATATGTTAAAAATTAAAAACTACCAAAAATGTCGTTGCATGGCAACATTTAACAAATACTAACTAATCACTAACACGACTTTGTTTTATACCTATGTATACTAATATGATGAACAAAGACTTTGTTGGTTTGGTTGAACGCGCTAATATCAGGATCTACTATTTCGAATAGAAAAATTCTTTTAGTGTTGTATGGCCTATTTTAGTAAGGGTAGGACTATTATATTTATCATTACGCTACTACCCAGGACAGCGGAGCAGTAATCATAAATGTCAACAAATTAGGTAAATTACCATACATTATTGTAGAACTAGGTCTATGATAACTAGGATGTAATCTATGGCGGTTAAAGTAGCGTTGTTCCCGGTTGCATCCGACGCTTTGACCTTGGAGTCCGGGCCCGCTTAGGCCTTCTCCTCCTTTTAATTTGGTTTCTTTGGTTTTTATGGGAGCGACTGCCATCTGACCTCCCAACCTCCAGAGGAAAACCTGCACCAGATCCTCGTCCGTTAATCAGCAGGTTTAACGTCTTGCAGGTGAGGTGGGTTTGGCCCCGAAGGTGTTAGTGGGGATCTACACACCCCATGATTGACCTATACAAAAAATATTAGGTAACTTTTACCTGTAGTCGTGTTTCAGGGGTGTGAGACCTAAGATGAAATGTTGAGACAGCTGCTCTAGTTCATATTTGCCGGGCTCCTCCGTCTTGGTGAAGTTGTAGGTAATGCAGTGAGAAGCTGTCGACGTTTTCTGTATCACGTACCATACTCCCAGTAACTGTGAACAAATCCAAATGAAAGCTAGAGTTAATATTTACAAGTCATCCACAAAAATCCAATTACTGGTGGTAGAAATTTGATGACACAAATTTGTCACAAAATTCGGCCGGGTAGGTACCACCGTGCACGATAGTGAAAAACCCTCCATAGTAATCCAATTTCGGTTTGATTGCGTTCAGGGGTCAGCAAGTGCATAGCCGGGCAGGGGGATTGTGGTCGCAGCACTAGTGGGACCGGTGGGTGTCACGCGGTGCTGCGACGACAATCCTCTTCTGTTGAGGCCGTCAAGCTGAGTGCCACCATTGTTAACATGGTACGTGTATGTAATGGTGACCCTGTTTCCTGAGACTTTACCTTCAGCTTACCAAAAAAAAAGAAAAAAGAAAAAAAACTAACAGACAATATTAAATCAATCAAATAAGACAGAACTTAGACATCTCCTAATGTGCGTCATAACACTCGGTCCTTCTGCACCCGGTCCAGCCTAACCTTTTAAGGTTCCCTTTTCAGGTTATTACAATCTACCTGACTGGGTATTTTGTCTCGGCAAGGTCTTCAAGGCCCAATTCAATCAAGGCAGGCCGGAATACCTGCTGATTAACGAGGCCCTGGTGCAGACTTTCCTCTCGGGGTCGCGAGGTGAAACGGCAGTCGCTCTCATAAAAGCCATATAAGTTAAATGTGAAATAATGGTAGCTGGAGACTCCTAGACCTCGACATTTTGCACGACCATCCCAGGCCCTTCAAGCCTAAGTTGACTCAACAGCCTAAACAGAATATATACATCGGAATAATTATACTTAATCTATATTTGTCTGCATGTTATTTTTAAATTACTTTTGTACATTTTAATTATTTGTTTTTTATTTTATTTTTAGTAGTTATTTAAAACTTGACATGCAATACTTAACTAATTATATATATACACACACCGGCAGAATTAGCGGAACACAAAAAAAGGACAGTATAGTTAGCTTTATTTTTAAACAAATACTATTTAAACATGAAACAACACTTAAATTAACATGTTTTGACATTAATTTACAACACCACACTTAAAGTTTAATAAAAAAAAAACTTTACTAAACAAAATGCATTTTTCTTAGATTTCGTAGTAACAGAGAAACAGTTGAAATTTTTACATTTAATGACGGTTTAAAATTAATTAAATGAATGTTTAATAACGAGTGTTTCCCCCTCGTGCCCTGATTAAGGTTTCCATCCGTCTGGGTATGCTGCGAATGATGTTGTCAATGATTTCTTGGGGCAACCTCTGCCATTCTTCCACTAATGTGTTTCGCAGCTCGCCCAGATTGTTAGGAGGTGGCATTCTTGATTTGACACTCCTCTTTAGCAAGTCCCAAACGTGTTCAATCGGATTCATATCCGGGGACCGTGCTGGCCACTCCATCACCGTAACACCAACATGGTTTAGGTATGCCTGTACTGAGCGAGCACTGTGAGCCCGAGCATTATCCTGCATTAAAATGAAGTCGTTACCAATAAATGGGGCAAATGGCACAACATGTTCCTCTAAAATCTCGCTGATATACCGATCAGCAGTCAGATTTCCGCCGTCGACTACCACTAACTCCGTGCGAGCTCCTAAACATATCCCTCCCCAGACCATAATTGAGCCGCCGCCATATGCCACTGTATTTTCAAAATTAGACTGTAAATAACGCTCTCCTTTGCGTCTCCATATTCGCTGCCTTCCATCAATCTGATTTAACAGAATTCTGCATTCATCAGTAAAGAGAACCTGTCCCCACTCGTCAAAGTCCCAATGACGATGTTCACGAGCAAAGTATAGTCGGTTTGTGCGGTGGTGTCTCTCAAGTTTTGGTGCTTTGGCGGGTATAAATGAGCCTATACCAACTTCCTCGAATCTTCTGCGAACTGTCCGCTCACTCACTCTTACTCCTCGAACCTCCTCCAATGCATTTCGGGCCTGCACCGCCGTAAGTCTCGTGTTCCGACGAACTTGAAGTTGTAGAAAACGGTCATCTCTCCTTGAAGTACACCTTTTCCTGCCTTGCCCTCTTCTCCTCACTAGAGAATTCGTCAATCTGTACCGTTTGATGCTACGATGAATCGTTGATCGACGAAGTCTTGTTGCAATCGATCTGTAGGATTGACCATTTCTTCTCATTTCATCTGCCCTGATGATTTCTGGTAGCGTTAAATCAGGCATACTTAGATGTTCGTAACTTATCAATAAGCGAGAAAACACAAAAGTCTCATAAAACTGCAATACAACGTTTTTCAAGTGGAATTTACGAACTTTACGAAAATGGAAAATCTACTTCGAAGCAGTCGATAGAGATGTATGAATGAAAAATTAAAGCAAACGAATGAAAAAAATGACTGTTGACATATGTTCCATTTTCAAATTAGACGTTTCTAAAAAAAATATGTAAAATAATGATAAAAAAGTAATGTAACCGGCCAGTGCTACGAAAAAAATATATTAATTCTTCCTTTTTTTTTGTGTTCCGCTAATTCTGCCGGTGTGTGTATATATTTTAAATTGTTTAAGACCATGTTGACATGTTTGAATGCACTATTTTGACATTTATTATAATTATTTTTGTACGACAATTAGCCAATGCTGTGCATATCATAATAATATTTTACTAATGTAACCTATAGAACAATGTTTGTGTATACATACACTGTTTATATGCCTATATAAATAAATAAATAAACGATAGCCTAGTGGCGTACGTAACGAACTGCTAAGACGAGGTCTCGAGTTCGATCCCCAGTCGCCCCGGGCACACACCTCTGACTTTTCGTAGTTTTGTGTGCATTAATAAATGTTCATTATCGCTCGCTTAATAATGTGCCCGGTAGATGGCAATAGGCTCGCCACCTATTACATTGGGACCTTAACATAACTGACGAATCGTGGGTGTGTAATACACCTATATCTACCCCTTCGGGGATACAGGCGTGAAGTTATGTTATGTTATGTGTGTAAATAAATAAATAAAGGAGGAGGGAGGATAAGTAAGCGGACTTGCACTCCAAGGTGAAAGTCTTGAATGCAGCCGGGAATAACGCTAAGAGAATGATGGCGTCTCTGTCTATCGTTCCACCGTCAATACAAAATTATTACAAGTGTGAGTATAAATGTGTAATGTTCTTTAGTCAAGGTTCGACCGAGACCTCGCACACTGCACTAAGTCGATTATAGGATAATTGCCAGTAAAGGTAACAGAGCATTAAAAACAAAAATAATTATCAAATAAAAAACCCGGTAACATAATATCGTGATGATCCAAGTGAGTCTTCTCAGCGTCCCCTGAGGGGAGCGAGGAGTCTGCGTTTGGGTATCGTGATGATCAAATAAGACGGTTAGGTACTGCGAACTTCTCCTCTTGAGATTCGTTAAGGACCTCTAATGAGGGGGCCCGATGACTCCTGCAGGAGTCATCGGGCCCCCTCATGTTGGGCAACAGCCGAGCCAGAGCAAGAGCTGTGCCCTTCAATTTGGGGGCCAGACTTCGGATGTGCTCTCCGAAGTCCCATCGGCCGTCGAGCACGAGCCCCAAATATTTCATTTGGGGCTTGATGCCGATGCGATTTCCTCTCACGATGAGACTGGATCCCTCGGGTGGCTTGCTCCGAGGCCCATGGAAGAATAGGGCCTCGGTTTTATGCAGGGCCACCTCGAGACCCAGCCGCCGGATCCGCTTAACGACTTGGGCAACCGCGGTCGTGGCCTTTCGGGTCGCTTCGCGGTACGTCGCCCCGCACGCCGTCACCAGCGTGTCGTCCGCGTAGCACGTGACGGCGGCACCGCCTACGAGCTCACCGCGAAGCACCCAGTCGTATCCGATGTTCCACAGCAGCGGCCCCAGGACCGATCCCTGTGGAACACCGCACGACATTTCACGCCGACCGAGACCGGTCACGGTTGGGTAGATGACGGCTCTCTCCGTCAAATACGCCCCGACTATGCGGCGGAGGTAGAGAGGCACTTTGTGATACACGAGCGCCTCCTTAATGCAACTCCAGGGCAAGGTGTTGAACGCGTTGGCGATGTCCAGGGACACCGCCAACATCACCTCACCCCGGGCTACTGCATCCTCCGCCAGAGCCCTCACGCGCATGATGGCATCCACGGTGGAGCGCCTCTGGCGGAAGCCATATTGGCCATCCGCCAGGTCCGGCCCCACTCTTGAGAGGTGCTCGACGAGGCGCTTCGCAATTACTCTTTCAAAGAGCTTGCACACCTCGTCGAGCAACACTATGGGCCGGTAGGCGGACGGCGAGTCCGCCGGGCGCCCCTTGTATAGGATTAGACTCCAAATTTTAATAAAATAAAAATGCAGCGATTGGAGTTGTACTGTGTATAATGCTTTCTTTAGCTCAGATCAAAGGCAAGTGAAAAAGATTAACAAATTAAGTAATTAATCTACCTACGATGTGGCAGCGCCGCACTAGAAATAATTACACTTAATGCAAAGCAAGGTTGCTATCTCTAAACATTCAGGCACTTGTCCTGAACATGCCCCCGGACGTTGGAAGCAACGCTTTCAACCACCAAATGAAGTATCCACGGGTAATGGGCAAATTCGGTTAAAGGCTCTTCGTAGAACTCCAGCAGATGTCCGAATGTCAGCAACGCGAGCGACGCCATCAGATCCGGGATGCAGTGCAACGATTCTCCCAAGCCGCCACTTGAGAGGAGGTAGATGATCATCTTTGATGACTACCAACGTGTCCAGCTTCAATTCCTCCTTGGAGGAACGCCACTTCGTTCTCTGCTGCAGTTCAGCGACGTACTCCTTACTCCACCGAGTCCAAAAATGTTGGCGAAGCTGCTCGATGCGCTGAAACCGTGTCAATTGGCTAACGGAGTAGTCCTGATAATTTGACTGTGGAATGGAAGTCAACGGACGACCCACCAGAAAGTGTCCTGGAGTGAGCGGTGTATAGTCGGCTGGATCGGATGACAGCGGTGTTAAGGGGCGAGAATTTAGCACCGCCTCGATTTGGGTTAACGTGGTGTTAAGTTCTTCATACGTTAAATGACAAGTACCCAGCACTCGTTGTAAATGATATTTGGCCGACTTCACACCCGCTTCCCAGATTCCACCAAAATGAGGTGCATATGCCGGAATAAAATGGAATTTAATACCATCATTAGAAACCTTTTCCGCTAAATAATCACAATGAGACTTAAGGAATTTCGACAGTTCGTTGTATGCTCCCACAAATGAAGTACCGTTATCGGAATATATGTTGATGGGTTTACCTCGTCGCGAAATAAAGCGATACAGTGCTAATAAATATTTGTTGCTAGATAAGTCACTCACTAACTCTAAATGGACTGCCTTAGTGGCAAAGCAAACGAATATGGATATATACACTTTTACCAACCTACTTCCGCGGCCTTGCCGAGTAGCACACATTACCGGGCCAGCATAATCTACCCCACAGTTTTCAAAGGGGTATCCACCTGGAAGGAGCCGCTGCTGCGGTAGGTTTCCCATTATGGGAGTAACCACCCTACCTTTGAGACGATGGCAACGTATGCATTTGTGATAGCAGGCCTTTGCTAGGTTCCTGCCACCTATCGGCCAATATGACTCCCTAATCGCAGCAAGTAGTAACTGTGGGCCTGCATGCAACAACCTTTTGTGTTCGAAATCAAATAACAACTTCGTAAATACATGAGTGGACTGTAATAATATCGGATGTTTTTTATTATACGAGAAGTTAGAGTTATCTAAGCGTCCTCCTACACGAATAATATTATTCTGATCTAAATAAATGTTAAATTTTAGAAGGGCGCTTTTCGCAGGTAAATTTTGTTTTTTAACTAATAAACTATACTCAGGAAATGATTGCATTTGAGATTTAACAATTATAATATTTAAAGCATCTTGCAACTCATCTTGACCCAAGAATGTACTGCTTACAGGCAATTTCCTACAACGCTTAACAAATCGAAGTACATAAGCCATGCAACGCACAAGTTTTAAATAATTAGAAAAACGATTAAAATGTATAAATTCACTAGGAAGTGTGTTGTCTGTGACAACAGCGTTCAGCGAAACCTGAGGTCGAGTTTCAGGTAACAACTCAGTGTTTGGGTACTGGAACTGAGACGGCCATTCAGCCAGGTCTTGTTGTAGGAAAGTAGGACCGCTCCACCAAAGATCTAAATATTTCAGAGCACTAATATCTATACCTCGAGATATTAGGTCTGCTGGGTTTTGGTCAGTCGGTACGTGTCTCCATGTGCAGACACCGGCTTTGTCTAATATCTCAGCAACACGATTGCGTACAAACGGTTGGAGCTTAGTAGGTGGCATCTGCAACCATCCCAAAACTATGGTGGAGTCAGTCCAACAGTACGAACGACTGATGTTAACTCGAAGCGACTTCGAAACCTTTTCATAAATACGCGCCCCTAATAATGCCCCACACAATTCTAATCTGGGTATTGTGGTAGGTTTCAAGGGTGCTACTCGACTTTTAGACATCAGTAATCGAACCATGCATTCACCGTCAGCATTGATGCTACGAACATAGACGCACGCCCCATAAGCGCGTTCTGACGCGTCTGTGAATACATGAAGCTCAAAAACCTTGAACGAGTCACAAACAACAATTCGTGGAATACGATAGTTATATAATAATGGCAAAGATTGCACGATAATTTGCCATTTATGTTGCAGTTCGGGGCTTAAAGGTTTGTCCCATGGTAATTTATCCAACCACATCCTCTGTAATAACATTTTCATAGTTATTACAAAGGGAGACAAAAGACCGAGTGGGTCAAAAATGCGTGCGATCACAGAGAGTACCTCACGCTTTGTTTTACCATCAGATGGCACCAATGAACCACTCAAAAAACTCAGTTCATCGGTAGTGGCACACCAATCTAGCCCCAACAATTTATTAGGTTGACTACAACCCATGCTTAGGTCTAGTGAAGGTTGAGAATCCCCAGGGATCAATTTAGGTTCATTGGACTTAAATTTTCTAAGTGGCATACAAGCTGATGCCAGTTCATCAGTGACCTTTGAACGGATAACCATCATTTTATCCAGGTCATCCCCTCCAGTCAACATGTCGTCGACATAAAAATCATGCTTAATAACTTCAGCAATTTTATCGTCCTTACACTCAATGCCAATCTGCTTCAAGCAGCGTGTCGCAAGAAAAGGCGAACTGGCTAATCCATATGTAATGGTGTTAAGTGTAAAAACACTGACAGAGTTGGTAGGTGCAATATCACTACGCCATAGAACTTGCTGTAAGTACCTATCAGCAGGGTGGACGGCTATTTGTCTGTACATCTTCTCCACATCTGCTGATAGTACATATTTATGCTGTCGAAAGCGAAGAAGTATGGACAGCAAATCGTCCTGAACCGTAGGACCTACCATCTGGATGTCATTAAGTGATATACCCGATGACGTCGGAGAACTGCCATTAAAAACAACACGCAGCTTAGTGGTACTGCTAGACTCATGATGTACGCCGTGGTGAGGAATGAAATATCCACGAGATGTACAGCCGAAATCCTTGTTTTTTGTCATATGACCCAATTTCTCATATTCCGTCATGAATTCGTGATATAATTTACTAACATCGGGTTTCGACTTTAATCGACGTTCTAGGCAATATAAACAATTCGTAGCCCTTTTGTACGAATTTCCTAGAATAGACGGATCCTGTTTTAAAGGGATACGTACACAGAACCTACCACTAGGTAACCGCGTAGTATAATTAACAAAATGTGCTTCACACAACTTCTCTTCAGGCAAATAACTTGAAGAATCCGCCGGGACCTCCTCAATATTCCAAAACCGTGTTAAGTCAGAACGAATCTTTTCAAAGTCACCATCACTACAAGAACTAGTTTGAGTTAAGTTACATGTAATATTATTTCTAACTTTCTTATCATTATAATAAACGATGGGACCGGAGACAATCCAACCTAACCTGGTATCACATAAAACTGGCATTCCTCTGCCCAACTGTACTCTTTGTGTACCTAATAAGTCCCAGAATAGATCAGCGCCAATTAAAATATCTACGTCAGACGGCTTGTAGAAGTTAGGGTCGGCTAAACATATATTAGTAGGTATTTTAAGCTTCGAAAAATCAACTTCACGAGCGGGCACTACACTCGTAATCGACGGCAAAATAAAACAAAGTAACTTAGTACTATTATTATCACTAAGTGACGCTATTTGAACATTACATAATTTACCTACACGAGAAGCTATATTATTTATACCATGAATCGACCCATCTAATTGGCTACTTGGTAACTTTAAGCGATTAAAAAGTCGTTCCGTCATAAAACATGAGGTGCTACCACTGTCTAGCACTGCCCGCACCATATATTCACGCTTGTTATTATCACAAACTTTTACTAAAGCGGTGGACAATAACACGTCGTATTGTTTAGTAGGTTTGCTATCCCCGCACTCCCCGCCAGACGATGCAATGCTTGCGGATAGCGCGACGTTATTCTCACCGGTGATGGCAGACTGCGAATACGTTGACGGACACGATACGAAATCATTACCTGAAGAGTTTAGATTATTGGAATTAAGTGTAGTATTTTTGGAATCTGTGTGTACCAATATGTTGTGCCTGCGCTTACACAACCTACAACCTGATTTCTTACATTGGTTGGCAAAATGTCCTACGTGAAAACAATTATAGCACACTTTGAAGCTAGGTAACAACTTAAGCCGGGCATCAACATCTAATGCAAGGAACTGTGGACAGTTAGTTAAGTTATGACTATCCTTACATTTCGGACACGGTTTAGGTGAAGATTCGGAACTATTTTTTGTGACATTGCTATTGTGACAAGTGAGAGAACTTTGAGTGGTAACCAGTGACTTATTTGTTGCACTTGATTTAACAATTTGAAGTTGACTAGCACGAGAGGCGTGACGTCGCTCCAACTCCCATGACTCAACTAAATTAGCTCGCGTACGCAGGAATTCTAGAAATAAGTCTAACGTTATTCTGCTGTCTTTGCCTAATCGACTTTTGTGCTCCTTAAACTCACGAGAAGTTCTGTGATCTAACTTTTGAGTTATGATGTAAATCAACAAACTATCCCAGTGCTTAACAGGCTCACCTAAGGATTCTAAGGCCCGTACATTTTTATTTATTTCATCGATTAGGCCAGTTAAAGAAGAAGAACATTCCTTAGTAATAGTTTGAATATTACATAACGCTGCTATATGATTTTGTATTAATAAATCTTTGTTGTTAAATCGGTCACAAAGTAACTGCCACGCCACTGAGTAATTCCTAGCAGAAAACACAATCGACTGTATGACGGCAGCAGCGGTTCCTTCCAGGGATGCTCTCAAATAATGAAATTTATTAATTTCATCAATGCTATCATTTGAATGAATGAGGCTGGTAAAAGTGTCGTGAAATCCCAACCAATTATTATATGATCCATTGAACTTGGGTAGCGCAATAGTAGGTAGTTTAACAGGCTGATTGTTACAGACACTGGTGGTTTTTACACTATTGAACACTGAATCACTATCTTTGTTATACTCGTTCACCATTTCCTGTGCCCTAGCCAAGGATTGATGAAAAAGCGACTCAAATTCAGAACGATTTAAAAACTGACTAGTGGGATCATCAACAATACATTCCAGACGAAACTGTACCTCATTGTAATTGTCGTACATTGACTCGATCTTGCCTATGCGCTGCCGTAACTCTGTGACGTCAGGGCTGCTCAACTTTTTGTCATTAAGCGTATCAAGGTATCTAATGAAGACTGTTAAAATACCCTTATAAGCTCCTCGCTTCCTAATTAATAAATCTTGTTCCTCGGTCATGCTGGGTAGCGAGTATTAATCGACCTGGAATTTATATAATAAATAAATTAATTAATAGCAAAATAAATTAAGTAATTATACACAAACACGATTGAAATAAGTAACTAAGTTCTAAGACAATATCTAACATTCATAGAATATTCTATCAAGTACCTACCTACTACCTACTTATTTGTAGATAACGACTTTGCAACAGATTTTACGGGATTATCAGGCTAAATACAATAAATAATGTAGCACAAACTGACTACTATACTAATATAAGTATAAAATATTGTAATTGTGGCCAAATAAATGTGACTATGACACTAATCCGATTTTTTCTGTTCACAATGACTATGCGGAATTGATACTTAATACAATAATTAAACACAGGTAAAACTCTTTACTAACCTTGGATTATCCTTAATGAAGGCTAATTAATACCTGATTGAGTGCTGGGAGACGATATTTACAAAATTAAAACTTAACACCGTAGTTAACGTACTCTTCACTGGCCGCTTATATCTTCCGACGCGAGATCATTTCGATCTTCGATTTCCAGGAGTAGCTGCTAATCCTCGATAATTATAGATAATCCGGTTCGGTAAGGACCATGTATAGGATTAGACTCCAAATTTTAATAAAATAAAAATGCAGCGATTGGAGTTGTACTGTGTATAATGCTTTCTTTAGCTCAGATCAAAGGCAAGTGAAAAAGATTAACAAATTAAGTAATTAATCTACCTACGATGTGGCAGCGCCGCACTAGAAATAATTACACTTAATGCAAAGCAAGGTTGCTATCTCTAAACATTCAGGCACTTGTCCTGAACACCCCTCCTTTCGGATGAGGACCAGTTTCCCCGTCTTCCACAATTTCGGAAACTGGCCCCGCTCCAAACATGCGCTGAGAAGCCCTCTCAGTCGGGGCTCGAGAGCGTCATCGACTAGAGCTAGGACCCACGTTCGGTCTGGAATGCCGTCGGGTCCCGGGGCGGTGTGTTTGGCTCTTAGCCTTCTCACCGCTAGCTCTAGTTCTACCCCTAAAGAACATCCCTAAAAACTTGGGTTATGTTAAATGAGTAATTGAGAAAACAAAATTTTTTTTTTTTTTTTTTTATTGGAATTCTTACCTATTTGTTCGCGATGAACGCAATAACTACTAAACGGATATTAATGCGTTTTTTTTAGGGATATTCTTTAGAAAAACCCTATTGCTAAGGAGTTGTCGTCGTCGACGTCGTCGCCGTTGCCAATTTTCTGTCACGGTTTTGGCTATGAAGGAGATGAGCTATCGAGTTGCTGTTTTCGGTAATAGATTCGTGCTGGGGTGAACCATTGCAAGATAAAAAAAAATCGCAAAAAATCGCAAAAAAAAAACGCAAAATCGAAAATCCCTTATATTCGGCTGAGCTCGTCTCAGGAATTCAACTTGTTTTCTATTAGAGAGGTCTTGGTCAGACTTACAATGTGCCGTATGTTTGATTGCAATTGGTTTGGTATAATCGGAGATATGACTAGAAAAACGATAACCGCCCTCCGCGCGGGCGGAGCCGCGTGTATCAGCTAGTGACTTACATATAAGTATTGGCTGTACGGAACAAAACATTTGGTATCGATTTTAGACCACTACCTGACCAGGAACAAAGCGCCACTTTTTGTAGCTGTCATACAACATCCATTAATCGATCACCCTGAAAAGAGTACACGCGTTTCTCATTAGAGACACTTAAAATAGAGTTTTGAGTCAAATTCCAATTAAAATTACTTACGAAAAAGTAAGTTAATCAGTTTCATCAAAAACATAATATTGTTTTGAAATAAACTTGTTATGAGAGTTATAAAATATGAGTAAAAGCGACAATGACTCATTGTGTTATCGGAAGATGACGATAACGGGGTCAAATTCTCACTTTATATAACATCGTGTACGACAAAGAAGCCATGTCAATGTTCGCTCTGAAAATAGAACTAAGTACTTCTTATTATTGTGTCACTTCTATGAGTGCTTGTTCTGCGCAGTGTTCATCGTCGATCGGTTAATGACATTAATTACTAATGTCATCACTCTCTTAGTCTTCATCCTCCTCATGTTAGTCCCGGCCGCACTCGAGGCTCTCACCTCAGAGTCCGGGGTCTGCATTACTGGTGGTTGAAATTTGATGACACAAATTTGTCACAAAATTCGGCCGGGTGGATACCACCGTGCACGATTGCGAAAAACCCTCCATAGTAATCCAATTTCGGTTTGATTTCGTTCAGGGGTCAGCAAGTGCATAGCCGGGCAGGGGGATTGTGGTCGCAGCACTAGTGGGACCGGTGGGTGTCACGCGGTGCTGCGTCGACAACCCCTCCTATCGGAGCCCAGAGGAGGCGGTATCGTCAGACATTTGTTACCCAACGTAGCCTGGTGGACCTCAGGACGTGGCTGCACCTGCCAACGTGATTCTCCTGCATTTTATTCGCGATGCCACAGACATGAAGACTGACGCGGACGCGAGAGTTCCCCACGCGATCCTTACGCGTGACTTCACAGATCCACCGCAACAAATTCATTCTCATTAATTATCTATATTCTATATATTGTCTTTGAGACACACAGCTCCTAGTATACTTTATAGTCGTATAGTACTTTATAGAGTCGACTAGCGTACGAAGCGAACTGGCAAAAAAAAATACGTTTGTTGTATGGGAGGCCCACAAATTGAATATTTATTTTAATTTCATCATTTATTTTTAAAGTGAATATACAACTAAACATTCTGTAAATATTTCAAGCATGTACCTTTTTTTCCGTGCCGAAATCCCCTCGGATTCCCCCCGCCGGCCAGCGGGGGCGGTTATGTCGGGCTTGAACCGACTAAAACCGCACGCCATCTCGGGTCTTCAGACGCCGGGGTGTAAGGTTGCCCATAGAGCATATCCCTAGCACCCTGACTGACCCTGGGCCATCTCCAGTTTCGAGATGGCCCCCTCGGGTTTGGGAACCAAACCACGGTGTCCCCGTCTTGCCCCGGTTTGGGGGAGGGGCGCTAGTCACCCCACCGTCTCGGCCTGCTTCTGATGGGGTCATAGGCGGCCTAACCTGCCACCCCCAGGCCTGCGCTCATGGAGGACGGAGGTCGTTAAGGGACATGTTGGTGGAGCATGTTGCGGGCTCGGCGGGCCGGGAGAGTTCTAAACCTCTCCCGGGCGCGCTCCGCCATCTCCTTCGCGAGCATTACATGCTCGCAGAAGGAGGTGGCGGCGGCCCACGCGCTCGCGCTCCGCACCATTGCCGCAATCATGCTGCCGAGCGAGAGGACTCCCACCCCGATGGCTGCCACGAGGTCACGCCTCGGCGCCTCCCACGCCGGGCAGTCCGCCAACGTGTGCAGCCCTGAATCCTCGCTTGCGTCGCAGTGTTGACACTCAGGCGTTGGCTCCTTCCTGATCCGATGCAGGTGGTCCCCGAAGCACCCCTTCCCGGAGATTACCTGCGTCAGTCGGTACGAGAGGCTTCCGTGTCGCCTCTCTAGCCAATCCTCCATGATGGGCCTTACCGCCACTATTGCGGCGTGAAATGGCATGTACCCTTTTTTGTTTTTTTTTTTTTATCGTGCGGAAATCCCCTCGGATACCCCCCCGCGTGCCAGCGGGGGCGGTTATGTCGGGCTTGAACCGACTAAAACCGCACGCCGTCTCGGGTCTACAGACGCCGGGGTGTAAGGTTGCCCATAGAGCATATCCCTCGCACCCCGACTGACCCTAGGCCATCTCCGGTTTCGAGATGGCCCCCTCGGGTTTGGGAACCACGGTGTCCCCGTCTTGCCCCGGTTTGGGAGAGGGGCGCTAGTCGCCCCACCGTCCCGGAAATGGCATGTACCTACCTAACACTTTCCGTAACTTGCCAAGGTCTCCATATCACTTGGTTCAACAACACACTACGTACGTACTACGTATATAGTAGGTCGCATCCTTCATTCAATCCGTGTATTACTAATTAAAATCTGTTTATCTATTGATGGGAAAGTCACTAACCTTAACTTATAATATCAGTCCGTGTATTACTAATTAAAATCTGTGTATCTATTGATGGGAAAGTCACTAACCTTAACTTATAATATCAGTCCGTGTATTACTAATTAAAATCTGTGTATCTATTGATGGGAAAGTCACTAACCTTAACTTATAATATCAGTCCGTGTATTACTAATTAAAATCTGTGTATCTATTGATGGGAAAGTCACTAACCTTAACTTATAATATCAGTCCGTGTATTACTAATTAAAATCTGTATATCTATTGATGGGAAAGTCACTAACCTTAACTTATAATATCAGTCCGTGTATTACTAATTAAAATCTGTGTATCTATTGATGGGAAAGTCACTAACCTTAACTTATAATATCAGTCCGTGTATTACTAATTAAAATCTGTGTATCTATTGATGGGAATGTCACTAACCTTAACTTATAATAAACAAACTTTTGCCCGTGTCTTCGCACCGCGTGGAATTCGGTTCCCATTTCCGCCTGTTCAGCCGTTAGAGCGTGATTAAGTAACAAACATTTAAACATGCAAACACATTTATAATATTAGTAGGATATTGTGTTACTTCCTGCCATACTATGAGTTTCTGTTGAATGTTCGTTCCTGCCACAGATTACATGATATTTGACGTATCTGTGTGTGTATTTGTCTGTGGCATCGTAACTCCCGAACGGATGAACCGATTTAGATTTAGTTTTTTTTTTTGCTTGAAAGGTGAATTAGTCGGGAGAGTCAATAGCCATGCCGGGGGCTTTTTAAAGTTTCTATTTATTTATATCTTACACGCTTTGTGGTCGTTATCTTTTGACCGATCTATATAATTTATGTGGATGTTTTATTCATTTTGGTCCGGAATTAAGTAACGTTACACTTTTGATTGGCCTCGGTCAATTAAAAGCGGAAGCAAGTTCCTAAAATTATGAAGATATATGCGTTTCCTGCCCTATCTGACCCTGTTCATATACCTAATTAAGTAGATAGTAATAATATATTCCAGTCGTCCTAGTCCTATATAAAAATAATAGTGTTTATCTATTATTTTTAACCCCCGACGCAAAAACGACGGGGTGTTATAAGTTTAACGTGTCTGTGTGTGTGTCTGTCTGTGGCATCGTAGCTCCCGAACGGATGAACCGATTCTGATTTTGTTTTCTTTTGTATGATCGGTTAGTCGGGAGTGTTCTTAGTTATGTAGGGGTTTAACAAAAAATGTTAATAATCACTCGCTTAGTAATGTGCCCGGTAGATGGCAATAGGCTCGCCCCCTATTACATTGGGAACTAAACAATGGCGAATAGTGGGTGTGTAATACACCTCTGCCTCCCCCTTCGGGGATATAGGCGTGACGTTATGTTATGTTTTAAATTCAATTTTATTTAGATAGGTGAAACATATTTTTATACATGTGTAGAAGCTCTTACTAATATCCTTGAGGCCCAAGCCAACCTCACATGGAAATCGATGACCCTGCTAAACAACGGATGTGGTTTTTGCGCAAGCTTGCCTCTCGGGGTTGAGAGGTCAGACGGCAGTAGCTCCCGGAAATGTCGATGTCCCAACAAAAACAATAAGCGGACCTCAGGCTCCAAAGTGGAAACTTTGGACTCAACTTGGAAGGGTATTAGAAGGTTTTCACAGGATCGGTAGCGCGGATGTGACGCTGACGCCCTTGGTGTTACACACGTCCATATGCCAGGGTAACCGCTTCCCATCAAGTAGGCCGTGTAGGCCCGTGTGTAGGCCCAGTTAAACCACATTAAACCACTGTTAAAACAGTTATACCATTTAAGTGGTAACTTAAATTGTATAACAAATCTTTATGATGATGATGGCATTTAAGATCGTAAACTTTGACAAATGTTAATTACACATATTTAGCAGCAATAAATGAAACCAAAAATTAGTTCGAGCATGAAATTCATACCTACTGCTAAGTGTAAGTAGGTACCCACAATAGCCATGATTGAATAACTCGCTATTGTCAGAAAAATACACACCTGTCTAATAAAAAACGACAGATTCTTTTTTAAATCCGACAACAGCTTAAAACTTCCATTGAATGGCCTATTCATACTTCACAAGGGCAAAGAGATAAAAAATACAGAGCGCATTACTTTCGATTATATTACAGTTACCGGCTCTTCAAAAGAATATTTTAAAACACGCCTAGTTAAACGATGCATATATTTTAATGAAACTTTTATAAATACTTAGCTATAGTTTTACAGTTTTTTATGTTTGGCCCGTCAAAATAACATCATCTCGTCTGATAGTAAGTTAAAGGTGAAATCTCAGGAATCAAACTGAGCATTACAGATGCCAACAATGCTACGAAGGCTTGACAGCCTCGTCAGATGATTTTTCCAAGCGAAGTGACTTTATGTATTATTATAATAGTAGGTATAGATCTATGTATGTATGATTTACACTGGTAGATAGCTTATGTTAGGTACACGTCGTAACTTAGGTTTCTTTTATCACAGTAAAGTTTTAGGGATCCGCGCAAATAAATAAAACCCAGGATCTAAGTCCACCCAGACGAAGTCGCGGGCACAGTTAATATAGAATTAAAATCTTATTTTAATGGTTATTTAAGGTTTTTTTAAAGGCCTTCTTTTTCCAATACTGCTTCAATGTCGAATTTCACTAGTAAAAATAATCACATTCAAGTTCAACCAAACTTTGGTCTCACGTTTTACTCAATGAAATTCATTGAGTAAAGCGGAAGCGATAATGTAGTTCAATTCGACTTGATCGTAATTATTTCCAGTGATGAAATTCGACCTAAAAGCGTGACTAGATATACATAATATTTATCTATATATACTTGAAAATACACTGTCTAATAATGTTATTTGTGTCTCAAGATACAGTACTATAAACCACTATTGTCCGTTATCAATTGATTCGTTGAATAAACAGTTCAAACTTGACCCGTATAATGAACCCAATGGACTTGTAATAAAAAACGTAAGTAGTCATTACCTTATTCATTTCGAAGCCAGCCATGGGTTCGACGGTGGGACACCCTCCCAGATGGTAGGTATGCCCAAAAGCACCCGCAACGAATACGGCCAACAAGCCTAACACTTTCAAACTCATGATTTTAAGACACAAAATTTTACAGAATATTCCGAAACACGCACTCCACTTGGCGAACCGCCGGTAACTGAACGCGATACCACAGCTTATTCAATATAAACAAACTAGATTCTTCCGTCCTTTTGCTGTTGAGCAAGCTAGGGGTGTCCACTTTGAAAAAACATCGATGTTTTTTTTTGATTCGATACATCGCAACTATATATCGATGTCTTTCGATGTATCGGATGAAAACATCGATGTTTTTTAAACATCGAGTACTTTTTCTAAAATTTTATTACAAAATCTAGTGGGGCGGAAATCACCCAGTGATTGTCAAACTTCGGGCCAAACTTAGATATTTTTGTTGCAGTATTTTTATTCAAAATTACAGACCTTAGTTAGGCTTTATGCATATTATTCGACGCGTCTTTATAATTATATTGAGCAATAAATATGAAGAAAATGAACAAAAACACAAAAAAATGATTTTATATTTCAGTTTCTTTCAGAGTCTGGTTGTTTTTAGGGACAATTTGTATGGTAGGTACCCGAAACCTTGAACGTACAAACCCCAAAATCTAATCAGTTCTTCCCATTAACCAAACAAGATGATTGGCGAAAGAATTTTTTAAATTGGATAAGTGGTTCTTGAGTTATTGCGTAAACAGACATCCAGACATCCAGACCAACAGACAGACCGACACAAAATTTTTTTTGCTTAATTAGACTTAGAATCATGTGAAACGTCGAGAAAAGTGATAAAAAGTGGGTGTAAGATTTTGATTTTTTTGCGTGATTTTAAGACTTCGGTGTCCACCTGGTTGGTGGCCCGAAGTAACTCGAATAATGTGGAAAGTGACCCATCTCAAAAGAGGCCATCTTTACATAGTAATTTTTTTTACAAAACGTTTATGAAAAGAGCTAAATCCATTATTTTATTATAGTTTAGATATTAATCTTTCATAAAATAATAGATTTAACTCCTTTCATGATGAGTAAGTAAAAGAAAATACAAGTAAAACCCATGTGTCAGAAACATCTGTATTATATCTTACAAAAGGTCAAATTTAAAAAAAACACTAAATAACCCGCAACATTTTTGCTAAGTCTGTCATCATAATGTATTGATTTGTTAAGAAATCTATGTATATAATGCAAGTTGACGAATGTATTGCTAATAAATATCTTATTTTGGTTTCACAAAACCAAATATAATTAAATGTTTATAAACATAGAAACTCGCTTGCCAGCCGACATGAGAAAAGTAGTTTTTTTTTATTGTCACTGAACTGACTCTTGCGCCATGCTGTCAACATCGGGTCCATATTAGAGAATTCGGAATAATTATGATTTCATAATAGTAATAAGTAATATTTTAGTGGTAAAACTTAAGTTTTTTTTTACTAAGCTCAAACCAAAGAGGATATAATCACTACGTGGCCTAACTCGTCTATCACCAATTCGATGTTTTTTTTTTAAACATCGATGCAGCGAGTATTTTGAAAGCTTTTCAAAACATCGGATGGATTCGATGTTTTTCATTGCAAACATCGATGTTTTCGATGCATCGATGTATATCGAATATCCCTAGAGCAAGCCGGTGCAGACTCCACCCGTTGGCTTCCGAGAAGTGTTGTTGAGTTCATTCATAAATCGAAAGGAAAAATAAATAATAGTAGCAACTATATTTTGAAAACGTTAGTTGATATGACGTGTTCTTACTCGGAAGTCTAGGTAGAAGTCGAGTGAGATTTGAAGTCAAGTTAGTTCCATCTTCTATTTAATTTCATTTCAATTTAATCCATTGCCTGAGTAACAAACATTCATCCATAAATCTACCAATCTATCCATTCAGCCAAACTTTCTTCAGAATAATTTTAATATATCCAATTATTAGGTTATTTTATTATTATAAGAAGACTTTGGATGTGGGTAGTTCCCTATACTTAGATAAGGTAAACTGTTAAAAACTGAACTCATTATACAAATTATAGTTATGAAGAAGTGAAAGAGCCATAAAAATTAAGTCTGTAGCCAAACATAGGCCACAAAAGAAAGAAAAGTTGGCGCTTTCGTCTTTCGTTGGCCACCTGGGAAGTTTAGCAGCCAACCAACCCACGAAATGACATCAGATCTTCGTATATCAAACAAGTTTACATAGAACTTACGTGATGTTTTGACGTTAAATAAATAGAAACTGATTTTTCCAAAGGACATAGATAATGTTCCAATTCTTCACTATCTTCAATCCCGGTCGCATCCGTGATTCTCCCCTCGGAGTCCTGAGTCCGTTTTCCGGTTTTGGCTCCCTCACTTCGCACGGCCTTGGCCATATATGGTAGTGAGATCATTGGCACGCATGTCACCTTCCACGACGCCAAGCCAGCACTTCTTGGATCTACCCCTCTAACCGGGGCCCGGCGGAGGCAGCATGACCCGATATTTATTACCCACTTGGCCTGGCGGTCAGCGCAAAACGTGGCCGCACCAGGGAAGGCAACTAACTCGCCTGCACTTTGTCTCCAGTCTCATGGACATGACTGCCGCGGATGCCTCCTTCGGATGATTCCACACAACTAACGCAGCCTAATTCTATGTATTTTTTTAATACAGTTTTAGTAGCTAAGTAACATAGGTAATTCAGTTTATAATTTTAAAACCATCCATATAATATAGTTAGAAACAATACCTATCTAATGTTTATTTTCTGATGATAGGACATGCGAGCAGAGGTTAATTGCTTCGACGCACGAACTGCGATATAATTATACAGTAAGACATATCAGCAATTTTTGTTTTATATGAAAGATAGATGTCATGCGTGGCGTAAAAACTATACCACCTTAAATCCATTAGAAATTATTTAATTATTTCACCCCAGCAGAAGCAGGCCGGGACGGTGGGGCGACTAGCGCCCCTCCCCCAAACCGGGGCAAGACGGGGACACCGTGGTTCCCAAACCCGAGGGGGGCATCTCGAAACCGGAGATAGGCCAGGGTCAGTCGGGGTGCGAGGGATATGCTCTATGGGTGACCTTACACCCCGGCGTCTGTACACCCGAGACAGCGTGCGGTTTTAGTCGGTTCAAGCCCGACATAACCGCCCCCGCTGGCCGGCGGGGGGGTATCCGAAGGGATTTCCCAAAAAAAAAAAAAATTGTGCATACATAAAGTCACGCTTCTATCCCATTGGGGTCCTAGGCAGACAACATCTCTTACCACTTGCTACGATCCTGGCATACGCCTTTCGCTTCTTCTACTTTCGTAATTATTTTCATACATGCACGCCAGTTGCCAGGATACTCTCAACCTAGCCTATCATTTAAAGGATTAAAACTCGATTAAAACGTCTTCTATCTGATTAACGCACATACGCCTTTTTTTGTTTCGCCAGGAGAAATCGCCTAAGGCATACCGCGTGTCGCGGGGAGGCTGCGCGGTTATATAGGGCTCTCACACACTAAAAGCCCTGCGGTGTACCATACTCTGCACCTCCCGGGGGGAGGGGGGGGCTGAAACTATACAAGAATGCGACCCCTCCTAGCGCATGCCCGCAGTATGTTACGGGCACCTGCACAATAAAAATCTCATTTACCCGCCCGACGTTGAAGTTGACTCTAATACAAAATCCATGGTCTGGTTAATGAATAAAACCCACATCAATCATTTTTTGATCAATGCATTTAAATGCACAGAACATTTTAGTAAAGTCAGTATTCAGCCAATTCTGACCGCTGACTGTACTAATTACTTTATTTGCCTCTTATTATTCATAAGATTTTACAAATAATACTATTAAATCATATGGTTTTAATAAATGATGTACCTCATTGTTTTCTGATTACATTTATTTTGTTTACACATTAATTATGTTGGGCGCTCGTTCATCATTCTGTAGTGATTCATTGTAAACAAAGACTGTATTTGTCACACATTATTTAAGATAACGTCTTCGAAAATATGCTTTGCTTTAATGATTTATTTACTACCTCCTTACTAGCTCCTATCCGTGACTTCGTCTGCGTGGACTTCGGAATTGAGTCCAGATACCATTGAGATTTAGTAAATAAAGCGTCAATCCCGGTTACATTCAAAGCTTGCACTTTGAAGTCCAGGGTCATCCTACTCTAAATGTCACAGTCCGACATACTTACTTATGGATTGGTTCGTCTTGGCTTTTACGGGAGCGTTTGACCTCCTACCTCCAAGAGGAAAATCTGTGCAAGCTTCCCTCTCAGAGTTAGGAGGTCTCTATTTTCTAATTCTAGCACCTCTTGACTTAACGTCAGAGCCTATTCTAAACAGTAACACATAGTCGCTAGTCTTCCGCCTACTTAAACCCACTCAGGTTATGGATTTAACTATTACTTATGTACTAACAATAACAGTTAGCAAAACAAAACAAAAAGTGGGAAAACATAACCCTCCTCCTGGCGCAGTCGGCTAAAAAGTTAAAGCCATATTATGATATCTTCAACATTAGAATGCTAACAAGGCATCGACAGGTTTACCGTTCCTAGCGACCCCGTCTCTAGAAGAGAGGCCTCTGAGTTTTAGGATAGTTGCCACCACCTTGCCTTATGGTAGCTACATCAATGGAAGTTAATAGGAACCTATTACACCCAATCTCTTCTACGAACATTTATAACATGTACGTCAATGTAAATAGCAATAATGAGATGACGTAATTAATTTATCATTTACTTGAATACGTTCGTAGAAACAGGCCCTTTACGTGTAATTATAGGTACTAATTATTCAGTTGTTTATTGGGTTATTTACTTATATACGTGGAATACCTACTGTATCTATGCATGTTAAGTAAACAAGATATCTACATCTCTGAGAACCCAATAACGGCAATAACCTATTCCAAATGTTAGCACTTCGTCTAACACGTCTTATCTAATTGTAGAGTCTATTTTGCTTTATATATTTACGTACCTACCTATTCACAGATAAAATAAAATAATATAACGCACGCTACGAGGAAAGGATATTCTGTATTATCTGCGCAGCAATACCGCTTGCATTCAACGTTTGCAATTTGGAGCTCGGATTCCTACAAATTTTTCGTTTATTGCACGGGAACGACTTCCGTCTGCCCAGCAAGAGTTGCTGTGTGAAGGCCTCGCCCGGTCTTCGGAGCCTAATTCAAACTCACCTGCTGACTGTCAGCAGGTGAGTTTGAATTCGGCCCCGATGATCTGGGTGGGGCACAATATACTGTATACACCCAAAGTTAAGCGGGTCGCTACGTTGTTAGGGATATGGTAGGTATGTGTATAAATGTATTATAGACTGACCGAGAGCTCTGTGTCGCGCCCTGTGTATGTGCGCGGCGAGACGGGTGTATCGACCGTCAGTAGAGATGGTTCGTGTAAATTTTTATCATTGATGCTCACCAATATCCCGCTAACAGCATCAGTTGCCGACCAGTGTAAAGGCTTATGATGTCGTTGCCAAAACCATTGTTTAAGCACTTCGTTTTTAGGGTTCCGTACCTCAAAAGGAGGTAAAATACGACTGGCCTTTAAAGCCAAAAATGATGAAATAGGGAATTTTAATACTATCAGGCTTTCAAACTGTTAAACGATATCGTTAGATCTGTCCGACAACATCGATATATCGATCTCATCGACTCATGCTCTCTCCTACCCCGTCCCGCACCACACCGCGAGTTCCTAGAGTGCGGGACAGAGGTACCGGTCGGTCTATAAGAGTGTAAAGAAATATGATTAGGTATCCGGCATAAGTTCCAGGATACCATATTCCTAAAACGCGGTAGGCCTGACGACATGCGGCCTGCCGTATCGGGCACACCACATTGCCGCTGGTCGGAAGCGCGTTTTGGCCCTAAAAGTTATAGCACGTGAAGCCAGACTAAAACATCCAGCAAAGAAATCCGAGTCCTTTAAGGGCTATCGCACATTAGAGACAAGACAGTCTACAGACAGATGTGTCTCGACGTGACTTGTAGGTAATTAGACAGCTTTGTTTTGTTCCAAGAGTGCACACTTTCATTGTTTCTGTAGAGCAATAGGCTGTCTTAAGAATGTCTTGTCTATAATAAGCGTCCAGCCTAACCAAGTAAATAGTCGATGTTAAAATCAACACAAAGAAATTTCCAAGCAACATAACATCTTAGAACCAGTTTTATTAGCGGTAATTCTCTTGACTGGGGCATGAGTCACCGCGAAGCCGTTCTTTGTAGGACATCCACATCAAACGGGTGACTAACGATATTTAAAAACACCGTCTTAAGGAAGCTTAAATAAATCGCCACAATAATTACATGACATCGAAGTAAAATATGAATCATGGTCTAAGGTTAAAGTCGAGGAGATTAGAGCCCGCAGTTTCATTTATCTAGGCTTTTGTTAGCTTCAGTGAAATCAGTGAAATATCGTTCCCCGAGCACCAATCCTAGTTGCATCCAAAGTTTGCACTCCCAAGATCCGCTCTCCTACTCCTCGATTCCTTAGAGATTGGTTTATCTTAGCTTTAACGGGAGCGACTGCCATCTGACCTGCGCCAAAGCTCGTCCGTCAATCAACAAGCTATCCGGTACAGGTAGGATGGCTTGGGCCCCATGTAGCCCCGTGCGATTTACAAATCGTACAGTCGACGACAATAGTTGCTTAACACTAAAATAATTAACAGCTGACGGTCGGCGATCGGACTGTTCGGTTCCGTACAAAACTGGATTGAGGAACAAACTAAACGTTGCTGTTGGAAAACTTTTGTACCCGTACATCAACATAGATCGCGTTGTTTGTCTGACTTCCTAACTTGGACTTACGTTGAGAAGTCAAACGGCAATCGCTCTCATAAAGGTGATAAGCCAAATCAAAAGGAGGAGAAGGAGTAAGCGGACCACGGTCTCCGAGGTAAAGGTCTCGGATGCAACCGCAAACAACGCTAGGATGATGATGGAACATTAAAGTGATGTGTGACATGACATAGACACCCTATCGGGCAAACTGGATATCTCCGAAACATTATAGTGATATGTGACATGACATAGACACCCTATCGGGCAAACTGGATATCTACGAAACATTATAGTGATGTGTGACATGACATAGACACCCTATCGGGCAAACTGGATATCTACGAAACATTATAGTGATATGTGACATGACATAGACACCCTATCAGGCAAACTGGATATCTCCGAAACATTATAGTGATATGTGACATGACATAGACACCCTATCGGGCAAACTGGATATCTACGAAACATTATAGTGATATGTGGCATGACATAGACACCCTATCAGGCAAACTGGATATCTACGAAACATTATAGTGATATGTGACATGACATAGACACCCTATCAGGCAAACTGGATATCTACGAAACATTATAGTGATATGTGACATGACATAGACACCCTATCAGGCAAACTGGATATCTACGAAACATTATAGTGATATGTGGCATGACATAGACACCCTATCAGGCAAACTGGATATCTACGAAACATTATAGTGATATGTGACATGACATAGACACCCTATCAGGCAAACTGGATATCTACGAAACATTATAGTGATATGTGACATGACATAGACACCCTATCAGGCAAACTGGATATCTACGAAACATTATAGTGATATGTGACATGACATAGACACCCTATCAGGCAAACTGGATATCTACGAAACATTATAGTGATATGTGACATGACATAGACACCCTATCAGGCAAACTGGATATCTACGAAACATTATAGTGATATGTGACATGACATTATTATTATTATCTCTTTATTTACTTTTAAATTACTTATAAATTACATTTTTAAATACATATTAAAAAAAAAGAAAACATCTATTTAAAAATATAAAAAATAGTGCTCCACCGGCAGCGTGGCAGGGCCCAAGCTACCGGCGGTCGGGGTCACAGAGAGAGAAACCTCCGGACAATGCGTGCCGTGTCGAGGATGACCGCCTTCTGCATCTGACCCTTGACCCAACCATCTAGCGAGAGTCTCTTGAGGTGTTGGTCGAGGCTCTTCGCTATCAGCCCGTTCGCCGAAATGACTATCGGGACAATGATTGTTGAATCGACATTATTATTATTATTATTAGTCATGCACTAGCAGCTAAAAGCTGATGCGTGCATATCTCAGCACCTGTTAATGTTCACAGAGTATTTATTTAATCACTATGTTTATACTACTCAAAGTCACGTTCACTTATGGTGTTATAAAATTGTCACTGTTTGAGAACTGTTCGTTTTTTTTAAATAGTGGTCGAGTCTGTTTTTGAAAGCATTTACTGAAGGTGCACTTATTACTGTCTCTGGCAGTTTGTTCCAGGATTTCACGACTCGGTTTGGCAGAAAATGGTACCTAGGATTGCTTATACTTAGAGTGCGCGCGAGCTTTAATGCGTGTCCTCTCAAATTCACAGGCGGATTCATCTGGTAGATGCCGCTCAGTCCAGGGACGTCGTAATGTCCGCTCAGAATCTTGTATGTCTCAATCAAATCCCCACGCCGCCTGCGCTGCTCCAGTGTAGTTAGACCAAGTTCTTCCAGCCGCTGCTCGTATGTCTTGTGTCGTAGGTTCCAGACCATTTTCGTGGCTCTTCTTTGTACTCTTTCCAGTAAATCGATGTCCTTGCGAAAGTATGGGCTCCATATTTGGAATGCATATTCCAGCAAGGGACGAATGTAAGTTTTGTATATCCTGATGAACAAGATCTTGTCTATATGTGAGAACGCTTTTCTGATGGTGTACATTATGGAATTAGCTCTTTTGGTGATTCCCAAGATGTGCTCATCCCATTTGAGATTTTCCGTTATTGTCACTCCTAAATCCTTCTGAGATGACACACTCTGCAAGTTCCTAGAATCAATTGTGTAGGGCAACTTGGGATTATTGTTACCAACATGTAAAACCGTGCATTTATCAGCATTCAGGGTGACCAACCAATCTCTTGTCCATTGAAAAATTCGTTCAAGATCACTTTGGATGATATTGTGGCAGATCAAAGGATTTCCCATCAGTTTAGTATCGTCGGCAAATAGAGACAGATCCGAGTTAATGATATCCTTGAGGTCGGTGAGGAAGATCCCGAATAAAATTGGTCGGAGCACTGACCCCTGTGGTACGCCGCTCAACACATTGTGCGCTTCTGAGTATTGGTCTCCTATTCGTACTTTGAATTTCCGTTCGGATAAAAAGTCAGCGATCCAGTTTAGAAGTTTCCCACGGATGCCAAAGTGATCCAGTTTTGCTACTAGTCGCCTGATTGGGACTCGATCAAATGCTTTTTCATAATCCAGATATATGATGTCTGTTGGTTGACGTTCATTCCAGTTTTTCGTCCATTTTTCCAAACACATAAGTAGGTTGGTAACTGTTGATCTACGGGGGATGAAGCCATGCTGATTGTCCATGATAACCTGTTCTCTAGATAGGAAATCTCTCAACTCTTTGGCTATAATCTTTTCCATAGTTTTGCAGACTAAACTAGTGAGGCTTATGGGCCTATAGTTAGCTGCATTAAGTTTGTCTCCTTTCTTGTAGATTGGCGTGACTGTTGCTTCTTTCCAGTCATTAGGAAGTTTCTCGTTGGCTAAGGACAGTTCCATGATCCGAGCTAGCTTAGTTGTGATTACGGATGAGCATTTTTTCAGCAGTAGGGCAGGAATTCCATCTGGCCCCATTGAAGTAGTGTCATTGAAACTTTTTAGTGTTTTTTCAACTAATTCGGGAGTGAAATTCACATGGTCAATACATTCTTCGATTTTTGGTGCAGTTAATGTTGGGATTGGCCCCACAGTTTCTCTAACAAAAGATTTTTCAAATTGTTTGGCAAATAGCAATGCCACTTCTTTGGCACGCTTTTAAAGCAATGTCAAGCTTGTCAAAAAAAATCCATAGAAATACGGTCGTAATCAGCCGCGAAGAAATTCTTTCTAAGTAAGGTCGCTACTGGGTCACATCTGGCCCGTATATGGAATTGTAATGTTGCTAGCAGGACCTGGTGGTCACTCTTTCCTATGTGCGCTTGGTGTTCAATTCCAATACATAAATTCTCGTCATTGCATAATACTAAGTCTAGAACTGACTGCTGACTACCTCTCCGACGCGTGATATCAGTCACCAGCTGCTGAAGCCCTGAGTCAGTAAGTAGTTCCACAAACCTTCCATGTAGCGTATTGTATCCATCTAGTTTAGCAAGTGGCCATTTGAAATCCGGTAAATTAAAGTCCCCCATTATGAACACAGTGTGTGGACCGCTACAAGCTGTTCGCATCGTATCAAATAGGATACGATCAGATTCCTCAAAGCCTGTGTGCGGTGGACGGTAGACTCCAGCTATCAGGAACATAAAATCGGAGTATTTAATTGTCAACCATAGTGCTTCCACTGTAGGGTTATTATTTAGGGTCGGGTGTAGGGTAACTTGTATGGGAACATCACAGTGTGCACAAGCAACATAAATCGCCACCCCCCCCCCCCCCCCAGCATTTGCCAGTGGCTCTGTCTCGTCTGAACAGTACATAGCCTTTAATATCTATCAAGCTATTACTTATATCCGGTTTAAGATGCGTCTCAGTAAGTATTATGAAAGTAGGTTTTAGTTTATTTATTTCTATTAAGAGTAAATCTCGTTTTGCCATTAAGGATGCCAGGTTCGTGTAGAAGAAGGTAAATTCGGTGATGTTGGACCTCAATTTTTTGGGTCGGGTTTCACCTTCACTATCTTTGGCGTGCCGTGAATATATTTAATCTTTAGATTAGACTCACCATCATTCGTTCTCTGCTCCAGCTCGGCTTTTAGATTTCTGAAGTACTCACGCTGGTATGGGGTCAGATCATTCTTAATGTTGATACCAGTTGGAAGTTTCTTCCAGTTCTTGAGTATGCTAATGGCTGGCTGTTGACCGGAGAAAACAATTTTCAAGGGACGGGGTACAGCAGCAGCATCCTGCAGGGGCTTCCCCAAACGAATGACGGTCACAGGTTTCTCGTAGCCAGGTATCGGTGTAAGGGTTTTATCCACCTGTTCACGGTCAAACTGCTTGCGGTCATCCACATTTGCCTCAGAGTCTTGTATTTCAGGCACTCCAAACATAATCACGTTGGAACTCCTTCTGCTCCTCTCGCCAAGTTCGGACAGGACAGCTTCTAGACTGGTGTTTTCAGCCGGGTTCCTCTTCATAGCCTCAATTTCTTGCTGCAGCTCGGTAACTAGCTTCCTGAGGGCTGGCAGCTGGCGCACTCCAAGCTCGCAATCTGGACACAGGTATTTAAGTGTTTGTTTTTGGAGGCAAATGACCCTCTGCTCTGTGGGAGACAAACCACTACACTTGACGCAGATTCTACGTTCACAACCGTGACAAACTACTTTCGCCTCATCTGAAGGGGTTTTTTTGGTGCACTTATAACAAGAAGCCATTATTGACCAAGATAATTCCGTAACAATGCTAGGTTATTTTGCAGTAGACACTGCAGAATCACTTTTAATTTTTGAAAAATTTCGCGAAAAGTTTTAGGGAATAACACTTTCACTACTGTTTTAGTTTATAAACAACACAAAAGTACTATTTTTAACCACAAATAACGCGAGTAAGCAATTAAAACTTAAATTTTCACAGAAAGATAACAGAACACAAGTGCACTTTCCAAACGCGGGTAGATGAAAAAAAAACATAGACACCCTATCAGGCAAACTGGATATCTACGAAACATTATAGTGATATGTGACATGACATAGACACCCTATCAGGCAAACTGCATATCTACGAAACATTATAGTGATATGTGACATGACATAGACACCCTATCAGGCAAACTGGATATCTACGAAACATTATAGTGATATGTGGCATGACATAGACACCCTATCAGGCAAACTGGATATCTACGAAACATTATAGTGATATGTGACATGACATAGACACCCTATCAGGCAAACTGGATATCTACGAAACATTATAGTGATATGTGACATGACATAGACACCCTATCAGGCAAACTGGATATCTACGAAACATTATAGTGATATGTGACATGACATAGACACCCTATCAGGCAAACTGGATATCTACGAAACATTATAGTGATATGTGACATGACATAGACACCCTATCAGGCAAACTGGATATCTACGAAACATTATAGTGATATGTGACATGACATAGACACCCTATCAGGCAAACTGGATATCTACGAAACATTATAGTGATATGTGACATGACATAGACACCCTATCAGGCAAACTGGATATCTACGAAACGTTACAGTGATATGTGATATGACATAGACACCCTATCGGACCAACTGGATATCTACGAGACAAGATTTGCGATTGACGCAGAGGCATCATGAGCTTAACGAACTCTTCCTGTCTGTTGGTTATGACCACGTACCCACGCACTACGAGAGGTATCTACGTACGATTCTATTCGAGAAGTAATGGAGCTTTGGCCTTGTATAATACTTTATTATATTCTAGCTGATGCCCGCGGCTCCGCCCGCGCGGAAGTCGGTTATCGGTTTTTGGTCATATCTCCGATTCTACTAAACCAATTGAAATCAAAGAAACAGGTAGATTATAAGTCTAACCAATACCTTTCTAGTAGAAAAACATGAAAATCCTGTAGTTCGTCCATCGCGAACAAACAAGAATTACACAAAAATATGTTTGTGTTCAGAATCGTTCATTTCACTTAACCCAAGTATTTTTTAAATATCTTCAATGTACAGAAACAACTAATATATAAAGATTTAGATCGGAAAAAGAGAACATCTAGAACGGGACTTGAACCCCAGATATTCGAAATGATCCTTTTTCGAAAGATTTACTTTTTCTAAAGATTTAGATTCCGATCTAAATCTTTAGAAAAAGTAAGCATACAAAATGCTTAAAAAATTAATTGTAAATGCTTAATAAATTGAACTAATATACAATTTTATAATAGTAGGGGAACCTGTTGAACTTAGGAAACTTTTTACATTGACATTGGCAAGACCTGTCAAATAGGCATAGATAGAAAGATCAGTTATTCAACTGCATAATGCATGAATACAAACTGTGGCTTTTATTCATTAACCGAGCACAAAAACACTAGAAAAAAAGGAAGGTAGGTACCAGTTTTGTTAGACATACTAGGATTAAATAAAGATAGACACCAGTAGGCTGTGAAAGTTTAGTTTTTAATTATACCTAGGTATGTCTAAGAAAACGTTTTCATTTCAATTAGCCCAATGTGATGTACCTTGGCCAATATTCAATGTGCGTAGATAAATTAGGGGAGCCAAAGTAGGTACAACTAGAATAATATTATGTAATCTGTGGTACAACAATGGAACCGCTTTTATATAAACTTAAAGTTGAGGTAAGTTTAGAACATCAATGCTATCTGTTACTTACATATACTGAGATTGAATTGAGAATAAAATATTTGTTATAAATGTATATCATGCTAAATAAAAAGTATGTACAGCCAGTAAGAAATCATAAATTCCCTTTTTTATCTGAACTCACGAGGCGAATTTAAACTAAATTCACGTTAGAGTTGACAAAAGATGCTTGGACTGCCATAGACAGTTTTTTTTAGCTTATGTTTGTTGTAGGTACAGCACTGTCAAACTTAACACAGGTTCCCCTATGGTATAGACTTTTACAGTTATCATTCTCATCTAGATTTCCCAGTTGCGTTTAAAATTTGCCCTTCGGACCCCCGGGCTCTGCTTATTATTTTGTTTTGGTATGTCGGTTTTTTCGAGTGCAACTGCCGTCTACCTCCTAATCCCGGGGGGAAAGCCTATGCCAGAGCCTTGTCCGCTGTTTAGCAGGTGCACCTACTAACAGACGAGGTTAGCTTGCACACCCCCTCTACACATATGGTTAGAATCAATAATTGTGTACCTGAATGAGTCAGACGAATTGCCCTCAAACCTGCTTGGTAGGGAAACTTGTGTCGCCAAACACTCACATAATATTGACGTCAATCACGTTACATAAATCACGACACGAGTGCTAAGTCAGGTCACGGGTTCGATTACCGCTCAGTGCAAATATGCTTAATGCACAAATATATCTATTTGCATTAGTCAGTGTTAAAAAAAATACATGTTTGTCGGTATTTAGACCTCATATTACAAGCTTTGCTTAAATTGGGTCTAGATGACGTTGTACAATATATGCTGAACTCTCACTACAGTATATGACGTTTTCATAGTGCCTACACATTCAGACAGCAAGAGCACCGGCGTTAGATTGCTGATTGCAATGATGTTTACTAAAGGCACCATAGTTTGCCTTGCCTAAATGCCTTATCTTCAAAGTCTGCACAGTTTCCAACCACCATACTGACTGTACCTACTGTTGCTGTCAAATCTGTCCATATCTTTCATGTTAAGTAGGTTTTTGTTCCTGCAGCCTTGAAGGCTCTTCACACTTATGTAGTGTATTTTCAACCTTTGGAGAACCACAGTAGGTACCTATTTGTCCGACACATTTTTCTTATGCTATACATACCTACATTCCGATGTAAATAATTAGAAGATGTTCAAAATAATATTGGTTTTGACTGACCTACCTATAGAGTAAAATTTTTGTAATTGATTTGTATGATGGGTAACGGATGGATAGATGCTGATTATAAATTGGGACAAGGGTTTTTAAATCGTCATGAATGTCATGATGTATGTGTACAATGAGTAGGTATACTTTAGTTTACGTTTATGGTGGTGCACAAAATTCAACTCACTCTTGATCGGTTTCATAAGTGGATAAGTACTTACTTGTAACATTATTTGATTATGAGTAGGTATTATGACTCAATTTGATATGATAATAAAATTATGACTTCAAAAGCCGTTTGATTGCGTCATGTACTTAAGTCAGATGGCGATATATACAATTATTGGGCCATAGACATCATGAAAATATAATTGGGACTTCATATTCTTAAGCTGGTAATACTGTACGTATGCTGTTTAGTATTTACTTTTTGAGGTAGATCCTGTAAATGATCACTTCATTGTCCATCTGTCTGTCTGTGACGTTCTTTTTCTTAGGAACGTGAGAAGGTATCAAGTTGAAATTAATACTAAATACTTAAGTCTACAACCTCTTGCGGCTGTGAAAAAATGAAACTTCTGAGTCATGAATCAAACGATACAGCCGTTTATTAGTAGGTAGCAACTTTAACTAAATGGAAGGTCATCAAAACTTCAGGGCACTTGTCATTAAGCTAGAATCATGAAATTCTGTAAGACGCACTCTTATTGCACAAGTTCGAAAACCATTAAATATAAACTTACACCAAAAAAAATCTCTAAGTCTGTCTGTCAAAACTTTTCTCTCAGTAACATGTATCAAGTTGAAATTAATATCAAATTACTCAGGTATGTAACGTCTTGTCAAGTCAAGTCAAGTCAATTAGCCTATTGCAGTCCACTGCTGGACATAGGCCTCTCCCATTTTACGCCATAGTACCCGATCCTCCGCGCGCATAACGTCTTGTAGCTGAGAAAAATTCAAACTGCTAAGTTAACATAATCAAAAAAGCGGCCAAGTGTGAGTTGGACTCGCCCATAAAGGGTTCCGTAGCAGCAAGTAACATAATAAGGCTTTTTTTTTAAATTAATGTACATCATATATTTTTTTTAGTTTTATCATTCTCTTAGTTTAGAAGTTACAATACGGACGGACAGACAGACAGACAGACATGACGAATCTAAAAGGGTTCCGTTTTTTGCCATTTGGCAACGGAACCCTAAAAATATTGCGGTTTATGCCTACATCATATTGTTTAATCCCATGTTCAATTAATACCAGTTATCGAATTTACTAGTATTCCCCCTAACCCCTTCAGCTAAGCTAAATTATTAGGAGTGGGTTCATGTCGTAAGGTCGACCAGCCGTTAGCGTGGCTATGCGTCACCGCCGCGTCGTTGCCACGCCAGCAACCGTAGCCGATTAACCGTTGTCGTAATAAATGATTCACATCAAAAATAAGCTGACAGCGTTAATGCTATATTCAATTTTTTTAAATATATTTATATTAAATTATAATTAAAATTCTACTTTACTACACGTATAATTTTAATTACAAGTTAAATAATTTAAGGACATTTATCACAACCTATAACTCTGGCGAGATTTGATCAATTTTATAGATTTGATGATGTTATTTTATCACAGCAGCCGTGCCGCAGTCTAAGCTTCAGCGTTATCTGCACACTGCACAGATGATACAATACATTGATACAAATATAATATATGGGTTATATGTTATATGGCAAGGGAAACACTGTGCACTGGCACTGACAGCAAAGAGAATATAAGCACTACGTATAACTGACAGATCCAAAAGTACACGGTATAGAAGGTGGTGGATCATTTTTAATTTTTCAGTGAGCATTATCTATTAATTCATATATTACCTCGTCTCAACACTCAATAAGCGATAGTGGCTATTAGTTGTAATACACTATAATGGAGAACTTATCTATAGGTAAATATTTTCAAAATACTTTAACCTAATCTCACACGTATGCAAAGTTCTAAAGAAATTATATTATTCAGGTGAAATTTATACCTCGGAGAAGACAGGTAGTGACGAAACTGGAGATGGGACAGAAGGTAAGCCCCTGAAGACGATTCTGCAGGCTATGCGTAAAGCCGGCAAGGAACCATTTCCTACAATTTATGTGGACTCGAAAGAGGATGGCAAGGTGTATAATGTTGCGGCCAAGTCACAGTTAAAAAAAATTAACAAAATTTGGGTGAGAGAGCAGCACAAGGCAGCCGATAAAGCTAAAGCGGAGGATGAATCCAATGAAAAGAGACAACAAAACTTGGAAGAAGCCCAGAAGATTGTCATCCAAGAAGATCCAAGTCTTCCGAAGGCTAAAATGATCAAGATTAGTGAAAGTGAGTATTTTCTCATGTACATAATTATCTACCATATTTTTTTCTTTATGGGTACAACTAGTTTTATGACTGATGTGAATGTGAATAAGTATTGTTTGATGGTTTCTCATTTTTAAATAAAGTAAGTGCTCTATAATTTTTACTGCAGTATTTTATAAATCATCAATATCTTAATATCTGCACGGGCTGTGGTCTCTGGTTGACACTATGCAGCATATCAGCCTGTGGCAAAACTAAAAACATGCTATTTAAATATAAGTTAACTTAATAATGAATGCTAATGAAGATACAAACAATAAAATTAAAAAAGAGGTTAGGCAATCTTCTTACTTTTTGTGCATGTAAACAGTAATATATAATTCCACATGAAGAATTAATAAGATTCAGTTATATAAGTGGATGATGCAACACTGTAAATATTGCAATCATGCATATTGATAATAATACATAACCAAATTCATCTTACCATTTTATTTGCTGTGACAAAGAATTTTATAATCAAAATCTTTATTGGTATGTATTTATTCTATTAGATTAGAGGTTGACTAATATTATTATACTAAACCAGCTGCTTAGCCCTGCTGCATAAATAGCACCTTACCCGACTTTCCTAAATTTTTGTTTCATACCGGACAAAAAAACCTTGTCCTGATAATAACCAACACAAAAATGAATAGGCATTTTGACTATATTTAAAATATTGTACGAATTGTTGTCATCCTAATAAAATGTACCGTAAATAACATATTTTATTAATTTTCAATATAAAATAAGTTTCTTTTTTGTTAAAAAATCAAGATTAAAATCTCACTTTTTTTGAGATTTGATCACGTGCTTATAAACGCTTTGTGACGTCCCACATAAGTAAACAGTTTTTCAATACAGGCTGTCTGCATTTCCTAGTGTTAATCAACTGGTTCAATTATTAATTATTAATAATGTTTCACTTTTATCTTATATATCTCAAAATAAACCATTATTTTTGCAACTAATTTCAATAATTATATAAACATGCTTTAAATTGCTTACTGTTTACTTTGGTGTGACGTCACATGTCACGGGATCCGTTATGGCGCGTTTTTTAAATCAAACTTTAATATTGATTTTTATTATACATAAAACAGTTCTCAAATAATATTGGTGCCATCTGCATTTTTATGTTGTAATACATGATACAGAACTATTTTTTAGCAGTAGTCAAATACCCTATTATCCAATTTGGTGCAGTCAATTGGAAGTTATATGCGTACATACATTTCAACATTAATTTTTATTTGTATAGATTAACAGCATTTATATTATCATAACAAATACCATCATTAACTTATCATTATGATTTGTATGTGTTGTCTTCGATTATACAAAGAGAATTAATCAATATTTTTTTTATTTTCTTAAACATGGGGGCATTGTAGGGTGCTAATAATTTGTGGTAAAATAACATTGAATTCTTTTTCTTCATGCTAATACCTCACTTATACTGAGGAATAAATGAAAGTAAATTGGAATGTACTATATTCATGTGTTTTCCTCTTTTGAATTTTGTAAACAGTATATGAAGTTCTGTGACTTAAGTGTGAGAGATTTAAGAACATAAGAAGGTGCCCATGTGGATAAAAGAACAATGTGATAACAACATAAGAATGTGCCGTATATTGCAGTGCATACTTATTGCATTATATTGTGGATAATTACATATAAATACAATAGTCCTACATATATAGGATGTCCACTTGAAAAGGTTCTCATTATGAACTACTAAACAAATTGTGTAATCAGTTGATTATACATATTATATAGATGGTTTATAGAAGCTGGTGATTATCCCAGAAACCTCACAAACACCATCTCCGTAATGCCAATTAATGCTTAGTAAAACTGAATTTAAATTTGAAAAAGTCAACATTCAGCAGGGGACTTGAACCCGCATTACTGCTGCATGGGCCAAGTGCCGTAAGATGACTGGTGTAATCTGTGACTCCAAAATGCCGGTTAGGTTGAAGAGGCAGGTATATAAATGTCCTTTTACACGGCTGTTAAGCATGGCCATTGCTAGAGCGACATAAGCATGAGCTGCGTGTCACGGAGATGAACATGCTGCGATGGATGTACGGAGTCACGCGTAAAGATCGCGTGAGGAACTTCCGCATCCGCGGTAACCTCGATGTCCGTGAGTCAATGCAGAAGTGTCGTCTTCTCTGGTGCGGCCACGTTCTGAAGCAGTCCCGGTAGAAGGGGGAGATCCAAGAAGTGGCGTGTGTCTCATACGGGACGACATGCGTGCCTATGGTCTCACTACCATCAGTAGCATGCATGCCTAAGATAAGTGGAGGAGGCAAAGAAAGAAAGTGGGCCGTGGGCTCCGAGGCGCCCAGGGCCAGGGCCTCAGATGCAATCAGGACACATTACTAACATGATGAGAATAACAGTCTATGAATAGGAATACTGTGACCAAATGAACTACTTGAACCTGTCCTGGATAGCCGACATATATCTCAGGGCGAGTTAAATTTATAGGAAAGTTAGCATACTTTACACACTAACTACTTGATAATTTCATTCACTTAATTAAAACTACAGCTGGTGATAACCGAGGTCAGCGTATCTGCATCCGTGGCTGGGTACATCGGCTACGACGGCAGGGGCGTGCTCTTGCGTTCCTTACAATACGCGATGGCACTGGCTACTTGCAGTGCGTACTTAATGGTGTCCTGTGCCAGACTTATAACGCCCTAGTCCTGTCTACCGAGTCATCTGTTGCGCTATATGGCAAATTAGAAGTTGTGCCTGAAGGAAAGATGGTGAGTTTAGTTTAGTTTATTTATTTTACATAACACTATATATATATATATTTTTTTTACATAAAATACAATTTCAAAACAATACAATACAACTAGACACAAAACATATTCATGTCTTGCATATGTCACCGCAATGGGCACAAAATAATATTGTGACTCCATTGCAGCGTATTTCGCCCTCTTCTTACTCGCCGCGTCCTCAGCCGCCGCTGCCGGGGCCTTGATGGTGCGACTCAGATATGTGGCCGTGCTGACGCATGTAGCGTCCCACACCAGGCACTTGCTGTTTTTCCACGGCACCTTTTTTTTGGACATTTTCAAAGCCCGACGGGTATTCATTAGGGTTACCGGTGAAGTGGCTATACTGAAATCGAACCAACTAAAACCACACAGTGTTCTGTTACATGCCCCTTTTATCATGGACCAACCTGAATAACCATTTTGTTGTTTTGACAGGCGCCTGGCGGTCATGAACTGACTGTAGATTACTGGGAGTTGATTGGACTGGCACCGCCAGGTGGAGCTGACGCGATCCTCAATGAGGAGGCCCTGCCCGATGTCCAGCTGGATAACAGGTTTGTTTTGTTTGTTTATAATTGGGTTCTAGGAATTTGGTAGAAGTACTGGTTCTGAGTGTTGAATGTTCAATTTTCACATAGTACAAGTATAGAACTTCAATTGCGGGACTCAGTATCGGTAATTTCTAATAGTTCAGCTTGTTGTCGCTAGATGGCGCTGGGCACATGTGGTACTGTCACACTTCTATGTCACATACATTCGCAGGCACATAATGATCCGCGGCGAGAACACTTCGAAAGTGCTGCGCGCGCGCGCAGCGGTGACGCGGGCGTTCCGCGAGCACTTCGCGTCGCGCCGCTACACAGAGGTGACGCCACCCACGCTCGTGCAGACGCAGTGCGAGGGAGGCAGCACGCTCTTCAAGTTCAGCTACTTTGGGTAAGCTCTTCACTCTCAATTAAACGTGCCGTAAGCATATTGTGCCGTGTCGCTACTGAAGTGACGTCGTACTGTATGTCAAGAGACGATAAAATTCGGACAATCTCGTTTTATTAATGAATCTCTTACAGTGCGTCGCTTTCAGAGCCATGATCAGTGTCTTACGATCCTGGGGATTTGGGGTTGGCTTTCAAACTTTGCTTTTGTTAATTTTGTCGAACTACGAAGCGGCCGAACTTCAATACTTTCCGTGAAGCGACTGCCACCTGACCTTCACAATTCACTGACGATATCGAAGTTGTGCATAGGCAGTATGCGAAAGGAAAATTTTAATAAAATGAAATATTTTGCGATTAGGATAGGTATTTCGAGAAATTTATATTTTACGAAGTGGATGATTTCAGATTGAGACTTATGTATTTTCAGTGAGGAGGCGTACCTAACGCAGAGCTCGCAGCTGTACCTGGAGACGTGCCTGGCCACGCTGGGCGACGTGTACTGCATCGCGCAGTCCTACCGCGCCGAGCAGTCCCGCACTAGGAGACATCTTGCTGAGTGAGTAATGCGAATTTTATTATGAAATAAATGTTCTATGCATCAATTCAGTTTGATACAATATGAATGAAGATAGAAGCGTCACTAGCTTAGTTGTTACGGAGCCGTTACGATCGGGAGGTCCCGGTTTCGAATGCTAACCATTGCACTACCAACGTGAACCCACTCCTAACACAAGGGATTTAGCTTAATTGGAGGGGTTAGGTTAGGTTTCACTAGCTCCAAATTTTAATTACTAATATTCTACTATTCGACTAGGCCTTTCCTAATGTACGCTACAGTAGCCGATTTTCCGCCTAATGTTCTATTCATGCTGCGTAAGTTTTCAACAAATATAGTATCCACTTTTCCATGTATTTTTTACTTCCGTGCTTGTTTTAGAGGCTTTGTTTTACCCCACAGATATAGTCACGTAGAAGCTGAGTGTCCATTTATTACCTTCGAAGATCTATTGGATAGACTGGAAGACTTGGTAGTGGATGTAGTGGAACGCGTGCTAGCTTCTCCTGAGGGTCACCTTGTGTACGAGCTCAACCCCAACTTTAAGGTAATTCGCAGTTCTTGTAAAAGTCGGTATGTGGGGTCCAACGAAGATCTTCGGGGTCCAAGTCAACCTCACCTGTAAGTCAGTGCACCTACTGATTGACGGACGAGGCTCCGGCGCAGGCTTTCCTCTCAGGGTTAGGTTGGGAGGTCAGACGACAGTTTCTCCTATGAAACCGGTATAAACCCAATCAAAGGTATGAGTAGTAGCGGACTCCGGGCTCCAACCTGACAGTCTTGGATGCAACTGCAACCGTAAGACGATGATGAGGACTCAAAGTAATTACGTAGATGGCTGCTGGGTCGCCCTAAGACACGTTTATAAGAGAATTTCGAATGTCCAGGTCGTTTCCAGGTAGTTCAGAGTAATCCCCCTAGAAAGTGACTGGTTACGGGTTCATGATGTTGACTTTTCCCAATCTTAATTAATAATTAAGTATATTTTTTTTTTCTTTACAGAAACCAGAGAGGCCATTCAAACGCATGACGTATCCTGAGGCGATAGAATATTTACGTGCCAACAACATCACAAAAGAGGATGGCTCCTTCTACGAGTTCGGGGAGGTATGTAAGAGTTGATAAACATTTGCTTATAGAGTAAAAGGCATAAGTTTTACAGAGATATCTGTGTATCGTTTGTAATACAACACATTTAATTAAAATTAAGTCGTCAGGACAACTATGGCGGGCTCCCGAAATCGTTAGCCGACTACTGTGGACTCGTTGAAGTCGTTAGCCCACTTCAGCGGGCTCTCGAAGTCTTCGAAGTTCGCGCCGAAGTTGACATTTCGGCATCGAGCAATTTTGAAATTTGCTGCTGAAAATTTTCCGTCGAATTCGTCTTTTAACAGATGACTTTTATGCAAAGTTGTCGGAATAGTATCCACCTGTAAACAACGCTTTAAGACCCCTAAACCACCCCCTAACCCCCTTGTTTGCACGAGAATACTGTGGGAGCAGTATTCTCGTTTTTCTTTGCATATAAGTCGTCTGTTAAAAGACGAATTGGGCGGAAATTTTTTCGGCAGAATAATTGTGATTTATCTCCGAAATCACATGCCTTACTTAACTGCTGTATTAAGTATTACTATCCTACTATTATAAATTTGAGTTTGATGAATGATCGGCTAAACAGAACTGGATGAAATCTTGCACAGAGGTAGATTATATTCTGGAATAGCAACATAGGCTTTTATCCTGGAAATGGACTACGTTGGGTCTCGGGTAACGGGATCAGTATTTCACGCAAATAGTATTTCGGGCAGCAGCTAGTATTAAATACAGAGTGGGCCAAAAATGTTTGCACTTTTGAAACATGAATAGAAATGAAACTACAAATGTTATTTTGTTGATAATTTATTTAACGTAATAATCATTTAATGAAATTTAGTTTTTAATAATGACGTCGTTCAAATGTGCGCCATCTCGTTGTTGGCACTCCTGCAATCAACTACGCAAACTTTGGAAAACTCGCTGTTACATGCTGCGGGGGATCGCGGCTATCTCCTCGTGGATGTTTTGTTTTAATTGGAATATTGTCGTCGGTTTATTAAGGTACACTCGACAAGAAAAAATCGCATGGTGTAAGGTCCGGGCTTCTCAGAGGCCATGGGATATCGCCTCTGCGAGAAATCAATTTGTTATTTCTTTGACTACCGGTAAACTCACATTTGACGTATGGCATGTTGCTCTATCTTGTTGCATCCAGGTCCTGCTGTTGTACCCTTAAAATTCATGCAACTGTGGCGTCAAAAAGTCTTGCAACGTCTTGACGTATTCCATCGAATTCACAGTTACATTATTTCCTTGATTATTTTCAAAGAAATACGGACCAATTATGCCCTTTGCTGATATGGCAGCCCATACTGTCGTTTTAGGTGAATGAAGTGGCTTTTGGTGTTTAAGGCGAGGGTTGGCCCTGCTCCAATATCGACAATTGTGTTTATTCACGTGCCCATTGATGTGAAAATGGGCCTCGTCCGTAAACAATACATTCTCAAGGCTAGAGAATCGCTTCAGCATAGTGTCAGCCAATAACTTACGTTGAATGTAATCATTTGGTTTCATCTCCTGCACAATTTGAAGCTTATTTGGGTGCAATTTGAGGTCCAGATGCAAAATCCGCCGTAGACTATTCTTGGTATTGCCAGAGCCACCGAACGCTTACGCGTAGATGATTCTGGATCGTTCCGTACGGATATTTCGACCTCTGGAATGTTCTCATCACTTCTTCATGAACGTGGCCGCCCTGTTTGTTTAATATTGTTGTTGATCCCGTTTGCTCGAACTTCTCGACCCCAGCTTTGATCAAATTAACACTTGGACACTTACTTATACGGCGTAATCCGTATTCAATTCTAAACAGGCGTCGTACAGTAAAGTAGGAATCATTGTTTTTGTAAAATTGTTTTACACAAAAAGCACGCTGTAGACCCGTGAAGCGCTCCATCGTGAGTAAAATTGCATTAAGTGACGCATAGTTTCCCGCCACCCGCGCGCCCCTTCCTCGAATGGTTTTCAAAAAAATCTAGTGTTGCTATTTGCGAAAAAAATTGGCCCACCCTGTATAAATAATTGATTTTTGACAATGGCAACACTTATACATCCTATAGGACATTCCTGAGATGCCAGAACGCAAGATGACGGACGCAATCGGCGTTCCAATCATGCTGTGCAAGTTCCCGGCTGCGATCAAGTCCTTCTACATGCCGAGGTGTAAGGACGACCAGCGGCTGACCGAGTCGGTCGACGTGTTGATGCCGGGGGTGGGGGAGATAGTCGGCGGTTCTATGAGGATATGGGACCATGACGAGCTTATGGAAGGTAGGTTAATTGGTGCATTCATTAACTATTCATTTTAATGACAATCTCTTGTAGAATAATGGATTATATTTTTCTGATGAAATAAATAATTGTTATTATTACATTTTCAAATTCTCATTATCTTAGCATTTCCGGTCGAATCTTAGGTTTTGAACTCCTCTCCCTTTGGGTTTAACTTATACGAACTTTGTGGGACCAACTGTCCTCTGACCTCCCTTGAAGCGTCGGTAGCTTTTGGTTAAGGAGTCGATCCTAAGATCAAGAGGTCCCGGGTTCGAATCCTGGCCATTACACTACCGACGTGGACCCACTTCTAACACAAGCAATTTAGCTTAGCTGGAGGGGGGGGGGGGGGGAATATTATTCATTTCGGTTACTAATATTCTTCTAAAAACAAACCGATAGAAAAACCTGCCTAGAGCCTCCCTCAATCAGCAGGTGCACCATCTTGCAAGTGAGGTTGGCTTGGGCTCCAGCGATTTTGATGGGGCCCGAAAATGCTAATAATAATTATATAGTTTCATTTATTGCTGGGTGTATGGGGCCTCCACAAGACCTTTTAGGTCAAGCCAACTTCATCTGCAAGACGGTACACCTGCTGATGGACGAACGAAGCCCTGGCACCGGCTTTTACTTTCATTGTTGGGAGGTCAGATGGCAGTTGCTCCCATAAAAGCCGTATGAACCAAACCAAAAAGAAGATGGGAGTAAACGTACCCTGGGTTCTGAGGCGATAGCCTCGGTTGACACCGAGAGCAACGCTAAGATGTTGATGAGATTAATTAATTGTGGGGCCATTGTGTTCAGGGGCCAGATATAATTCTCAAGAGTAATTAATTAAGTATCTATTTAAGCATTTCGGAGATGGAAATCATCGACAGGTATGAGACAGTCGAAGATATTCATAAAAGGCCCAGCTGATAAAACTCTCTAGAGTAAAGCATGAGGCTCGTCATAGAAGTGTTAACAGGACACAGACGAATGAACAGGCACCTGACACTGATAGGCGTGAAAACCGACCCCTGATGCCCGGAGTGCATGGATGGCGACGAGACCAGCTTCCACCTGCTTGAATGTCCCATGTACTCACTGATAAGATGGGAGATAATGGGGTTGGATTCACTGGACACAGAAGACCTGGAGGATCTGAAGGTGGACCAGATCGTAAGATTTTGCAAGGATACAGGTAGGTCCGACGGAACGCCGTGATTGCTGGGTAACCACATCCTTCCCAAAAGGAAGGATCAGGGGAAATGGGTGAAATGACCCACTGAGGAAGGGTTGATCACCCGCCAGGTCATCGGCGTCCCCGTTGGAAATAATAATAATAATAATCTAAGTAAGCAAAATGTTTGTTCCAGGTTACAAGCGCGAAGGAATCGACCCTTCACCCTATTACTGGTACACTGACCAGCGCAAGTTCGGCTCCGTCCCCCACGGCGGCTATGGCCTGGGTTTGGAGCGGTTCCTGTGCTGGTTGCTCGATAGACACCACATACGTGAAGTCTGCTTATACCCGAGGTTCCTTGACCGCTGCACTCCTTAAAAGAAGTTATACATCAATGCCTCAACGCTTTGGATTCAGTGGAAATGTCTGTGCATATGATATATCTATTGTGTAATAAAAAAAAAAAAAAAAAAATTCTGAGACTTTACCTTCAGCTTACCATCAGGTGATTCATATTGACGTGAAAATTATAAAAAAATTATTCAAATTTTTTATTGCCGATTTTATTGGAGGCGATTAAAAAGACTATTTATCAAATTTATATTCTTTTATAATTCATAAACATGGCAATACTCTATAAAATACTTACAAATTAAATTCTATAAAATATTTTAAGAAAGCCCTTATTTATTCGGGTTTCATTTGTCACTAGGTAATATAATTAGGTAAAGTATTTATTATTGAAAGTTCACTGTTAAATAAAAATATATAAATTATTGCCCGTCCTTAAATATACTATACGCTTCAATCTGTAAGCATTTTGAATTTATTCGTTAAGGTTTAATGCTTTCATTCCATTTTATGTTGAATTCATCTCAATGCTACTTATATTGTATCAGATTTTTTCGTTTAAATACAGTTTTTAAAGTTATACTAGTATTGTTAATTCTATATAACCCAATTAAATAGCACAAAGTGTCCAGTTTTAAAGGCGGATGCAAGCGTTAAATAGAAAAATGGGATAACAGCCGACCACCGATGAAATAGAAGTGAGATATAAAATAAGAAATATCTTATTCTACACACATAAATGAGTTAGCATTCAAGAGATATGTATCGCAGATATTTTTGGATGCAAATTTCTCGAGTATGGTGGGGTCCAAGTGTTCGTTGACGATCGCGGCACAGCGCAAGTCCGTCATGATATGTGCCATTGATGTGTTCAGCTGGTAGACGATAAAGGGTTTTTCTGAAATGTTCTGCATTGCTGTATGTTGTAGTGGTGCGTGGCCTATCGCAGCGCGCAGTAGAATCACCTGAGAGCGTAGCGGTCGTGGTGTGATGCTATAGTGCTGCTTTTGTTGGTTGATGCGTATCAGAGCACATTCTATAAGCGAGCGTGCATACTGCGCCGAGTGCGACACTCGGCCGAGAAGAGTGCGTATACATACATCTAATTTCTGAGACCATGTGGTCGAGTTTTGTAACGCATGGTCCAGTACTGTAGAGTCACCTTCAGTCATCAATGAGTACATGTGCCGCAACACCCCCTCTTGTAGCCGCTCTTCATCCCCAAATGATGACAGTTGTTCTTCAACCTCGTTCACAAGCTCCTCTGGTGTACATCCAACACAAAATACTTTGCCGGATAGTCCTGAAAATATAAATTAACTTCATTATGATTATTGGATTAGTGCAGTTAGTGTTACGGACTGCAGTGAGTGCTACTCTTGAGGAACACAAGAATAGAGTTTATTTCAATTACAATAGAGACCATTATAAAATTGCCAATGAGCACATTCTTAACATGGTTAAATTACATATTCGCATCTAGACTAGACTATAATTATTATAAGGTAGCCTTCTGATGAAAACAAACAAAGAAAAAAATATGACCATTTACTATCCGACAAACAATGAAATAAGAAATACTTTTACTGACCGCGATCTTCCAGAATAGCAGCAACTTCCAGTGTTATAACAATGCCACTCTCGTAGCCCAACAGATAGAATGTATCAGTCATTCCAGTTTTTTTCAGCAAAACCTGTACAGATAATAGTTATGTAAGACGAGAGGGATGATATTTTATAAAGTTACCTGTGTCAAATTCAGATCAAAATAAGAAAAAATAAAACTTAATAGTTTAATAATTGGTTGCTATAATATTCTAATGCAAAAGATTAGATGGATCCTAAGAATTATCTCGAACAATAAAAGGTCACAACTACACATAGGTACCATTATAGAATCAGTGGAAGACACAAGGAGGCGAAATCTATTCTAAAGCTAAGTTCTATATCATTTGCAATTATTGGCTGATGGACAATCCTAAAGGCTATTGTATAGTGAATCGAGACGGAAGCCTCTAGTTGGTTACCTCAGCAAACCTCTGGGCTGTTTCTACCACTGTCTCATGCGGATGATCGAGTCCGGGTTGCAGTACGAGTGCTGGCAACTTAAGACGTTCACAAAAAACGCGGAACCGATCATGATGGCCTTCCATCCCCGGTATTATACATAGATTTTTTTGGTTGACTTCGAATTCATCGTCTCTCTGAAATATGTAATCAAGATGTTTTAATGTTAAAGTTTTAGAATGTTATATTTTAGAACTATGCTAAAGTACATAGTGAAAAATAATTTTAGGTACCTATGTAATCCAGTACATACCATAGACGCACTACTAACAAGTGTTGGTAAAAATACAAATTCAGTAGTCGCAAGAAGTTCGTCCGAATCAATATAACTGAAGAAATTGGACAAGCCCTTTATTTCTTCGAAAGGAAGGCGTATTACTTTTTTTTCTGTTTCCAATATCCTGGAAAATAAATAGAATAGGTAAAAGTTATATTGTATGCCCTAACATTGTGAATACTGTAATGTACTGTATGAATAATAAGAAATACAGGCAAATTGGCAACATTATAACATATATTTAGGTACAGCTGTGCAAAAGAACCAGACAATAAAGTATTACGACCAATTTTCTTAATTGGTGGTCGTAGAAAATTGTACCTACTATTTATTGTTATCTCTACTGCTAGTATTTTAAGAGCATCCACTCTGTGTGTACAAAGTAATAGAGTACAATTGAAATGTAATAATAATAAGAATGGATAATTAGAGCTTGCGCAGAGAGCACAACTCACTTGTTCAGTGATAATGATCGAACTTGTTCTTCATCAAATGCCAGGTTATATTGAACTCGTAGGAAAGTGCAAAGTGACTGCAACTTGTGATTTTGAATACCTAATTCTGCCAAAGTAAGACTCTTCTTGGTGTCATCTGGTATGTTTAAACCTGCAGATAAAATAATGTTAATTAATTTTAATCCCCTAATCCTGCCCCCCCCCCCCACTCACACGCGCTAACGATTAGGCGCGTTTGTGTGTACTCCATGTTTTATTATCTTTTAAAATGATATACGAGTTTTACTCCATTAATAGTGGGTAAAAAAATTAATCAATGATATGATATTTAGGTTTCAGCCGTAGCTTGAACCACATTTGAGATTAACGTTCCGATATTCGTCAACAACATCTGCTATCTCACTCTCTCACATGGTATTTACGATGTCATCTTCACTATACCTGTCCTTGTCTCGCATCTGTCGGGCAGCGCGCGGCGGGGCGGTGGCCATGTTCCTCAGTAGCCGGAGCCGGCAAGGCCCTTAAGGTGTGGTTCAAGCTACGGCTGAAACCTAAATATCCGTTTTTTACCCTTCGGGGGAAAAACGGTTCTATTTAGGTGTTCGAGCCTTCGCTTGAACCACATTTGAGACGTGTTTATTATCTGCCGGCGCTGACTGACTAGTCTTCGCGGTGACTAGTGTTAAGCGTACTGTGACTATAATTTCTTGAAAAATTACATTGTAATATTAATTATAGTTGTTTTATTAATTTACCCAATATTATTTCAACAATTTGAAAAATGTAATCATCTGTAATTCACAATCTCAAACTAAACTCTTTATAAATTTAACATGATTAAGTAATTCAGGTGTTCTCTATAATCATTATACTTAAGCCTATTTCGCTACACCATCGGCGAGAAACTTTGGCTTAGAATGTTCGGATTGCTACTGGGTTTCGGTATTATGTCCCTAAAATAATGCCGAAAGAAAGTGTTTTTAGAGCGCCAATTGCCCCTCTTTAGGATTTCATCGATACTACATCGGTTGCTAATCCAGTTATTAGTCGCAACTACTGCTCTAAAACTACCTGCTGAGCTGGATATACCTGCTTCTTTAAATAATGATTTAATCCACCCTGCTATCATGGATCGGGAGGCGTTCTTAACTGTCCCTTTTGTAGTTATGAACAAATTGTCATGACATGACTTATTACGACGTGTTTTTGAAACAGAAATGGTTTTCTTAACCCAAAAGATTATATCAAGCCGAATATTTGGAACAGTTTCGCTTCTTTTCAGTGACCAGCCTGATTGTCTGTATGACGTCGAATCTGTTTTGGAGCCATATTTAGGCCAGAATATTATTTCATTACCGTTATCCTCGAAGCCACAATTTGCGATTGATAAAAGTGTTAGATCATGAACTCTCCTGCCACTAGCTAACAGAAGAAGTACACTAGTGTGCAGTGCACTAGTGTGCATACCGCAAAAAGATTGTTGTGATCTAAATCATAAGTCTGTAGAAAGGTGAGTAACTCCTCAATTGTCCATGCGATTGACCTCTTCACTGAGGGATTTGATCCCAAAATACCTTTTAATACTTGCTTGAGTAGAGGATGAGAACTGAGTTCGCAAGATTCTAAAGGATTGCTAAAATTTGCTACAACTGACTTGTGCACTGCTATAGTCCTGGGTGCTAGCTTTATAACTTCATAAAGGTAGCACAGGTACTTAGCCAAATCTTGAGGACTAGGATTATCTATAAGAATGTCATTATTTTGAGCCCAGCTACACCATCTTGTCCAGACTGGTTTGTAAGTTTTTAGAGATGGACCTCTCCAAGATGATTCCAACAGTTTCACTTCACTTTCAGTCCAGCTGGCTATCTGCTTGGACCAGCCCGTACCAACCAGGCCGCCAATACTAATTGTTCTACTCCCTGAGGTGCACGGTTCGTGCGGAGATCTATTAGGTTCTGGCGGAGGTTCGGAACTAATAGAGGTGGCTTTTCTTTTATTTGGTTCAGTTCTGGCTTCCAGAAGACTCTGTTCCAGTCGGGTGCGATTAGAATATACCGTCCCTTCGACTTCTGTAAGTGCCGTAAGACTTGTGGGATTAGGGCTGGTGGCGGAAATATCCATCCTAGACTGTACTTCCATCTCCGGCTGAATGCATCGCAAAATTGGCTCCCCGAGTCCGTCAAATCTTCGCTGACGTACTTCTGAACAACTGCTGATTCCTTCGAGGCAAATAGATCTATCTCAGGTGTGCCATACTTCTCGAAAATCCAGGAGACTACTTTCTCGTTGAGATGCCATTCTGGTAAGGCTTTCTCTCGAGAAAGTCTGTCGGCTATGCCGTTGTAAATCCCTGGAATATATCGAGCTATCAAGTGACAGTTCAACCGGTCGCATAATTCTGGAATCTGTATTGTGGCGCTTAGCAGCATCGACGATCTTGTGCCGCCCTGCTTGTTTATATAAGCCACACTCGTGCGATTGTCGTATTGTACCATGATTGTCTTGTTGGCAATCTCTGATCCCAATCTTTGAAGGACTTCGTAAAATGCCCACAATTCTTTTCGGTTGCTGTGCCATGCCCTTTGAGAATGAGTCCATTTTCCCCACAGGTGCCGGCCGTTTGCTATGACACCCCAACCTCGCTCTGCTGCGTCTGTTGTGATGAAAATTGATGGGCTTGGGTAGTGGATCGGTGTTGGCTTTTCGAGATTTTCCAGCCACTCCAGCTCCATCGCAATTTCCTCTGGAGATCTTGTATGCACTTCCGCAGCTGTCGAATTTTTACTGTTGATAAACCCTTGGTGTTTTGGTTTGTGTCCCAAGTTCTATGGTGGTCGAAGCAATGTTCGATGATTTTGCATGATTGATTTGCCGCCCTAGGCTCCTTAGGTATTCTATGGCGGAAGTCGTTTGTTGCTCTAGTATTACCGGGTCTTCGTTCATAAACAAGAAATCGTCGAGATACACTATCACTCTGCATCCTTCTTGACGAAGTTGTTGTGCAATCCAGTTCGTGATTTTGGCAAACGCCGAAGGCGCGCTTGCCAACCCGAAAGGTAGACACGCCATCTCGTATAATTTTCCTTGGTACGAAAGAGACAGATACCGACGATGATTGTGACTGATTGGCACATGAAAATATGCCTGTGATAGGTCGATTTTCATCATGTAATCTCTTTCTTTTAGGTGTAATGGGATTTCTCGATGATTTATCATTCGAAATCTTGGGGCACTTACATATTCGTTTAACTTTTTCAGGTTGAATATTGGCCGGTTGCCCCCGTCAGTTTTTTCTCTGAGAAACATTGTCGATAGGAATCCTGATTGATGTGTGCTGACTCGCAAAGCTTGGGATTGCAGCATTTTCTTTATTTCGAATGACATTTCTGAGGATGCGCGTGCCTGATATTTTTGAATGTTTGCTTGATTCTGTATCCACATATTGTCTTTAAAGGTTTACAGGTGCCCTTACCCAGTGTTTGGTAAAAGTGGCTAGGAACCCCGCAGTGAAGGAGTCATTTCTTACCACCTCCCTCTGTCTTCCCCTGATATTTCTTGGGATTTCTGTCTGACGTCGTCCCTTTTCATCACCTTCTCTATAGTGGGTGGATGGCGGATTTCTATTTGTGGTGTTTCGGGTGCCTTGAAATCTGTGGTGTGAAATTTTCGGCTTCGCCCCTTGAGTGTTTGGTTCTTGTTCCTATATGTTTTTTTCTTATTTGGAAATAGTTTATGAATCCCGCCTAGTTCCTTTATCATCTCTGTAAAAGATTTGTCCTCGAACAGATGTGTCCCTGAAGGTGGGATATCTTGTAAGATGTTTCGAAAAGCTAAATATATAGAACACATTTTATTTATAGAACTCCCTTCTTTATCTAATTACGTCGGCTCGTCGACCACATACGTATTGCAGAAGTGCATCAGAGTTCTTCCGAAAACTGGAGTTCGCGGCTACAAAATCGCGACCCACCACATTTTTAACGTCTGTTGGTAGACTTTCCAGAAGGTTTTGGAACGTCAGTCTCTGCTGAATTAGGCCATTTGTTATGGCTCCTAAGGTCAAATCGATTTTTTCTAAAATTTCTACCGATTTCCAGCTTGGGGTTATTTCTGCCAGCAGGTTGTTCGTCTTAAGGGAAGTGAACACTGGGTTTGCTTGAAATTGTTTTTGAGTATCCGCGTATCTGACGTTACACCAGCTGCTTTCCCCCAACCTCTGGCAACTCAATCCATGTTTTACAGACCATGGGTCTGCCCATGCAATCTTAGGTTCAGCTTCTGTGGTGGTTGGTGTAAAATCAAAAGAAGTGTTATCAGCCCTTTTCTCTTCTGATAATACCGCCAATTCTCTCTGTGCATCCGCAATCTTTTCTCGTAGATCAGCTACTTTTGTTTGCCGAGTAGTAGACAAATAGGGAGAGCTCAGCTCACTGTCTCTTGGGCTTGGTCGTCATTCTCTTCCTCAGATTGGGTACTGTCAGGAAGTGACTCAAACGATTGATTGGGGCCTTCCTCGCAGAGTTGTCGTGTGTGCGGTGAAGCACTTATCTGTTGATATTGCATCATTGTCTTAATATTCTCATTCTGTTCAGATTGCATGCTGAGCATCTTGTTAACAGCAAAATCTGTTGGTTCAGTACCGAGGCTAGTAGATGTTCGCTACTACCTTGTGTTGGAGCCGTGTGGGCTTCTGAACGAGCGAATGGACTTGTTACGCTAGTGTATGACGTACATTTTGATGGACTATGATGTTCTTCTACTGAAGTTTCGATCGATCTTCTTGAACTCGTAGAAGGTTTCGTAACTGCTAGTGGACTGAGACGTTCCAATTCTAGCGAAGCCTCTCGTGTGTGGTGCATAAAGGAGGGCTCTGTCTAGAGGCCACTTCAAGATAGTTGTTCTTATTGACCTGTATGATCGTTCCGACAGCCTTGATGTTGAAGGGTTGAAGGCGCGTGCCAGATCCACTGTAGGGATGGCGAATCTGACTTTTGATTCTATTGCTGCTGGTACCTGGGAACTCCCAAACAGCTCTTCAAAAGTGTAGTTGAAGACTTTCCAATCCCTCCAATCGCTCGGAAAATGTTCGTCTAAGGAGGCAATAACCGCAGACAAACTATCTCCGTTATCTTCTATGTAAGACTCTGCTGCCAGGGAACCCATAGATGTTAAATAAGCCATAGCTCTGGAAGCAATTACGTAAATTCCTCATTAAAAGAGTGACTTTTGGCTTAAGAAACAAACAATTCATTTATGATACTCATAAATGAATTGTTTGTCCACTCGGGCGAGTCATCCCCAATGGGGCGTCGATAGTCGCCCTAGCCAGGGGCGATCATCGTCTCGAAGGAGCCGACGCAATGGTCATCTGAGAGGCCGTCATCTCAACTGAGGCGACGGCCGTCACCTCAATTGAGGTGGCGGCTGCCCAAATCGGGGTGACGACAGTCGTCCCGACTGACGCGACGGTCGCCTCAATTCAGGCGACCAAACGATGGGTCGTCTAAATGTTTAGGTCCCAACACATACTCAGAGTATGTTCACGAGCGTATGACTCGTTCTTCGCTGGGCCTAATGAGGCGCCGAGCGGTAAGACATTATCGTTGGGCTCGAAAGCGCCGAACGAACTATAACGCCATGATATAATACTTACTTTGAGTGGAGACGTGTTGACTTCACGAATATCGAAAGCGTACTGAGGAACATGGCCACCGCCCCGCCGCGCGCTGCCCGACATATGCGAGACAAGGACAGGTATAGTGAAGATGACATCGTAAATACCATGTGAGAGAGTGAGATAGCAGATGTTGTTGACGAATATCGGAACGTTAATCTCAAATGTGGTTCAAGCGAAGGCTCGAACACCTAAATAAAACTATTTTTAACGGATTCTATCGCGATTTATTTCATGATATCTTATTATTAACATTGAACCCGACGTTTCGGTTGCTTTTCAGCAGCCATGGTCATGGGATGAGAATAAAATAACATCAAATAAATCGCAAATAAACAATATCAGACAACTTCTAAACTTTTCGTTTGAGTTTTTGTGATTTAGGTACCTTACACAGTGTAAATTAATGACAACAACAATTGACAACTGTTTTCGTGGCTTACGGCCGGTTTCAATAATCAAGCAGAAAATGACTTTGATAATATTGAAACCGCAGTTACAGATAGATTAATGTTGACATGTTTATCTGGGATAGCTTCTACCTTTAACTGTAGGTAGATTATTGAGACTGGCCGTCAGTGGCGTAGCATGTTGAGTCGGGTACCAAGGGTCGGGGTTTCAAATCGCAGTTGTTCTTAAAAACCTTTTTGAGACTTATATTTCATACTTTAAATTAAATATAACCTCATATATTTATTTATTTATTTATTTATTGGGACATAAAACAGTTAGACGTTAGGTACATTGCTAGTGGGGTGCTTGGTTGGGGACCTCCACGCGGTGCACCCTGGGCAACGGAGACGGCAGCGCCTCTATCCTAGGGTGGGAGAGACGCTGCCGCCTACGGCCAACTCCGACCGAGGCGAGGACGGCCCTGTTGAGGGCTGTTCGGAAGCTTTCCACGTGTCCCTCTGATTAGCAGAGGGCACAGTGGAGAGCAAGTAAGGGGGCCATCTCGAAACCGGAGATGGCCCAGAGTCAGTCGGGGTGCGAGGGATATGCTCTATGGGTAACCTTACACCCCGGCGTCTTAAGACCCGAGACGGCGTGCGGTTTTAGTCGGTGCAAGCCCGACATAACCGCCCCCGCTGGAGACCCCCCGCTCTCCAACGGGGGCGGTATCCGAAGGGATTTCCGCACGAAAAAAAAAAAAAAAAAGGTACATTGCTAGTATAAAATTAGAGTAAGTTATAACTATTGCGTTAACGTATAACCCACAGCAATATCCGCGACATAATATATGATAACTAACAATTATGTTAAAAAATCGTGTGCACTTCATGTTGAAGTTGTATTATACATGTTTAGGTAAAAAGACAAACAAAATAGTGAAATAGCAAAAAAAAAAAAAATCCCTAAGACAGAGATTTTAATATTTGAATTGCTGCAATTTTGAATTTATAGTGTGACTGTGCAAAAATATCAATATCGGCGAGGTATTCGTTGTATGTTTCTACGATATGGCGGAGAGGAGCCCGCACACCGGCATTCGTTCTGCAAATGGCAGTGTAGAACAACCGGGGTACGCGCACCTCGCGCTTCAATACAGTTCTAGGCACCACATAACACAACTGATTAGTTATGCCGCTACAATCAAACCTATTATTGCATAAGCCGTGCAACATCATACACATGAGCAGTTTGGTTGATATATTTATAGAGGTCATAATGTCACAGATAGCACGAACATCACCAACTCAACAAAACACTCCATCGCGTTGTGATTCGGATGAAATACGAATAATTTATATTTATTATCTCAATGATATATATACAAAAATTAAAAAAATAAATAAACTCCGACATAGAGAAATCAATGCAGCTATCCGCTCTAGTACGCAAAATTACAGGTCTCGAAAAGGGACGATACTCAATGGTTGTCAAACTGGCGCTAATTGAAGATAAACTGGAAAACTTTGAACAGAACATTCCAAAACTACATTAGAAATGCGTAATGTGCCAGAACGGCTTACAAGAATCTAAAGAGATGCTATACAATGCTCTATTAGAATTATGGAAACGTTTAGAACTCAATACACAAGTATCGGGCATACGTGACGTATCCGGGCAACCATCAAAGAAGAAAACTCCTTGTTTAGTTTTAATCTTTGTTTTATTTTGTTTTGATGTTGGTACCGCGTATTGATAGGACCAACACCAATCATATTTTTTCTTTACATACCCTCGCATTATTGTTCGTGAACTTGACGCCAGTTAATGGCGAGTTGAGCGCGTAGTACAGCGAGTCGTCGCCGAAAGAGGACCGTTGAGGTAGCACGTCGTAAACTCGTGCGAGCGCAATTGTGGTGGATTACTTTTTTTCACGCACGTCGGAGGACCAATTTTGATTTTGTTTGTTGATTATTGATTAAATGTTGAAAATTAATAATCGAGATAGTTATCTCTTTGTATAAACTAAGTTAATGCGCCCATCGCGTTCGTTGGACTTTGGAACTTAGCTGCGGTGGTTCTACAATACTAAGGAAAGTAAACATCACATTTTATTTTAATGCATAATTAGTTTATTGTATATCAAATTACACTTACATTCATGTCACATGTAGTTAGAAATACCAGACACATCAGGCAGGCACTCCTTCCAATCTTTGACACTTTCTCGACTGAATCCCGCTCCATAGAAGGTCAGTGACTCATTTGTTAATATATCTTGTGTATTGTTATCGATAATCAACGGATTGATTTAATTTTGGGTTGCAAGTTGAAACTTAACATGCGGTAGAATCCGCCATCTTGGGTGTTATTTTTAGGTATTATTTGCCTTTTGGAGCAATTGAATTGGACTATTTTAACCTTTAAACTTGAAATTGTTATTGTAATTAAAATATTTCCTGGTCGATTTCGATCGGGGGTCAATTGCGGCTTAATTTGATTAGTGAACAAGTACGTGCTAAAAATTTGTTTAACTTTTCATGTTTGATTTGACCCGCCGGGAGGTCTGAATGTTTGTACCCGTGAGGTTTTGGTCGGTTCCATTAACCGGTCATTCTAAAATTGCCGTATTTTGCAGTTTTAACCGTTGTATATTCGTGCCCACTTCCTGTGTTTGATGCTTCGTGCGGTTTTGGTCGGTTCAATTAACCGGTTTGTATAAAATTGCGGTATGTTGTTATTGTTGTTTGATTAATGATTTTGTAACGTTTGTTGACTGCACCTTTGTGTAGATCTTGATCATTAGACACTTTATTTTAGTTAAATATTAAGTTTTAGTTTTATTTGCGTTTCCACTGTCGGCTTTCGATCACGCTTCGGAACGAAGTAGTGCTTGCGTCAAAGTGAGTGGTGGGGCTACGGCTTGAATACTACCTGCTCGTGGTCTTACTCCTCACCCTTGTCTCCGGGTAAAGGAGACTGGTAGCAGAGCTTTTAATTGTTTTTTTTTTAATACTGCGCTCGCTACGTTCGCGTACACTCCTAATTCAGCGCAGACAGTGGACTTCACAAATATGCTAATCAAAAGTAACTTTTATCTGCTGCGAAAAACTATAATAAACGCAACCACAGTCATAAGTTAAACTCTGCTTGTACAGGCATGACTCAAAAAACTCATTTGTATCGCAGAACAATTGACGTTCGAATGTAAGCGCTTTTTCTATTTTGCCCGTATTTTTTTAAACGCCAACTCTTACATGTTCTGCTGGACATCTGGTAGTTATTTCTAAAGATTTAGATCGGAAAAAGAGAACATCTAGGACGGGACTTGATTTTCTCTTTTTCCGATCTAAATCTTTAGAAAAAAGTAAGCATACAAAATGCTTAAAAATTTAATTGAATCTGGTAGTTATGTTATAAAAGTAGAAAGTGATTGGCAGCTAAACCTAAACCAATTATTTGAGCTTTATTAGTAATGACTAATTAGTAATATTTCTATATGTACATACCCATTATATTGTTTTTTGTTTGCCATTGTTTGCCCCTATTACATTGGGACCTAAACATAACTGGCGAATCGTGGGTGTGTAATACACCTCTGCCTACCCCTTCGGGGATACAGGCGTGAAGTTATGTTATGTTAATTCAAGTATACATTTTATAGTAATTGTAATCACACAACCTTACACATATGACACGCCACACACATACCACCATCACAAACAAACTCCTTGAAATCACTTTATTTCGCCTGTATCTAAGTCTATTTTATCCAGTGATATTCACACCTTTCTGTAATAGTTGTCTTATTCCTAAAGTGCCAGTGTACACACATGTTCAAAAATTACAAATACTATGATTACTGGTACTGAGTAATTAATATTGACACAGTTTAAAAATGCCACTAAAAGAACGCCGCTTCCGTCGCGATCATCACAGTCTCCTTCCAGATCACCAGTTGACACATCATCTGCTATACCTCAACAGGCGCTGGGCTCTCCTCTTAGTACCTCAGAGCCGTCTATAAATTTGAGAATGGACACACCAAATATGGATATGTCACCAGAAATTACATTCAGAAATGCTAAACGCAAACGGATGGAAGATGCTGATGATAGGATATTATCTACGTTTATGTTGGAAATGAAACAAATGTTTTGCGAGTTTAGGACGCAGCAGAATGAGAAGTATGACAGACAGACTGTTTGCCCTCGTAAATGATATTCGGGGATCTCTTGACTTTCTAACGCATCAACTTGATGACCTCAAGTTCCCGATGGATTTACTGGAAACGAAGAATAGAGAAAATGTATCATATATTAAAGATTTTGAGAACAAATTAGAAAGCATAGAGAAAAGCTCAAGGGCAACCAGTATCGAGATACGTAATGTCCTGAGTAAAAATAGGGAAAAAAAGAGCTCCCTGCTTAGTACCGTAATTGAAACTGCAAACATAATAAATCTAAATATTCAGCCGAGGGATGTAAAAGATGTTTTCCGTATAAAGTCAAAGGACCCCACCACTAACCCTATAATAGTGGATTTTAACTCAGTCCTCCTTAAAGACGAATCTCACGCTCAAATTCCGTAACTTTAACAAAACTGGAACCAAACTTAGTACGGAGCAGCTCAAATTAAGTGGCCTTGGTCCAGGGAAGCGTATATACATCTCTGAAAACCTATCCTCAAAATATAAGCGCCTCTTCTTTCTGGCTCGAGATGCTGCAAAAATAAATCAGTTCGATTTCTGCTGGGTCTCGCGCTGAATGATATGAAGCTGCCACCTTCAAGTGAAAAATGAAGGTGACCTTGCGAAGATTATAAGGACCGCGTGACTGGTAGTCTATTCAGACAGTTTTCTAATTGTATTAACGGTTTTCATGTTAAATTTAACTGTCTTGTATCGCCTGCATGTTAACTCTGGAAAACTTTTATCGCGAGCTATTCAAAAATGTACTCCACCTGTTTTATATACTATTGGATGCTACGCCTACTATAGACGACGATAGCGACTGTGACGTCAGCCCCCCTGCCCCGCAAGTCACATAAATAGCGACGCAGGAGCGCGCTCTGGCCACTTTTGCTCGAGCCAGCGCGTAGTGCGGTCTTTTACTTACTTAGTGCCCATTTTTCCCATCCTATGTACTAAATAAGCCTTATTCCTTATTAAATATCCGCAGTATTAAAGTTTTGTTCAATAATTATTAATAGAAGTGAATGATCTACGTTTTATGTTGTTTTTTTTAAGCAAAACCGCTTCTGATTGCTAAAAATACTATCTTACACACATTATATACATCCCTCACCCACAATTCACTCAGTATCTCTACACAAGTTCACACACATTATATACAACATCTATGCATCCACTAAAATATCAAAACCATCAGTTTATTTTAAATCTGTAGTAATCGATTCTTACATAAAATTACTTACTTTGATTAATTATGTCTCTGTGTATCTCGGATCACACACATACCCATACCCATGTTATAATCTCACTTCTGGTTTACATTTTTAATTTGTGTTTTTCTGAAGGAATTTTCCCTGCCATCCTAAAAACAGCAGTTCTTCATCCTATCTATAAGTTAGGTGGTAAAGACAATGTTTCAAATTTTCTACCTATCTCGTTGCTTTCGACAATTTCAAAAATATTTGAAAAGGATAAAAACACTAGACTAACTGAGTATCTCTCTAAACCTAAAATCTTAGCCACAAATTAATTTGGTTTCAGGAGAGGTTTATCCACGGAGGACGCAGTGTTGGAACTTACTGATACAATTATTGATCATTTTGAAAAAAGACGTAAATCATTGGGTATCTTCTTGGACCTCTCTAAGGCATTTGACACTGTCTCCGTACCCATACTTCTTTCGAAGTTGGGGGCCTTTGGTGCAGCTCATGATATGTTTAAAAGTTATCTGACTGATCGTAAGCAGTACCAGGATCGAAACCTACATCAGCAAAGAAAGGTCTCTTACTTTTGGTGTTCCGCAGAGGAGTGTTTTGGGACCGACACTCTTCCTCGTTTATGTCAATAAGGTGTGCCAATTGTCTTTGCCTAACTGCAAAATGATAGCGTATGCTGATGACATTGCTCTAATTATACCCAAGCCCGTCAAAATGCCGAACATTGCTTAAGCGTTGTGATGAAATCGTTGACCCTGAACCTTCTAACTTTGAATGTCAGTAAAACAAAATATATTGTATTTGCTGCTAATAAGTTACCCCTTCCCAGAGTACCTATTGAAATTCGTGCTCACACTTGCTCCAACATAGACTCTAACTTGGGTTGTGACTGTCCGAATGTAGATAGTACCAATTTTATCAGGTACTTGGGTGTGCTTGTCGATGAACATCTAAAATGGAAACACCAAATCAACGCTACGGCGGTACGTCTGAGGAAATTATCCTACATCTTCAAAAAGCTTAGAGGTGTGGTGGACTTTGAAACCTTGATAATGGTCTACTTCGTTCTTGCTCAATCGGTTTTAGGATATTGCTCTTAAAACGGCAATGTTAAGAGCGGAACGTGGTCAACGTACTGTCCTGAAGGTGCTTGCTAGAAAACCTAAACGATTCCCGACGTCTACCGTTTACTCCTTGTGTCAAGTGCTGACAGTCAGACAGTTGTTCATCTCACAGGTCGTCCGCCGTAAACACTCACATTTGATCTACAATTCTGATATAAGTATATATCACCAAACGCCGCTCGGATAGGGTATTTGAGATGAAATTCCGAAGGACTGTAGCAGCTAGCCGACATTTCAGACATATAAGCTCTAAACTTTATAATAAAATAAATAAAATAATAAATATTTATCCCATGAGAAGAAATGAATTGAAATTTAATCTTGACATGTAGTTAAAATATCTCTCCTATGACGCAACAGAAGAACTTGTGGAAATTTGACTTGATGAAAACTCACGTAAACACACATTTACACATATGCACTCAAGTAAAACACAACACAACACACACATACATCTACACGCGCACACGCAACGTGTGTACATTCACACACTCATTTGCATGCATCGTAAATTATATTTTATAAGTATAAGGTAATGTTAAGTTGTTAAGGTAATAATTCTAAGTTATGATTTTAGATTGACATGGTCATTTACTAAAGATTTAGATCAGAAAAAGAGAACATCTAGGACGGGACTTGAACCCGCGACCAGTCCCTTACAGGGGGAATACTCTGACCAACTGAGCCACCTAGACACGTCCCAGATATTCGAAATTCTCCGATATATTAATACTTGTTAAGATGAAGTGGGAACACGCGCATCGCGTTTGTGAGGGGGTGAGGTATGAAGTGCGGCGGGAGTATGCGCGGGGCAACCATCTTCCCCCCCGCGTTTTATGTTCGCGGACCATAAGGGTTACCGTACACTTGACCGGCTATCGGTATTGTCTTTTACGAATACCAATTTTTTTTTTCATCAGTATGGTGAGTTGACGTGAAATTGAGGGTCAACGTACATTTGACCGGGTATCGGTAATATCGGTATTGTTATGTAAAGATACCAAATTTATTTTTCACCAGTATGACTAGTAGTAAAATGATCACCGTATATTTGTATGTACATAACAGCCTCTGTAGTGTGGTCGGGCGAGCGCCAGCTTACGATGCAGGAGGTTACGGGTACGATTCCCGTTGGGACCAAATATTTGTGTGGACCACAGATATTTGTTTCTGGTCTTTAATACACATTTCTATATGTATTATGAGTATGTTATTTACACAAGAAATCTTGCGAACTACGGAAACAATGAATAACTTTAGTCATTTTTAAACATTGTTTTTTGATGACTCCGCCTAATTAATTCAATTACATTTTTAAGCATTTTGTATGCTTACTTTTTTTCTAAAGATTTAGATCGGAAAAAGAGAACATCTAGGACGGGACTTGAACCCGCGACCAGTCCCTTACAGGGGGAATGCTCTGACCAACTGAGCCACCTAGACACGTCCCAGATATTCGAAATTCTCCGATATATTAATACGTCTTAAGGCGCCGTTGGAGCCATCTACAGTAATTCTTGCGAACTACGGAAACAATGATGATGAATGAATGATGAATGATGGTTCAAGTCCCGTCCTAGATGTTATCTTTTTCCGATCTAAATCTTTAGAAAAAAGTAAGCATACAAAATGCTTCAAAATTTAATTGAATGGTCATTTAGGTACATTAAAATTAAAATTATAAACGGGATATTTACCATGTTTATTATCTTTTTCGAGAATCCGATATTTCGGCACTGTTACAAGTGCCATGATCACGGATGTCCTAAAGTTCTGCAAGCTAGTTTACTACTTTAGTACATCCGTGATCATGGCACTTGTAACAGTGCCGAAATATCGGATTCTCGAAAAAGATAATAAACATGGTAAATATCCTGTTTATATTTTTAATTTTAATTCTAAGTTATGCTAAAAACAACTATATTTTAACACTTTTATGATTATTATTATTTTTATTTTCGTTTTCTATTCAATTGTTATTTTAATTTTGTATGAGTCTAATATAGAACAATGAAACTTGCCTTCCTATCAGGGGAGCGGCGTTGATGGCTGCGCCACGGTGTACACTTTAGCAGCTATCATCAACCCAATTTTGTATTTGCTCATAATTGTGTTTGTTCAATAAAGATTATTATTATTATTAATATCCATTTGATATCTTACCACCTTCTTCAGGGAAATATTAATAGATGGACATAAAAAAATCCTTGGGACTACTTCGTATGAAGTCTTACAGTTTTTTTTTTAATTATTTAAAAAACGCGGTAAAATTGATAACTATACTTTGTTTGGACCGGTTTCTCAGAGTAATTTAAGCTGTTATTTATTTTAATAAAATATTAATAAAATAAAACTTAATAAAATAAGAGTGATAGATTGATAATAGGAAAACATAACATAACATACTTTCACGCCTATCCCCGAAGGAGTAGGCAGAGGTGTATTACACACCCACGATTCGCCAGTTATGTTGAGGTCCCAATGTAATAGGGGGCGAGCCTATTGCCATCTATCGGGCACATTATTAAGCGAGCGATAATTATCATTTATTAATGCACACATTACTACGAAAAGTCAGAGGTGTGTGCCCGGGCAACTGGGATCGAACTCGAGACCTCGTCTCAGCAGTCCCTTACGTATGCCACTGGGCTATCGCCGCTATCTAATAGGAAAAGTCAAAAATCAAAAAACAATAAAAAGGGCGTAACCGGCGCTTACGGCTTTATTGCCCGGGACCAGAGATATGTGAACCGTAGTTGTATTGAAAGCAGTTAAAATAACGTTAGTTATTATGATACGTAACCATTTCGAGCGAGGTCTCCACATCCCACCGGATCCCAAAAGTTACATTAAGCTATGTTTTTTGATGAAATTTTCTAAGTCCCGAATTCCGTTGCGTTCGCATTATCAATAATAGAATTTAGCGTACTGCTATACGCAATATATACTATTTTCAAGTTTCAGTCTCATTAGGACATAATCACATTACAGTTAATGTTCGAGGTTTAAAAAAAAGGAATTGTTTCGAGAATACTTTTTTTGACATTTGAGAGATCGACTTGAGATCGAGACAAGATTGAGACTAAATTTTGAACATATTTTGGACGAGAATTGGTCTTCAAATTTTGCCTTCTATTTATTTTAATTTATTTATAATGATAATGTCAACATGACTTTATCTCGCCTAATGGTAAGCTAAAGGTGAAATCTCAGGAATGGAGGTCACCGTTACAGACACCGGTGATGTTATGACAGTGGCCCTCAGCTTGACGGCCTCGTCAGATGCTTTTTCACGCCCCGTTTAAAGGACCCGGGACTGTAGGAAGAAGGAAACACGTGTGCTGGTAAAGAATTCCAAATCTTGAAAGTGCGGCAAAGAAAAGAGGTGCCTACGAGTTGGTTCTTGATGGAATGGTTTGTACCATGTGAGGGTGATACCTCAGCTATGCACGTATTGTCCTGTATAGGCAAGGAAAGGGTAGAACTAATTGGAAGAGCTCATCGGAATACTCGCCATGGTAGAGGTGGTAAAATACTGCCAAAGAGGCAATATCTCTACGAAACTGCAAAGGCTCGTCCAGCTCAGACAGAAGAAAGAGAAAGAAGATACCTTTTTTCCTCAATGTCAGCTTGCTTGGCCGCAGGGTTTCCGTGATATTGCCAGCATTTACCTGCAAGTACTTCGCAGCTCTTCCAACACAAAGCACTCGAATACAGCGCTGCTGCAGGAAGCTATTAACCCAGCTGGATAATCGAGGAGCAGACCAAAGGTAGGCAGCTTGGAAAGAAGAGACCCGTGCCAGGCTCTATCGAAAGCTTTGGCAAGACTAATAATCATCTCCATGCTTGACCACAGCCTTAGATTACTTTTTACAGTCTTTTTTAATCCATAAATTTCATAGAAGAAGCTCTGCCAGCTTTGCGTTGTTTGATATAGTGAATGCAAGATATATTGTAACCGATGTAAAATACTTTTTTACTTTTACAGTAAGAGGTGCACGTCATCATATAGCAGTCACGTAGCTCTAGTGGGAGATACTATACAAATATTTTTAAGAGAGGCCGTATTTTGTCAGTTTGTTTATATATTGTGGGTAATCATTAGTTAGTCCACGAAAAGGGATTTCATCTTCATAATTCATAATTTAAGACATAACAACGAAATACACTAATACATGTTGAGTTCCAAACTTCAGAAGCAAACATACCTTTTTTATTTATTTATTTATTTACTATTTTAATACCTAAAATATCTTAACATATTTGCATGGAAAGACAAAGTTATACAATTTTAATTTTTGGACACAAATGTAAAAATGTTGCTTAAGCAGCAGAAATAGTGCAGGAAATTGTAAAACCTGTTACCTAAACTAGGCTCAGAGCCTGTATCCTAGGAAACAGTGTTCGTCCTAATAGTGCTTTAAATTATGTACAACAAGTAGACAGATATAAATCGCATTGGTAGCTCGATTTGTCGTTCGGACATTATTTATGAAGAATAAGGTTGCGAAAATAAAATATATATATATAAATATATATATATATATAAATATAAATATTTTAAGAAATGTGTATGAGTGACAAAGACGGTGAGGTTGTGTTTATGTGTGTAAGGGAGGGTGTGTACAAGTGAGTTAGTGCGTGTGTGCCTGTGTGTGTGTGTATGTGTGTGGGCATGTGTGTGGGCGTGTGCGCATGTGCCCAGCTATATTGGTGATTGTATGTGCGTGAATGGGGTTATTTAATAAAGGTGAGTAGAGATTCTGTAGACTTATAGTCCTGAAGTAATAGCCATTCTGTAATTTAAGTTTTAAGTTTAAAGTTGTTGAGATCCATGATATCAAGATCTTTATGTATTTTTATATATATGTGTGTGCTTAATACAAAATTTTGATGTTCAGCGAAAGTAGTTTTATGTTTAACTCCTCTTATGATATCAACACGTTTGGTGGGGTTAGAGAGGGGGAATAATGCATGAACCTTGATGACTGATCTTAAGATAAAAAATTGTCGTACCGTGAGAACCTTACAGTCACCGTAGAGTGTTGTAGGGTATAGGTAAGGTTTATTGACCATGGTTTTCAATACAGCTCTCTGCGCTCTTTCCGCCCTCAGAAAATGTGTCTTAACCGCACCACCCCAAACTGTGATACCATAACCAATTATCGACTGACATAGTGAGAGGTAAACTAATTTTATTGTTTCAAAGCTTGCAGATTCTCTGAGAGTCTTGAAGATGTGGATAAGGCGTACCATTCTCTGAGTCAGGGTGTTAATCTGTTCCCTACATTTTAGACCACTAACTATGTGAATCCCCAGATATTTAACACAGTTTGTTCTGGTTAATGGAATACATGAACACGGAGAGACTGAATTTTTACAGGAATGGGCAATAATAGTAAAGGTGTTTTTAGGCTCGGTGACTCGGCTGATAGCAAAGGGCATGAAGGAAGTTTTATCCAAGTTCAGTGATAGCGAACTGTTGTTAAGCCAATTTATGACTGTGGATAGAGCGAATTCAGACCTTTCCTTAACAGCTTACCAGGTGCTACCACTAACAAGTATTGCGGTGTCATCAGCATACGAATAGATCTTAATTATTTTTTTTTATAGGCTCACGTTTGACCTCTATCTCACCTGATCGTAAGTGACGATGTGGTCTACGATGAATCAAGTTTGCCTAGAAGGAACCTATTCACTCGAGACTTGAAGATTCCAAGGTTATAGCTTTCCGGAAACACAGACTCAGGCAGGCAATTCCACTCCTTAGTTGTACGCATCATAAATGTGTCGCCGAAACGTTTCGTGCGTATGAGTGGAATATCCACCATGTAGCGGTGGCGCGTCGCTGTGCGTCTGGTCGTTCGTTGGTGGAAAGGGTTTGGAGGTATCAAGTTGTGCAATTCCAGCGCACACTCTCCGAAATGCATCCGGTAGCAAACCGATAGGCCTGCAACTTTGCGTCGATGTTCAAGGCTCTGAAGCCTTTCTCGACGAGTGCATCGTTATTGATGAGCCTCTTGGCCCGTCTCTCTATTGTCTCAAGCGCTTCCAGGTGGTATTTAGCAGAGCCATCACACAGGTACGAGCAGTACTCCATACAGGATCGAACCTGCGCTTGGTACAAGTTGAGCAACTGTTCCGGTGTGAAGTACTGTCGCACCCTTGACAGAATACCCAGCTTTTTAGCAGCCACTTGAGCTTTAGCCTCAATGTAAGACCCAAAATTGAGGGTGGAATTCAGGGTAACGCCAAGAAGCTCGAGGCGGTCGGTTATCGGCACGGATGCATTTCGGAATGTAGGGTTTGGCTGAAATTGACTTCGCTTTGCAGAGAAGAGACACGCCTGGGTCTTGGTAGCGTTGAAGTTGACCAAGTTAGCATCACCCCAATCGGAGACCGCCTTCAAGGACTAATTCAAATGATCAACCATAGCCTCTCGGAGAGATCGGATCTGTCCCACGCTGGCTCGGGGGTTGGACTCGTAACTATCGACTACTGTGCTGTCGTCTGCGTACCCAAAAGTACCGGGCTTGAGCAAGTCGTTAATGTGCAGCAAGAATAATGTAGCCGAGAGTACCGACCCCTGAGGGACCCCAGCGTTGATCGCTAATCGGTCAGATGTGCAGCCGTCAACGACCACCCGGATAGACCGATTCCTCAGGAAGTTAGTGATCCAGATACATAAGCCAGCGGGAAGGCCGTAGGACGGAAGCTTGCCAAGTAGGCTATCGTGCCAGACCCTGTCAAAAGCCTTCGAGATGTCTAGAGAAACGGCAAGTGCCTCTCCGTGCCTCTCGATGGCCTCACTCCAAATGTGGGTGGCATACACCGAAAGCCATATTGCCGATCACTGAGGAGATCGTTCATTTCGAGGTATGCCAACAGCTTTTTGTTCAGTACACGTTCCATAGTCTTACAGAGTATGGACGTTACTGAAATTGGTCTGTAATTGACAGGGTCCGCCCGACTGCCCTTTTTGGGCACAGGTTGCACGTTGGCTTCCTTCCAAGCCTTCGGCACTTGGCCGGTCTCATATGAGAAACGAAACAGGCGTGTCAAAATAGGAGACAACTCAGGTGCACAACTCCTGAGCACTATTGCTGGTATCCCATCGGGTCCACGGGCCTTATTCACGTCCAGATTATTTAGCATCCTACGTACATCCCTCTGTCGGATGCTGATATCTGCCATGCGCGTCCCACATCCGACAGGAGGAGCAGGAGGCTGCGTCGTTCCGGCATCTCGACGCGAAGACTCCGTAAAAAGTGAATCAAATAAATTTTCCTTTTCCTCAGCGGAGTGGGCCAGTGTCCCGTCAGGCTTCCGCAGTGGAGGCAGTGAGGGCAGCAAAAGTTAGACTCAACCGACTTTGCTAGGGCCCAAAACGCTTTACTGCCCGCTGGATACTTTGCAAGTTTGTTTCCAATGCGGCCAATATGGTCAAAGCGGGCCTTTCGCAAAGTCTTCTTACTAAACTTGGCAGCCCTGTTGAAGGCTCTCTTCTTCTGACATACGTCCTCCGCCCCGCGGTTGCGAGCATCGACCCAAGCCAAGTTAGCCGCATGCTTGAGTGCTTCGGCACGACCGCACTCGGTGCCAAACCATGGTCGAGCCCCGCCAGACATGTCCACGTCAGAAAACGGAATGTAATACTCCATTCCCTGACGCAAAATATCCACCACGGCGTCCGCGCAGACGGATGGATCAGAAGAAGAGAAGCATACAGGCTGCCAAGGGTAAGATGCGAAGAAGGATCGCATCTCATCCCAATCAGCCGAACTGTATCGCCAAACCCGACGGGAGCCCCTGGGACTAGTGTCGGTCGGGGAGTAGACGGATACAGACTTCACCAGACAGTGGTCAGAACTACCCAGTGGTGAAGAAATCGACACCGAGTAGCGGTCTGGATCAGTTGTCAGCAGAAGGTCCAAGCAATTGGCTGTGTGCGTCTCAACATCCGGTACTGTCGTTGCCCCCTGGACCAGCTGGGTGAGATTTAACGCTAATGAAAGCTTACAAGTCTCCCTCCCAGCGTGATCGGTTGACTGGTATGGGAAAAGCCACTCCCTGTGGTGGGCATTGAAGTCCCCCAGTAACACCAACTGGGCTGACGGGTACCGCTGTTGAGCTGTGTCTGCCGCCTCACTGAGGTATTGCGTGCGCTTGGTCGTCTCCTGGTCCCCGCCATGCGAACGATAGACACAGGCATAGACAATTTTGTCCATACCAGTATCGACCATCACCCAAAGTGCAGAGAATCTGGGATCATCAAGGTCCCGGGGACGCTGATAACAGATGTCATCCCGGGCGTATACACACACGCCCGCTTGTGGTTTAAAGTTGTGCTCCAGGATGAACCCTGGGTATTTTAGGTACGACACGTCTGCCGGACATCCGATCTTCGTCTCCGAAAGTAACAAGAGTGCAGGTTTCTCAGTCTCGAGGTGGTGGTCGACTGCTACGAGATTTGAGTGCAGACCTCTGATATTAGCGAGGTGCACTTTGAGAGAGAGGGAGTGCAGTATCCCAATTAGAAAACTTTGCCACGACTACAGAGGTGTAGTGTGGCATGATAACATTCTATATAATTCCAATACATGGATGAATGGTGGTAAGCCTCGTTCACGTAAAAAACGAGGCTATGCCTGGAGTAGCTTAGCATAGCAGTGGAAGCATAGCAGTGGAAACCTGACGTGGCACCATTGGTGAAGATGAAGAGGCCACGGTGAATGTCCCTGGCGGGCCATTGGTACCACGTCACCTTCCAACACTAATGAGCACTCTGTAATAAAAATGATTAGCACACATAATGTATAAATTGTAAAATTCTCACCAACGGCTCAGTACCAGAGCTAGAATGTGCTTGTGGAAGCGATGCAGAAAATTAGGGGCTCGTAAAACCGCTGCACTCTCATTTATAACGTTGGCTGACAGAAACTATTTGGTGGGAGTTCATAGATAATATGCCACAGCCGATAGAGTTGACCACAGCTAACCATAGACAGAGTCGATGAAAGAATACAGATAATATTAGTAGACTATGAATCGATATCAACTAAGGAATCGACTACATATTCCACCAATATCCTTAAAAGAACAATGTGCATTGTTACACGCTGTCGAACTTTGCACTTTTTGTTCCTTGCCATGTGATGTGATGAGTGAAGAATAGGTGAGAAAATGGCAGTGAAGTGAGGTTCCACGCCGGCAACCCGCAGGCACACTCTGGATGGACTGCATCATTGGGAAACTGGACTGGAGACCGCGGGGACGCCCGAGCCCCCCCGGAAATGTCCATCGGGCCCTCTCATCCGGTCGCCAACCGGCACGATGGGGCATTCCGGGATTTTTCGACAGTTGGCGAGGCAGCCTTTCATATGTGGCTAACATACTACTTGGGCCCCCATCTACCTGCGGTCGGCCAGCGGTGCACCGTGCCTCTGATCCCGCTACCCTCCAAGGCCAGCATCCCGATGCCTCCATAGCAGAGTGCAACAGGTTGGTCAGCCTGTAGTGGAACAGCTACTTCGACCCGTCCTCCCGAGTGGCTGCACCGAACATCGTACCGGAACACAGCCAGGCTATTTGGCGGTACGTCTTTGCTCGGTGGGTGGTCACAAGCCATCGGTCGAAACCTACCACCAGAGTATCACCTGATTAGCACCACCCAGGGGCCACGTGTAGGGATTCATTACAGGGTGTTCTCCTACGGACGCGGGTGATTCAGCCCCCAAAAACATCCAGGAATTGTCATTTTGCAGAGATCATTTATGTAGATCAGAAAGAGTGTAGGTCTTAAAATACTACCTTGTGGTACTCCGTGTGTTACAGTTTGCTCACTACTGAACGTGCCAGCTATCTTCACCCGTTGAGAACGATTTCTCAGATAATCTTTAAAGATCTCCAATGCTATCCCCCTTACATCAATGGACTCCAATTTTGTTATAAGTTTGGGAACAGAGACTGTGTCGAAAGCCTTGGATAAGTCCAGGAATATACCGAGGCATCTAGTCCTGTTGTCAAGAGTCCTGGCAGTAGTTTGCGTCAGATCTGATAAGGCATATTTCGTGGAGACGCCGTTTCTGAAATCATACTGGTTATCAGCTAGTATGTGGAAATTATGTAGGAAACTCTTAAGATTTTTACTTAATATCTTTTCCATAATTTTTGAAAGCGATGACAAAACAGAAATTGGCCGATAATTGTTGACACAGTCTCTGCTCCCACCCTTATGAACGGGGTGACCTACAGCCTTTTTAAGAGAGTCGGGGAAAATGCCTTCCTGGATACAGAGATTAAAAATATAAGTCAAGAGAGGGACTAGAACATGACTACACATCTTGAGTAGCATGGGTGATATACCATCCCAGCCAACGGCAGAATCATTATTGAGTTGCTGTATGATAGTATGGACATCATTTTCATCGATGTGCTCTATAACGAGGGAATTTACGGGTGGCCAAAGTGAGTTTTTATCGACGTTGGTAATAGTATTACGGTCAGATGTAGCTCTATTTGTATAATTTACTATCCCAGCAGCCAAATTTCCGCCCACGTTGGTAAAGAAGGAGCAGACCTGATTCGCTGCAGTTAATGGACCGTGGCTTGCTAGTATTAGTGATATCCTTGATTGTTTTCCACATGGCCTTAGGTTTATTTTTAAACTTTTCCAACTCACTTTTTTCAAATGCAATTTTTAATTTACGCAGTAGGGCATTGCAGAAGTTTCTATATCGTTTGTAGGTTAAATTTAGTAATAGATCATCTGGTGCCCTTTTAGATTTTTTATGCAAATTGTCGCGATGTCGCATACATTTTAGGAGGCCTGGGGTAATCCATTTCTTAAGTGTTCGCCGTTTACGTGGAATATACACTAGTTTCGTATTTTTAGTCACAATTTCTGATACTGTCAATATAAGCACGTTCATAGCAGTGTTAGGATCGTTCATACTATATATCTCTCAAAAATCTGCAAGTTCTATTTCCGATTTGATGGATTCTAAATTTTGGTGCACCAAAGTAGTACCGACCTTAGCTCGAGCTAGGTTTGCATTAGATATACAGGGGACAATGGGTCTATGGTCCGTAATGTGAGAATTTAAAATTAAGATAGAAGAGGTTAATTTAGTTTTAACAAAATAGTGATTTTAGCATCGTTCAAACCTAGTAGGAAGTTGATGCGTAGGCAGAAGGCCATGGGATGCATTCAGAAAGAGATAGTCCAAAGCGCAGTCGTCGTGTATTGATATCCCCTACAAGGATGATGTTAGGATAGTTTGATAGGTCCTTATAGATGTTGTTAAGGCTAGTAAAGAATCCTTCTAGATGTTGGTTAGAGGAATACGATGGAGATCGATAGATCGCACCCACCGCGAACCTCCCATCCACTTCACATATAAGGGATGAGGTGAAGAACGGTTCACGGAACGAAACATTCAACCCCTCCTTAGCGTATATTATAACACCATCGTTTTGGTTATGTATATTCTGTGTAGCATGGGATTGATAACCAGATAGGATAGGTAAGTTATTAACTTTACTCTGCCAACACTCGGTGAGCACAAGTATGTCAAAATCAATCCCAGTTGAGCATATTAACGCTTGGATACTATTAATTTTTTTATTTACACTACAGATATTTATGTGCAGAATTACTATATTGGAATCACTGACCTTAATATACTTCGGGCACTCCCGTGGATCACACGAAGCTGAATGTGTGAATTCATCGTTATCCAATTCTTTATTTATAGCATTTATGGTAGCCATTAGATATATTAGTAGCTTTCACAAGCAGAACAAATAAATGCTAAGTGATAGGAAAAAGCTCAATGCGAAGGATAACAGTTGTGGGCTTCTTGAATTTACGAATTCAGAGAAGGTATAAATTTTATGTGTTCGTGTAATGTACAATATAATTAAATACAATTAAATTCATTAATTTGAAAATGTAGTGTATATGACAAGTGTATAAAAATAGTGAAGTGTTTATTTGCAGTGTTAAAACATGTAATAAAAAGTATTTTAAATAAAAAAGAAGTAATTCTAGGTATATAAGCATGCATTGTGAACCTAAAAAGCCGTAGTACGTGTCACAAAGTCTTATTCACAAGTTCTTGCGGACATTTCTTTCTTTCTTGCGAAGGAAGATGTTTCCATTCGTAATCCAACAGAAAGTATACTGGTTATTTTTGGCAAATTCCCGGGCTAGGTAAAATAGCTTCTTAGAGCTAGAGGGTAGTTGTTCTGCTACGTACACGGCCTGTTGTTTTCCAGGTATCCCGATTTTCTCAGTGTTCAACTTTTCCTCCCACGATGCTATATTATTATTATAGGTCCGGATAGCCGATAGTATTTTATGTTTGGTCCGTACTGTTGATAACTCTGCTATGATTGGGCGCGCGCTGGTAGAAGTGGTCTTACCAGGAAGGCGATAAACATCTCGAAGCTCGGATTCGACTATAGGTACTCCCACTAATTTGGTCATATTTATTTATTTATGTAATCTTCATGCACATAGTACATTGGCGGACTTAATGCCATAGGCATTCTCTACCAGTCAACCATAGGGTGGTGCAGAGCCCACTAGGAGACTGTACCTGGGGATCGTGCGAAGCATGGCCCTGTACGGGGCCCCAGTATGGGCGGAGACTGAGGCGGCCCGCAACGTGGCCGTATTAAACAGCCCGTTAAAAGCGATGGCAGTCAGAGTCATCAAGGGGTATCGCACGATCTCCGTCGAGGCGGCATGTCTCCTAGCCGGGACCCCTCCATGGGACCTGGAAGCGAGAGCCCTTGCGCTGCTGTACCAGTGGCGCAAGGAGGCGCTGGAGCGGGGCCATAGGCCGGAGCCCCGAGAAATCAGGGCTCAGCGGTCCCTGCTCCGCCAGGAACTCATGGAGACATGGAGGGTGCGACTTGAGCACCCAAAGTGGGGGGAATCCACCATTGCGGCGGTGAGACCGATCATGAAGGAGTGGTTGGAGCGGGACCATGGGGACCTCTCCTACCGGATGTGCCAGATGGTTACCGGACACGGGTGTTTCGGTAAGTATCTGCATCCACCGGGAGACAACGCCGCAGTGCCAGCACTGCGAGGATCCTGGCGAAGACACGGCGCTCCACACGTTGGTGGAGTGCCCTGCGTGGGCGAGTCAACGCCGGGATCTCGTTGCGGTCCTGGGCGTGGACGTTCTATCGTTGGAGACCATGGTGAGGGCCGTGGTCTCCAACGGGAGCAAGTGGCAAGCCGCCGCCTCTTTCTGCGAGCAGGTAATGCGCGCGAAAGAGACGGCGGAGAGGGAGCGGGAGAGAACCCTGCCCCCCGAGTTTCGCAGTCTGCGGCGAGGACGCCGCAGACTCAACTACGCCCGGGACTACCGACCTCCATGATCGGGGCCTGAGGACGGCAGTTGGCCAACTCGCCGTCCTTACAGAAGCAGGCCGTGGCGGAGGCGTGTCGTGTGTGCCCTACACACGCCTGCCAACTCACCGAAGCGGGATAAAACCCAACCCCACCAGGCGACGCCGCGGTGGCGGCCAAAATCCGCCGGCAACCCTGGGGTTATCCTTTCGAGGGCTTACCCGGGGTGCACGGCAACGGACACTTGGGGAGGACACCGTGCGGTTTTAGTTGAGACACGACATAACCACATCCGCTGGCCAGCGGGGGGGTATCCGAAGGGATTTCCGCACGTAAAAAAAAAAAAGGGTGGTGCAGAGCTATCACGAGGTAGGCATAAAAATTGAGTATACACTAAGCGATGTAATTAAAGATAAATAGGTACATACAAAAAACAAAACATTACATAAATAAAACATATGTATCCATCCAACACAAATACATATATCACAGAAATATTTTTTATTATAATACCATATATATAAACATACACACATATCAATCCTTACTAATATTTACTATAATATTATAAATGTGAAAGTAACTCTGTCTGTCTGTCTGTTACGCTTTCACGCCTAAACCACCGAACCGATTTTTCTGAAATTTGGTACAGGGGTAGATTAGACCTTGGGAAAGGACATAGGCTATGTTTTGTCGCGATAACCTACATCTACGCGGGCGGAGCCGCGGGCAAAAGCTAGTATAAAATAAAAGAGAATAATTACATACGTTGAGATGACTCTACTAATTCATGGAAAAGTAGTAGCCTTACTTTCGACTTGAAAACATTACGACTTCTGCTCATCCTGATTTCAAGAGAAATTTAAAGAAAGAGGAGCCTAAGAAACTAGTGGTATGAGAAGGACATAAGAGAAGAAGGTTATTCCAAGAACGAAGAGTTCTGTCATGATTTGTACATAACATTTGGAAGCAAGAAGTCAAGTAAGTAGGAGATGTAGGAGAGTTAAGAATATTGAAGAGAGTAGTAAGTGAGCGTAACTTACGGTGATGACGGATAGGCAACCAATTAAGTTGGGAACGGAAAGAAGACACATGGTCATATTTGCGAAGGTTGAAGATGAATCGGATGCAGTTATTAAGAAGACGGTCCAGCTTATCGAGTTGGTCTGCATTCAGGTCAAAATAGAACACATCACAATAATCAATCAAGGGATAGATCAAGCTTTGAGCCAATGTCACTTTCGTCTTCATTGGCAGAAAGTTCTTTAGACGGTACAGCACACGAAGTCTACCTGTAACTTTCTGGCTTAAGTTTGTGACTTGCACTCGCTAGTCAAGGGAGGAGTCGAGGTAGAGTCCCAGATCCTTCACTGATGTATCCCGAATTTAGCGGACCAGTTATAAACTTTCCAGATCCCTATTGATATCTCGGATTGCTGCTGTTATATCTCCTGCATGTGCATGGGCATACAACTGCAGGTCGTCTGCATACAGATGATACGCACATTGAAGATTGTAAGTTACGAGATTAATGAAGATAGAAAATAATAAAGGAGAGAGAATATCGCCTTGAGGGACGCCAGAGTCAAGCATACACCAGTTCGATGAGGACTCCTCAGTGCCAATACATTGTTGGCGCCCCTGATGATAATTCGAGAAAAATTCCAGTGCTTCCGGCGAGATCTTAAGATAGGAAAGTATGGCTAGCAGGATATCGTGATTGACAGTATTAAAGGCGTTGGAAAAGTCCACCAAGACTAGCACTGTTACCTTAGTGGCCTTCATGCCAGTCCTTATATCACCAGTAACTTTTAGAAGAGCAGTTGTAGTGCTTTGACCAGGACTGAAGCCCGACTGTAATAGGCTTAACAGGTTGTTCTGGTGGATAAAAGAAGAGAGTTGTTTTTGCACGTAGGCTTCGAGTACTTTAGACAGAAAAGGGAGTATAGAAATGAGACGAAAGTGGTTGGGGAGTGAAGCTTTGGATATTTTAGGTAAGGGAATCACGTAGGCTTTACGCCAAAGCGATGGAAACATTCCAGAATACAGGCAAAAGTTAATTATGTGGGAGATTGCAGGCAATAGGTGGTCAACAATTGTCACAATCATACGACGGCTTAATTTGTCACAGCCAACTGCGTTTGATTTTATAGAAATAATTATCTTTTTGATCTCCTCAGATGCAACAGGAGATAACTTGACAGTGTTTATATCAGGACTTCTGAGGCCAGCAACGTAATTTAAAGTATGACACTTGGTTAGATGATCAAGAGGAGTAGTAGAGGTGAAATGTTGGTTCAGTTCATCCAAACCAACTATCAACTGATAGTCCCCATGCTGCCTGCCAATGCCCAGACGCAGGATGCATATTGCAGACAGTTTCAATCAAACCCGTTGTAGTCTCGTTATCTAATAGGGGTATGTTTCTTATTTCTATCCCAAACGAGCGGGATTTATATTGTAGGTCTGGTATCTTTTTTCAAGGGTTTCTATATAAGCTCGCTGTTCTAGGCGATCCTTCCTTAACTCCTCCACCTCCTTTTTGATTTCCTCAAACCTGTGGTTCATAAAAGTCATAGAACACTCAATCTCAGTACTGGTTTTACGAATTTCAGAGTTTGATTCTTGTATTTTTATATTTTGCGACTTTATCTCGCTAACATCGGCCACTAGTTTCGCAATTAGGCTAGTTTGCTTTTCTAGTATTTTTGACATTTGTGTGTCTTGTTCTTGGGAATCATGAAGCTCCTGGGGGTTAAAAGCGCTATTCGGCGAACGCTCTGATCTCGGACGCTTGTGTCTACCCGTAACGTTGTCATTCAGCACAACCGCCATACTTATATCTGGTTCAGACTGGGTCTGGCATAGAGAAGGAGGGGTCTATTTGGGTTTCGTTGGAGTTCGCTGAGTACTAGACATAGTTGGTAATAGAATTTAATTTATTAGACGATGACTTCAGAATTAATCAATATATCTTTAATTTATTCATTTCTATAAACTATTTTGTGCCTGACATACGAACGTCTATAAACAGTTCACAAAACAACAGTGACCGCAGATTTCAATACATTGCAATGCATGGGAAGATATTGAAGTGGTGCAGTCCTAACGTAGCCAATATATGCAATGTTCGAGTATTCGTAACGGTCACGTAGCTTCCGTAGCACTCACCGATGACATCAGTCGCACGGAGCAGCCAGTAAATTCGCCGTAGTGTGTAGCTTACTCGGTGGTCGGATATGCCATGCGATCCGGTCGCCCCGCCACCTCTCCGGGAGTCGTGGGTTCAAGCCCCACTCAATATCACTTTCACTTTTTCGAGTCAGAATTTGAATGAGAGCAATAGTAATGTTATTGTCCCTTTCTTGGACCGCCCAGTGGGCGTGTTTAATGCCTCAAGTCACCACGAGAGTAACAAGGAATTAGTATTATGATAAATAGGCCAATCACAGAATTTAAAATAATAAAGTACAGAGAATAAGCGACACACGTCTACTCGCAACGGTTCAAATGGACGAACTCCCGAATACCTTCATATATTCCGAATTCAATGCGGACGAAGTCGCGGGCATCGTCTTGGCTGCCACCGACTTCCCACTAATCCCGAGCATCTCAAGATGGACTGAGAGGCTCTTTGGGATAAAACCAAACATCTATTAGATTTGAATCTCAAACATTCAAAAACAACTTACCGGCCAATTTAGCAATTTGTTGCAAAAGGGAAAGTTTATGTCTCTTCTCATGTGCTACAGTTACACCATGAGTGTTTTGCAAAGCTTGTTCCGCAGCATCCACCGCACCTCGCCAGTTCATGAAACTGCTGTACAGTTCCTATAATAATCATTTAAAAAGTACATTTTAAAAATTACTCAGCACTTCCGTATCAAGATTTATTTCAGTGTATATGGAATATACATTTGACGATAATGGTAGATTTTTTCATAGATAAAGGTGATGCTGAAATAAAGCATAATGACCAAAAGATTGAAAATCGAAGGCTAACTTACTTCCTTAATTTCCGACAGCATGAGCACTGTGGCTGGTAACTGGTCACTGAGGCGATTCAGACACACATTCTTGCCAAAGGAATTTTCACCAAAATCAATCACAGCAAAATAACTGAAAGTTCAAGGAAAATTAAACCAAAATATTTTATGTTCGTTTGTGACAAAAAGTTAACCAACTAACTATCTAACTTGATCGCCAAAATGTTGGTTATGAGGCATAACCAAAATATTAACTGCTTTTTTAAGCGTGTCTTATCGGCTTTACCATGCCATCCATTAAGAAAACTGACGGATTTTTGTCAACATAATCACAGAAACATCCAATCAGGTCAAATTAACGTACCTTAATTCGGAACACAATTTCCTTATTTCAGCATCCAAATTGCTTATCAAATTATGATCAGTGGCAGTTTCTTCTGCAACTACATAAACACCTTCGAGAGGGCCCAGCTGTAAACTGCTAGTTATTAAAGAAACTACAGCTTTTTGGCTGTTTAATGATTTTGAAGACACGACGACATTAATACCCAATTTTTGCCAAGATCTAAAACACATTAAATGAAAAATAAAGTTCGAGATTTCAAGTATCGTTACCTAAAACCTGATACTTTAAGGTTCTGTCAAGTTACCCTAATCTTTATTTTTATTATATATACTTATTCCGAGTCGATAATAACTTTATTAGTGGTTACATTACACACAAATTCGTGGATTTAAACATCAACACCATTTACTTCATGGCTACAAAATTTCAACTGAAAGCGACTATTTTGTACACTCTGTAGCACAGAAGTGACTAAAAACCTAATTCCTTTTAAATTTCAGATTTTGGTGGAGTACTGACTATATTACATTTTTGATTATATTACATATAAATTACATACATCACATATAAAGGCCTAATAAAGTTTTAAAGTATAGCAAATGTTTTTAATCAAACCAGTATTGTAATATATAGAAATGTACAGCGTTAGCAATTACTCATTTAGCCTCGTATGGTCACGTAGATCGTATCCAGTTCACCCGGCTTCAATTTATCTTAAATTTTATTGTAAAATATTTATTTACCGTATTTTGTGGTGTAAGTAAGAAGATTGTGTCGGGACATGCAGATACAGTTGTTTAGCACCTCTGGTCACAAGTCTATCAGCAAACTGTAGACCATACGATGTCTTGCCGCATAGAACGAGCTGAGAGCGATTTGCACTACATCTCATCCTGGAAATCAATTTGTTCCGTACTAGTACTGAGTTTTCTATATTTATAACACATTTGGAATTGAATATTTTTCTCCTAGCTACTTTTCATATTTTGTTTACTTTCGAGGGTCGCAGCTGGTTAGCATTTCATTCTGTACATCGGATGTTGCAATGGCTGCGACTAACTTCATGCCTACCCACAATTGGTGTGAATATTGACATATTGTCAATGAGAGATCGTTATACGCATTCCCGCTGGACGGCCGTGTCGCCTGCGCCTCCCAGCGATTGTTGTTACACATTTCGAAAACAGTACACTTCATCTTAGTGTTAGTGAATAGCCTATAACCCCCAAGGACCTATGGACTCCCTATGTTGTGATAGTGAGGCTATCCGACCCCTGCTGGATTTTAGAAGACCTTTCGCCGGGCCCGGAGTGCGCCTTGCAATCTGAAGAAATCAGGTGAGTGTTGGCTAGCTAGACCCGCTACGCGACATAAGTAATTTTGGTCCTTCGAGCCGGATAATAAATAATTTTGTTGATCCATCGATTCAGATTGTATTCAATTCCAAGGTGTTGTAGTTTATTCAAGTTTCGTTTTCATTTTTCCGTTGGGTACTTACGCATCGTTTGTTGGTTCAGGTTCCGCCATCTTTGCCACGCAATATGTCGGACGATGAACATAATTCTAACGATTCTCCAAATCAGAATATTCCCAAAAGCAAAGCTCATCTTCAATACAAAGTTGATATTTTCGAAAGAGAAGTGATTTTAGATGATCTAAAACGCACCATACAATTCGCGACTACGGACGAACAGAAGTTCTGTGCGCGAACAATAGATTTTATTTCTTATCAGAGAAAGTTCAATAAATTACAAAATAAAATTGAGAAATATTTAATGCAAGCTAATTTGTTTAACAAAGAGGAACAAATCAAAATTCGTAATGATTTCGATGATTCTTATTATGCAATTATAACGCATTTAAACAAGTTGAAACAGGCTGATGAGCAGGGCAGACGAGCTAGTCGTTTAATTGACCCTTTGTTACAACAATCTAATTCTAATACTAATGCAAAATTGCCTAAATTACCCTTGCCCAGCTTCTCTGGCGATACGACTGAGTGGAAATCATATTATGACTTGTTTAATTCGCTAGTTCAAAACAATACAAGCTACACTAACGTCGAAAAATTCCGTTATTTACTTCCTACTTTAAAGGACGAACCTTATACTCTGATAAGGTCTATTTCAATAACTGATTCGAATTATATTAGAGCTTATGATATTTTACGTAATCGTTACGACAATAAAAGAAAAATTACATCCAAACATCTTGAAAATATTTTAGATATTGAGCCATGTAATGAGAAAAATATAAGTACATTGCGTAATTTGCTAAATGTTTATAATGAAAACATAAAAGCACTAGAAGCCTTGTATTTCGTTTTCAATGATAATTTCGAGTGGAGTGCTATCATTTTAACTATTTTACTACGTAAAATTCCAATTGCATTGTGTAAAAGTTTCGAACGTTAATTGAATTCTCATTCTGAAATTCCTAATATTAGTAGCTTGATCACATTTCTTGAACATGAATTGGCCGCATGCGAAATTTCTAACACAAATTCCGGGCAGTTTCAAAAAACTTTGCCCAAACGTGACAGTTTGCATTCAAGTACTTTAAAACGTTTCGTAGTAGCCACAATCTCACGGCAGCAGCGCAAAACGTGTTTTCGCAGCTAACTTCACTCAGCAAAATTCCGAGTCTGCATGCAATTCTCAACCTAATGTTTCAGCCAATAAGTCATATCGTTGTTTATTTTGTGATGCTCAACATACGTTGACAAAATGTTCAAAGTTTTTAAGTCTTTCACCTTCAAATGGATATTCATTCGGTCAAAGTAAAAACATTTGTTTCAATTGTTTACATGTAGGACATGACGTAAGACAGTGTAGATCGAGTTTTGTTTGTCGGTCGTGTAAAAAGCGACATCATTCTTTGTTGCATTTCGATACTAATCAAAGTAATCAACATTCTATGGTCGGTATGAATGAATCGAGTCTGGATAAAACTATTTCCGTCCCTCTCACACCTACAAAGGAATTAAATATTAGCCAAGTCCCTCCCTCTCAGGTGGCAATGACGTCGTCCGTTACAGACAGAAGCAGCGCGATTAGTCATGATTCATTCATTGCTCCGTCCGTTCGATCGAGTACCGTGTTGTTATCTACCGCGCTCGTCGATGTATGCCTGGATAGTAAGCGAATTACTGTGCGCTGTCTTATAGATAACGGTAGTCAGGCGTCCTTTATTACGGAGGCTTGCGCGCAGCGTTTGAATATAGCACGGAAATATGTAAAAATTCCGCCTGTTTATGGTATTAACGAAGATAAGCCGGTGTATCCTAAGGGTGTTGTTTCATTTTGTATTACGCCTAGAAATCAATTGATTCCTAGTATTCAAATCGATGCTTTAATTTTAGTGAAACTGATTACGACAAACGTGCCTGCATGTTCCCTGCCTTATACAGGGTGGTCTCATATTAAAAACTTGACATTAGCTGATCCGAATTTTAATACTCCACAGCCCGTGGAAATTATTCTTGGTGCTGATATTCTTTCAGAAATTTTATTACATAACACTATAGCTGGTCCTCCAGGTTCTCCGATTGCAATGAATAGTATTTTTGGTTACTTGTTGTTGGGAAAAATTGACCTTAATTCCATTCCGGTTTCATTCCCCGTTCACGCTTGTCACAGCCCTGTTCACGACGACTTTGACATTCAGCGGTTCTGGGAACTGGAATCAGTTTCAGAGCAAAAAGCTCTAACTCCTGATGAAGCTTTGTGTGAAAATATTTTTAGTAATACGCATATACGTAATGATTCCGGACGGTACGTAGTTCCGCTACCGTTCAAACCCGACGCACCGCCCCTCGGAGAGTCGCGGGATATTGTTGTTTCGAGATTCAAAAAATTGGAGTACAAACTCGAGCGTAACCCGCAGCTCAAACGGGAGTATCATGCTTGCCTTCAAGAGTACATTGAGCTCGGTCATATGGAACCCGTGGAGGGTCCTGCAGCTGCAAGTTCGTACTATATTCCGCACCACTGCGTGGTCAGAGATTCGAGTGCGACTACAAAAACTAGGGTAGTCTTCGATGCTGGTTGTAAAACCACAAACGGTAATTCGTTAAATGATGTGTTATTAGTCGGACCAAAACTTCACTTAGACATCGTAGATGTATTACTCAAATTTCGCATTCATTCCATTGTTTTTATAGCCGATATAAGGCAAATGTATCGCAATATTTTAATTCGTGATTCTGATCGGGATTTTCAGCGCATAGTGTGGCGCTCATCGCCTGAAGAAGTTCTTCGTGATTATCGCCTGAAAACGGTGACCTTCGGTGTTAGCTCTTCGCCATACTTAGCACTACGCACTATCCAGCAGCTCGCCCACGACGAGGCGTCTCGCTTCCCTCGCGCCGCGCGAGTGTTGCAGACTGACGTCTTCGTCGATGACGTAGTCTCGGGTGACGACAGTGAGGTTGGTGCACTTACGTTGCAGAGAGAGCTAGTGGACATCTGTCGAACTGCTGGGTTCGAGCTTCATAAGTGGCATAGTAACTCCGCTGCTTTACTAGCAGCAACCAAGCCCACGTTTTTTCATGGTGAGCGGCCCGATAACGTTCCTTTCGCGGAGATGGAAAACGACATGAAAATAAAAGTGCTAGGTCTCCAGTGGAATCCCAAAAGTGACGAGTTTTCTTTTAGTGTCAAAATTTCCTCGGAAAAGTGTACCAAGCGATCTATTCTTTCTGAAATAGCAAAAATTTACGATCCTCTCGGTCTTTTATCTCCTGTGACTTTGTTTGCGAAACATTTAATTCAATTGTTATGGGTTGCACGCGTAGATTGGGATGAAACCCAACCACAAGATATTGTTAATTCTTGGTCCAATTTCGTTAATGAACTTCCACTTTTAACACAAGTTACATTTCCACGTCATGTATTCTCGAAGAAGGATTTTATTCAGCTTCACGGCTTCTCCGACGCGTCCGAGAAGGCTTACGCCGCGTGTGTTTATTTACATGTTGAAAATGAGGAAGGAGACGTTGATATTTCTTTGTTACTAGCTAAAACACGCGTCGCGCCTACTAAACGTATTTCAATACCCCGCCTCGAGCTTATGGCGGCTTTATTACTAGCTAAACCTGTACAAAAAGTGTTAGTTATTTACGAGGGTCTTATTTCCAAAGACAAAGTGTTTGCGTGGTCTGATTCCACAATAGTGCTTGCGTGGTTGCATTCTTCTCCACATGAGTGGATAACTTTCATTTCCAATCGTATTACGGAAATATTGCAAACGGTCCCCGCATCGTGTTGGCGCCACGTTCCTTCCGCGGACAATCCAGCCGACGCGGCCTCGCGCGGCATGCTCCCCGCTTCCTTCTTGCAGCTCAAGTTATGGTTTCAAGGTCCACAGTGGTTACGTGAAAATGAGACTTCCTGGCCCGTACTACATGAGCCTATTCCTACCGATGAAGAAAAGCGTATTATTGTGATTGTTTCCAATCCGTGTTCTTCTAGTCAAATTGATGAATTGGAAATTGTTTCGCGTTTTTCTTCCCTCGGTAAACTTGTACGAGTCACGGTGCTCATATTTCGCTTTATTAAAAAGTGTAAAAATCCTAAATTTGTTTTCCCCGCGCACATTACAGTGCCGGAATATAATTTTACTTTGAACCGACTGATACGTTTAGTACAACATTCAGTTTTTAGCGATGACATTCATAATCTTTCTAACGGAAAATTTTGTTCAAATAAATTAAATCAATTGAATCCTTTCGTTGATTCAAATAAATTCCTGCGTGTAGGTGGACGTATTCATAAGTCTCTTTTACCATTCGATTCGGAACATCAGTTTATTTTACCTAAGAACCATCCACTTACAATTTTAATTATTGACGACGCTCACGTGACTAACTTGCATGCCGGTGCACAAAGCACTCAGTTCGCATTACTACAAAGATATTGGATATTATTTAGTCGTGATGTAGTTCGGTCTCGAATACATCGATGCGTGCGTTGTTTTCGCGTCCGTCCCCCACGCTCGCAGCCGAGCATGGGAACGCTTCCCGCAGCGCGTCTGCGACCTAATCGTCCGTTTCTTAAGACCGCAGTTGATTTCGCAGGTCCCTTTTTTGTACGCGCGAATAAAGTACGTAATGCTAAAGTTGTAAAATGTTACGTTTCGGTATTTGTTTGTATGAGTGTTAAGGCCATACATTTGGAGGTAGTTTCGGAGCTTTCCACTGAAGCCTTTCTTGCTGCGTTACGACGTTTTACATCGCGCCGAGGTTTGTGTTCGGATATATATTCTGATTGCGGCAGGAATTTCGTAGGATGTGATAGGTATTTACAAGATTTATTCAATTTTTTACGTAATGATTCTGTTCAAGCCACGCTTAATAATAAGGTGCTTGAGCAAGGTATATCGTGGCATTTTCAACCACCATATGCTAGCCATTTCGGTGGTCTATTCGAAGCTGGTGTTAAAAGTTTCAAACACCATCTTTATCGCGTAATAGGTACTCGCACTCTAACGTACGACGAGATGCATACCCTTTTATGCCAAATTGAGGCGATTCTAAATTCTCGCCCCCTCTGTGTGTTAAGTGTAGATGCAAAGGATCCCCTTCCGTTGACTCCATCCCATTTTCTAATTGGTGCGCCTCTAACGGCCATTCCTGACGTTTCTTTAGAGGATAAAAATCCGAGTCGCCTTGTTAGGTGGCGTTTGATTCAACAGTCCATTCAGCATTTCTGGAGACGATGGAGTTTAGAATACTTGCATGAAATTCAACAGCAGAGTAAATGGTTTAAAAATCGCGGTTCCTTAATTAGTGAAGATAGTATTGTTGTGATCTGCGACTATAATTTGCCGCCTCTCCAGTGGAGACTGGCGCGTGTGCATGCTCTACACCCTGGTTCCGACGGGATTACTCGAGTTGTAACTTTACAAGTTGGTAACAATTTTATTAAGAGACCAGTTGTAAAGATTTGTCCTTTGCCTATTGCATAAATATTTTTAAGTGTTTTTCGTTACATCTCTTTTATTTAGAGTTAGTATTAGTATAAGTTTTGTTGCATGTATTTTATTCTGTTAAAAGATACTACGTACTTTTAAGGTGAGCGGCATGTTCCGTACTAGTACTGAGTTTTCTATATTTATAACACATTTGGAATTTAATATTTTTCTCATAGCTACTTTTCATATTTTGTTTACTTTCGAGGGTCGCAGCTGGTTAGCATTTCATTCTGTACATCGGATGTTGCAATGGCTGCGACTAACTTCATGCCTACCCACAATTGGTGTGAATATTGACATATTGTCAATGAGAGATCGTTATACGCGTTCCCGCTGGACGGCCGTGTCGCCTGCGCCTCCCAGCGATTGTTGATAGACATTTCGAAAACAGTACACTTCATCTTAGTGTTAGTGAATAGACTATAACCCCCAAGGACCTATGGACTCCCTATGTTGTGATAGTGAGGCTATCCGACCCCTGCTGGATTTTAGAAGACCTTTCGCCGGGCCCGGAGTGCGCCTTGCAATCTGAAGAAATCAGGTGAGTGTTGGCTAGCTAGACTCGCTACGCGACACAATTCATTGTTTCGTTGCGACTACTTGGAAAATGATCTTTGCATCCAAGTTTACGACTACATACTATGGCGACATAATATGGAATCGCATAAACACGAGGCCAGAGAAATAAGTGTACACATGTAAAGATGTATACTTATTTCCTTGGCCGTGTGTACTATACATGTGAATATATAGAACGTAATTTACCTGTTATGTGCATCAATGGTGTTTGCTTTTATATGTAACAGCACACGGCCGCGGTGGGAGCTCGTAGACAGAAGCCGGAAAGCGCGTGCTGCGTCATTTGGTCCGTAGGTTACACGCGAAAATGGTCGAACGTAGCCGCGAGCAATGCCTTCAGTTATCATTCTATGTATATTCTGCGGGTAATATTACTATTATTTATCATATTTGCCTATAAATTTACTTATAACCTGCTGAACAGGAGTTATTGGCATTTTGGCAAATAAAATAGTAGGTGCGGCCAAATACCACAGCCTGTACTTTTAGGTCTATACTGACGTGCACATTTCAAAAAAAATGTCATAAGGCTACAATAAAGAAATTGTGCTGTAAACATTTTCATTTTATTATTATTGTAAAGTTATTTATTTGTTAATTTAAATATGGTACTCAGTGCCTGCAATCAAATAAATAAATATTAAAAAAATATTACTTACTTTAAGAACGTCCCTATTTTTGTCGTCAAATATAGAAGAAAAATCTACGGAAATATAATTTTTCTCCTTTTTTAAATGAGCCATTCCAAAATTATATTCATCTCCGTTTTGAAGTTGTGAGATGTCGAGAAATAGGCCTCCAAAGTTAAGGCAATCAAAAGTTATCTGCAAAAAAAATTGAGTACTTCGCACGACAAAATCTTAGTTCGACTCTAATTCTGCCTCAAGAGCTCCCCTCGTCGCTCTCAGCTCTAAATACATAAAAAATAAAAAATCCGAGTGCTGCTGAAAAGACCGAAAGAAATTGGACAGGTGTAAATCATAAACCGAGAAGAATGAATGGGTCCCGCCTGCTGTCAAACTTGTTTCGGTCTTTCCAGCAGCAGACGGTTTATTTTTATTTGCAGCTTTTTAGTTTTAAGCACACGAGGGAAACGAAAGAAAAAGAAATCTTGCAACAACACAAACGAAAACTGAACTAAAAAGCTCCGCTTTTTGTAAGCTCCGCTTTTTGTAAGCTCCGTAAACGCTTCATTTTATAACTCCTTATTCCAAATTATATTAAAACATTAAAGTTGTGTATGTTTTTGAAATCACCTTTTAAAGCTTTTCATTTAGATAGCCTCTAGAAGTTTCAGTGAAAATATTTTTGACAACATTCATTTTAGCGCCAATAGTCCACCGTATAGTTTTCTTTCACATTTTATGTACTCTATGACAGTCAGAAGATGATGGAACCGCTGTATGGATTTTGATGAATGAGGTGGTTTGGAAGGTATGAGGTGATCTATACATAAAATAGAATCATAACGAGATGATGAAACCGTATATTAATGTAATTATTATTAAAAAAAAAAGATGTGTTTCAGGAGAAATACCGATACCGAAAATATGAGTTTTAGAATTGTCTGTTTTTTTCTGTCTGTTTGTCTGCAGGTTATTATCGTTGTACAAGCATCACTTCATCAACAGCTGACCATTCAGATAAAATTTTGCAAAAACATTCTTCTAGAGTATGGTCATAAGCTACGCTAGATATCATCACCCTATAATATAAGTGTAATAGGAGCAGCACAGCAAGATCGGCCTAATCTATATTGATCATAACGTTACTATTACTAGGCAGATCATCACGAATTTTGGTATCACCTGGACATGGGTATAATCCAGACTATAAATCATCATGCTATAGCTAAAAGGTGATGAGGAGTATAATATAAAATCTAGTAAGTCTACAGAGTTATCCACGTGCAAAAGATGATTAGAGACTCTACCTTTCCTTTGACATAAACCTTTGATAATTAAATTCATCACGCTATTATATTAGAGAACCGGCAGAATTTATTTCAATGTTACATATTAACCTCTATTTTGAGGAGTACGTATTCAGTATAGATAGATAGATATAATCTTTATTGTACAGTACACCAATCAAAATATACACATGGAAAATTCAATCAACAAATGGCGGCCTTATCGCTAAAACCAATATCTTGCATGCAACCTTTGGATGGACATGAATCTTAGATTGACCAAATCGTAGGTATATTGGGTGCTTATTGGTGTAATAGAAAAGAAAAGAGGTAACTATCGTAGTGGTATATAACAGATTACAAACACATCATATTATTGCAATGTAATAGATACATATAGTATACCTACAAATAAAAATACATTGATACATAAATACGATACCTATATAGTAATTTTAACTAGAGTTATTTTAAATATTTTCAATATAACTACTACGGTCATAAGTCATAAGAGATACTGTTTAAAATACCTAAGATCATTTCACAGATGTTTATAACATGCAAAATAACAAATGGACGAAACATATAAAGGTCAATTCACTACGGTTTATTCAACGGCTTAGTAATAGATTCGCACTAAAATGTTCACATTTCTCGTGCTAAACAACCCTCTTTAAAATAATTATTTTAGGTGGTCGATTCGCACGTGCTGAATTTATTAACGTGCGAATCGACACCTCTAGAAAAATGTTTTGGCGATTCGCACACAAATTTCTAAAATGAAAATACTTAAGAAATTGGTACAGACGCGCACAAAAATTGCATATATAAATAAAACAAAGGAAACAAATAATAATCAACAAAGTAAATATTTGTGTAAAATATTCTTAATGAGCAATAATTGTGACTAGGTATTAATTAATTAAAATTCGTATTCACTTCAATTCTTTAAGAAAAAAAATCATCGTATCAAGCAATGTAATTAAATATAATAAAATTACAATGACAAGGCTAAGGTTATATCCAATTAAAATACTAGCGTGCGCATCTTTTGCTATCATAATAAAATAATGCCTTTACCTTTTACTAACGGAACAGTAAAATAAGCAGTTTTATCAACATATACATTTTAAATCCAACGGTATTTTATATTATGTACTTCAGTCTAACTACTTAAATAATGTTAAGCACTCTTAAGCATCAATTACTACTAATACGATACTTGTACAATATACTTTATTCACAGAATATATAAGGTGTCACAAAATTAGGTCTCTGAATTTGGTGAGATGACTTGGTATCGACAAAGTATGTATTTAAAATAAAAATGGATCAAAAATGGAAAATAGATTACATATCATTCAATACAAAAAATTCAATATAAATATTTTATTTTACGATGGCATTTTTATTCATATTATTAGAAGAGTTAATATAATATATATATAATAATTTATAATATTAAAGATTAAAAATACTAATAAAAGAAAAAAAAAACGATTAAATTAGGAATAAAAGAATATTATTTAAATAATAATTTAAATTTGACATATTTACCCTTACCTTTTTTTTTACGTGCGCATTCGACTAAAACCGCACGGCGTCCTCCCCAAGTGGCCCTAGCCATTGTACTATTCCAATCTATAATTTGTCATTGTGCCCAAATTCATCCAGATGAGTTTGGCTGTTAGGACTGATTGTGAAACAAACATACATCCATCGATCGATGCCTATAAACTTTTCTATTGATAATATAATCAGATGAAACATAGTAGGCAGTGGCTTGGCAATAACAAAATAATATATTAACTAAATAATAGCAAACTCATCTGTTTTTTCTCGTTAAAATACGAGAAGTGCAAATCACCACAACATTTTTCTAGAGGTGTGGATTCGCACATTAATAAATTAAGGACGGGCGAATCGACCACTAAAAAGATATCTATTTTAAAAAGGTCGTTTCGCACGGGACCTGCGAACATTTTAGTGTGAATTGACTACCAAGCCTATTAAACTACGATTGATTGAAATAATGGGTGATTCACCTACTGTAGATTTATCAGTTGTCAATATTTGTAGCCTTAATATGAAGGTAAGTTCAGAAATACTTACACAAAAAATATTAACATAACATATGACTAAATAAATTAATGAAAGCAACGCGTGCCGCCACAGGTACATTGGGTTAGGTTAGAACATTGATTTTCCCCTCAATTGTTGGTGAATCATGTGTTGATGGTCATGATGTATGTATGTCAAGTGTACGCGAACGTAGCCAGAGCAATGATTCCGAAGCAGCTCTGCTGCTACCCCCTCACTAAGGAGGAAGCAAATGCGAAAAATGCCGTTCAGAGTCAAAATATCCAATTCTCAAAATGTCGAACGGTGTCAAAATGTCCAAATCCCAAAAAGTCCAATTCTCAAAATGTCCAAGTCCCAGAATGTCCAATTCTCAAAATGTCCCACGGTGTCAAAATGTCTAAATCTCAAAATGTCCAATTCTCAAAATGTCCAATTCTCAAAATATCCAATTCCCAGAATGTCCAATCTTTGAGAATGGACTATAGGTAGCAAAATGTCCCTTTCTCAGAATGTCCCTTTCGCAAAATGTCCCTTTAGCAAAATGTCCCCTTCGTCAAACAGGCATTAAATTACTTGTGGGTTAGGTTAGGTTAGAACTGTGACCCCAACAGAGCGCGAGCCGAGCGAGCCCTGAAGCAAAAATGCGACTACGAGTAGGTAGTTTTCAAACCGTAGCCCCACTAGTCGCTTTCGCGCTCGGAAACCGCGTTACGAGGCACCGATATCGTCGTAAGTCAACATAGTGGAAACATGCGTAAAACTTAATCATTAATTTATCAACCGTGTCTAGTAAAATCCGATGCCAAACTAGGCCCGCAAAATCGGCACAAACAATTATTACTAGGTTAGGCAAAAATGATACTACAAAATTATAAGTTTTTGAAAAATCCGAATTTCCCGTAACGAATAAATAGGGAAAAATATAAAAATCAGTTCAAATAAGTTCTGGGAGCCGACCGGACACAAATCAGAAACAAGAATGCAAAATTTGGACCAATTTTAGTTTGGGGATCTACCGGACCCCACTTGCAAAATCAATAAAAATGATCAGGATAGGCTTCTAAACGTTGTTGAGAGCTCCCCAAGGTATTAATATAAATTTCCAAATATTATTTTATTAATTAATTGAGCCCCCCAAAGTGACTCGCTCTTGACCAAAAAATCACAGTATGGGAAAATGTTAGGTCAATTATATAGATCTCAAGCAACAATATTTGGACTGAAATATTATCAAAATTGAATCCCACGAAGTCCCAAAAACAATTAAAATAGGCACTCAAATCAAAACAATCATGCAAATTCAAAGGATAAATTTTCGATCGCAAGCGATGTACGAAATAGTAATTTATTTTACAACGAGGGTAATCAAAAATGGACGACCCGCTACGTCCCAACGTGTACAATTATTACAACCGAATTCCGCATGGTATTTCAATCGAGACAAAAGATCGATCGATTTCAAACAAAATAAGACGATTACACAAACAAACAAATAAATAAAATTTCGAGAAAATGAAATATATAAGTGGGTTGGTAACTAACCTTATTAATGACGGCCCCCTTATTAGGAACAAATGACCCAGTGATAATGTACCTAATTCGCGCCTTGTCGTGGAGTTGCGGATACCAGCCCGAGATACCATACCATACCAATGTATGTTGAGAAAGTATTATACAATAGATTACAAAAATTATAAAAGATTTCACTTCCCTTTAAATCGGTAACGGCGGTCCAATCTTCAGACGCCCACAATGAAACCGTTAAAGTTCCAAATCAAATTCTTTACAAAATAAAACTGCGCGAGTTCGTATAACACAGCGCGATCCTCGAGCGCATTAAAATCCAAAACAATAAATCAACACGGTTATGCTCCTCAGAGTGTGGCAGAGCCAACCAAAAACGCGCGAGCACGTGATCTACCAACGAGCGGAGCTCAATCACTTTCAACCCAAGTCACCTCGCGCACAACTCGCGATGCACTGCCAGCATACCACGCCCACTTCGTCCGGTGCAGGCGTAATTGCGCTCGTGCTACTCATAATGAGCGGGTACGTAAAGAAAAAATAATATAAAGACACCGACATTTTAATACGCGGTGAAAATATCAAACTATAATTATTTAACAATTAATACTAAAAATCAAGTATGGTATCGATTTGACGTGCAACAAAGTGCTCTCGAAACTTATTTTATATTAAGTGGTTCAAAGTGCAAATCTAACCTCGATTCCGTAATCAACCGGTTCTCTAATTGCGTTATCACAGAATGTACTTCATTCTGTGATAAGTAACAGTGTTTTTCGATAAGATATTGGCAAAGTTATCAACAAATAAAGTTCCGGAAATCTTACAGTAGTGCAACACGTATTTGTTGTGCACGCCTTCAACTTGGTGCAGCAGTTATTTACGTTCACCTGCATTACTTATAATAGTAAACTTGGTAACTAAGTATATTAAATTGTTAAGACTATGGCTCCTATTAACTCTTGCGCAAGATGTAATAATGCTATTAAAACGAAAAAACTTTCTGGTATGCTCATATGCTCACTATGTGTCAAGAAATTTGTGCTACTGTGCTCTAATGTGTCGGAGAAATGCTTCAATGGCATGAATAAAGAAAAGAAGAGTACATGGAGATGGTTTAAGTGTGTTAGCAAGCTGCCAAAAAAAGGAAACACCAATACACCTGTTCGCCAAGTTGCTAATCTCAACACCTCACCCAGCCAAGACTAGCGACTGACAACTCACCGCCTTCTTCTTATGTAACTTTAAGGCCAAGTCAGCAACCAAGGGTTACCCTCGACAATATTAGAGAGGTGATCAAGCAGGAAATGCAAGCCATAGTTAAAAATAAAGTCTCGGAAGAATTGAATACTAATGTAACGGGCTACCGAAGAAAAAAAAAAGTTATTTAGTTTACATATAAAAATTGGACAGGAATAATGCAATTAAAAAGCAAGGGATGATGACAAAGTCTTAGGAAATTAGAATGTCATAGAGATTAATAATAATTATAATTGGATGGGTAATTGGTTAAGACGGGTTAAAAAAAAGAGACTACAACGCCTCCGGGTGGTAGTATCAGGAATTAATTAGGCTTTGGCGCACTAAAGGGTTTAATAAGATATATACAGAATTACTTGGGTATATCGTTCGTTATTATTGAAATCCCTTGTTGAAAAGATTAGAGAAGAGATTTTAGTACTTAGAATTATGCAGGGTCATTGCAAAAAGTAGAAATTCACGTTATTTAGGAGATTTGTTTTGTGCAGTTGGCACAATGTAACTTCTTCTGATTGGCTGAGGACATAGGACAGGGGCGCGGATGGCGGGGGGATAAATACGGAAAGGGGGCAAAAATTGGATTACTTTTATTGGGGATCTCGTCTGGGGTGGAGGTGACGTCGTATATTTCTGGTGAGACTGTATTTTAAAGCATTTAGTGGGACTTAGTTGTGATATATGTATTGGGGTTCGCGCGTTTTCTTGTTTGTGTGGATGTTTTTTGATTGGGAAATAATGATTCGCGAAAATAGTGGTTAACACATAGTTATTTGAATTGGAGGGATCGCCATTTTGTAAAATTGAATTTGGTTCATTTTTGGTTGTATAATGGGTTTGTTGGGTGTAATATATTTGAATAATAATTAGTAAAAGGTAAATTACATTTTGACTCCTTACATTGGACAAAAGTAATATGCGCATACACATGTGTAATGCTAATGTCTTGCGCTGTTGAGTCTGGCAGTGCATTCGTAAAGTAAATGCTGTCGTTTTAACATCTTTATTTTGTTAGAAGTAGGAAGTAGGGCTGAGGCGTGCTTAGCTAGTTTTTCCGTAGGAAACCCAAGGCGATGTGCTTTGGTTATGGAGGGATACCTAACGGTGATAACGACTCCATATCCCTCTGATAATTCGCTAGTAGCCGATAACTTTTGAAGCGAGCGGCAATCCGATTTTACCTGGAAACAGGATCGGATAAGCTTCCTGGATGTGGGTGACTGTTCGTTCTGTGATAGATAGGTACTGTCGAAGTGGAACCGTCCTTTTGGGCCAGGATCAGAACTTACGGAGCTCGCAGTTCAGTCTTATATATTTATTTATATATACACTAACTAATATCTCGTTAGGGTTTCAGTTCACATCCCTTTTTTTTTTTTTTTATCGTGCGGAAATCCCTTCGGATACCCCCCCGCCGGCCAGCGGGGGCGGTTATGTCGGGCTTGCACCGACTAAAACCGCACGCCGTCTCGGGTCTTCAGACGCCGGGGTGTAAGGTTACCCATAGAGCATATCCCTCGCACCCCGGCTGACCCTGGGCCATCTCACCACTAACAGCATCGCTCATCCTGTCTCCTCTGAAAGCAGAGGAGTACGGAGAGCGATGTGTTCCCGCCACGTTGGGTATTGGCCGACGATCAATGCCAACCCTATGAAGGGGTGAAGGGGAAGCCATTGACCGCCGCCCAGGGTGTACCGGCCGCTCCGATTCCGTTCCCCCCGGACTGCAGCGGGATCGGAATCGGAGCGACACTCGAGGAGGTTACCCAACACACACCCCTCAGTTCACATCCCTGAGCCTCGGCTCGTGGACTGAGACAATCAGACCGTGGTAGGAATTACACAAAGTCAAGCTTCACGAACTTGCTCCCAAACTCAGCTAGAAAAGGAACATACACCATACGTTTAAAGTAAAATACAATGGGTTTTGATAAATAAATACAGGGATTAGTTTCTGTAGGTAGATAGGAAGGTACACACATTGTTTCGTGGAAATCTTAGACGTCACAACGAACGTAGGTAATCTAGTCTATTTCAAAGTCTGCGTAATAATATTATTAATATCATATTTTATATCGATCTATAGGCCATATAAACTATCCGATGGTATGTAGATATGCTACTATTGCTGTAGGTCACGTAAGAATGGTGATACAGTGTGTAAAATTGTGGAAGTGAATTCTTACAATGAAATTCTAGTGATTCTTTTAAGAAGTGTTGATTGCGTACAGAGCCTGGTTATAAACAATTAAAAAATAACCACACCCAAGACTAAATAACAATTAAACAAAAAACCTAACCTACGATATCTGCTAATAACTGATTGACCAAGAGTGATAATATTTATAATTAAATTCAGTGTTATCTCTCATTGCATGTGTTCGAATCAGAGTTCAAAGAGCCATCTCACGGTAGTTGGGAACCTTATCCAAGTGGATACTGCTCGAATCTAGAACCCCGGGAGTGTAATTCCTTTATACTAAAGCCCTTTATCATGGGTCAGTTATACCAATTCGATTATGTGATCAGAGAGTGTATTATATCTTACAATAAACCTTTGAAACCATATCATTTTGAAGTGAATTGGTTACTAGCACCATTTATAATATTACACAATTTATGTTAACAATCGAGCTGTGTACAGACTCAATTTATCGTTTAACATTCTAAAGCAAGTGAAATATCACAAAAATCGTCGTGTTAGTCGTGAATATTGTTTAATGCGGCTTGAGCAAGGGGCGCTGTAGATTGCTACAAAAGCTAACGTAATCAAAATATTACGACAGTAGGAAAAGAATATTCCTCTGTTAGTTTCGTAATAAAACAGTTTGTGTTAACATCCGAGTTGTGTACAGACTCAATTTATCGTTTAACATTTTAAAAACAAGTGAAGTATCACATCAAAAACCATGTTATTCGTAAACAGTATTTAAAGCGGCTTAAGCGGGGCGCTGTAAGTTACTACGGAAGCTATTATAATCAAAACATTATGGCAGTAAGATATGTACGTTCTTCTGTCAGGTTCATACTTACTCTGAGTAGAGTGTGGGGAATTTTATTTACCGGATGTCTCGGTATAATAGGGCGAAGATATTATGAGAATCTTCCAAAACCTATTTAGACATAAGAAGGACTGCGATACATACGATACTAGTGGCCGAGTCCTACTGTGACTGGCGTGAAATGGGGCCAGCACCTTGGGGGGGCAAAACTCAAAATACCTAACTAGGTACTTTTGTATAGGAAAGTAATAGTTTTAATGAGCAGCACCTTGGGTAGAAAACCACAGAATAAGTAGGTGACCTTTGTGTAGGAAAGCGAGCATCAATAAAGTAGTAGTCTAAATGAAGTTATTAAAATCATCTAGATATAACCTATATATTCTTGTCGTTCAAAGTACTAGTTTAAAGGAGTAAGCACTATAGGAAGAAGAATTAGTAAGTTCTAATTCAATTGATATTGCTATAATGAAATTGTTATGAAAGAAGTAGTGAATGATTAAAGCAGTGAACTGCAGATACCTACATAGTTGCAAATAGTTATGGGTATCTAAATAGACGAGGTAAATGACCGTAATGCTTCAGTTCCTAATAGATACTTTCTAGTAAAGGTTGTTTCCATCCGCTCCCATAAAAGCCACTAAAAGGTATTACAGAGATTATAGAGAGAGGAACTTGTTTATTACATGTTAAATTGAGGCGAATGAGTTAATAAATTTTATTTGCATCCGCTCCCATAAAAGTCACTAAAAGATATTACAGAGATTATAGAGAGAGGAATTTGTTTATTACATGTTAAATTGAGGCGAATGAGTTAATAAAGGTTATTTCCATCCGCTCCCATAAAAGCCACTAAAAGGTATTACAGAGATTATAGAGAGAGGAACTTGTTTATTACATGTTAAATTGAGGCGAAGGAGTTAAAAAAGGTTATTTCCATCCGCTCCCATAAGAGCCACAAAAGGGTATTACAGAGATTTTGGAGGAAGGAGTTTGTTTGTTGCATGTTAGATTGAGGCGAATGAATTAGTATAGGTTATTTCCATCCGCTCCCGTCAAAGCCACTAAAGACATTAGGATAATCCGGAAGGAATTTGTGTAGGTATCATTGGGTTTGAAGGATTGTTAGTAAATATGGAAGGAGTAAGGTTCTAATCTTGAATTACTTGAATGAGACCTTTATTGATTATTTAAGGAAGTACTTATGTTTGTTCACGTAATACAAGATTATGAACTACCAGTGACTATAGGGTTTAGGAAGGCTTATTTGGTTATGTCATGGTTTAATGTGGTATCATTAGAAGTTGGTGTAGGTTGGATAGGAATGAAATAGGTACGTAATGGTTGGGGTGCGACGGAACACCTCCTCGCGGTGCACCCTGGGCAACGTGGGCGATGACGCATCATTGATTGCTCCTCTGGAGTAGCTGGCGTCAACGTCGATGGCTACCGTTCCAGCCCTTTTCAGGGCTAGCTGACCCCATTGCACGAGGGGGTCGTGGTTTGGCGGGCCTGCTAGGCCCGCGAGGGATCCGTGAGGATCCCAGATCCGAAAGGATCGAGGGACGGGTCGGCCCACTGCTCGCGCAGGGGCCGACAGGCATTCGTGCCGCCGTCGGTGATGGGAGGGGTGGCTGCCCTCCCGCGTCGCGTAACCTCCGGGTGATCGTCAAGGACCTGCATGCTAGCCACATGCGGGAAGATGTGATCTCGGAGGACGCGGGGCTTGCCTTCATTGGCCGGCCCGCGACAAGGAAAAGTCTGTAACACCCGACAGCGAAGTCGTAAAAACCTGTGGACACCTGGGGACCTCCACAGTATGTACCCCGCTTCCCGGAATGAGCGTCACCCGGGAAGTGTATTCATTTCGTCTCATTCTCGTGGGTTCAGCATATGGATAATCTCAAATTGAAAACAAAACCCCCCCCCCCCAAAAAGAAGAGCTCCAAAGCGAGCACCGTCGCCCAGTGCGACGCTGAGCTTCCAGAGGCCACTCCGGTCCCTGGGAGCGGTCAGGTGGAATCGGCTGCCTCTTGGCAGGATCCGTCGTCGTCGGAGAGGGGTTCAACGAGTTCGTTGAACCTCTCGTCCAGATTCTTGAAGGCGCAGAAGCGCCCACTTGAGGGTTCAGTGGAGACACTGGATGGCACCGTCGAGTCCGGCGGGACTGCTCAGCCCCTTGCTAAGCTCTCCAGTGCAGGAAGGGGCCGCTCGGGACCAGGTGGTCTCGGTTCCACCCGCAAGGCAGACCTCGCAAGTCGCCGTGCGGACGAGGGGCAGGCCAAGCTCGAGCGGGTGGAGCAGTTATCTGCCGAACTCGTCTCGAGTGCGGATGGAAACCCGCACTCGGCAGCGGAGCTGTTAGAAAGGTCTTTGAAGAGTGTGGCCATAATCCTAGATGTGGCCACCAAATCAAAAAACCTCAAAGGGACCTATCAGAAGGCCCTTAAGCTGGCAGCCTCGGGGCTGCAGGAGGCGGTGGAGGCTCTCTCAGGCCGCACCGTCTCTGACGAGACAAGGCGGCTCCAAATTGCCAACAAGCGGCAAGCCACCGAGCTCCTGCATCTCCAGGAGATGCGGCAAATACAGGCAGAGATGCGCCGCCTGACAAAGGCGTCGCTGGCGCCGGTTTCTCCGCATGCCGCGGTTACGTCGCCTCTGGTTTCGCCTGCAGTGCCAGTGGCAGAAGAGGTGGCTCCAATGCCCGCACCATCGTCGGTACCTTCCTCGGGTCTGCTCTCGCAGGAGCTAATGAGGGAGGTAATGCTGAGCGTCGGCTATATGGTCGACGCGAAGCTGGAGTCTTTGGAGGCGAGGCTGCCTCCTGAGCCCCGCCGCCTTACGACGGCGGCCATGAGACGGACGCAGGCGGAACCAGCGCCCTCCTTCGCGGCTGCAGCTCAGGCCACTCAGGGTGCGCGGGCTGCGCGGCCTGCGGTTCCCGCAACGACGGCCCAAAGGTGGCCTTCCCACCCCTACGACCGGCGCAGGGATCTTCGCGGGCTCCTGCTAGAGCCAGAGCCCCTCCCGTGGCACCTACGCCTGCCTCTTCAGCTCCCGTCCCCTCGACCTCCGCTCAGCCGGACAGCGAGGGCTGGCAGACGGTGAGCCGGAGGAAAAAGAGGGGCGGGAAGAAGAAGCGGAAGAAGGCTGCGGCAAAGGCAGCCGCTGCCGCCGCTTCCGCCGCTGCCCCACAATCTAGTGGCAGGAAGCCGAGGTTGACACCGCCCAAGTCCGCCGCCGTGGTGATCACGGTGGCGCCAGAGGCGGTGGAGCGAGGCCTCAGCTACGGCCAGGTTCTCCTGAGGGCAAAACAGGGCATCGATGTCTCCGATCTCGGAGGCGTTTGTGCCCGAACGCGCCTCGCCCGGACGGGAGCTCGAATTCTCGAGTTCCCGGGGGCAGAAGGCAGTAGGAGAGCCGACGTCGTGGCTGAGAAGCTGCGGGGGTTGTTTGAGGGTGTCGATGGCGTGAAGATCGCCAGACCCACTAAGTGCGCTGATGTGCGCGTATCGGGTCTGGCGGACTTCACGACTGCCGACGACGTCCGGGAGGCCATAGCCTCTACTACGAAATGTAGCCCGGACCACATCAAGGTTGGCACAATCCGCCCCGGTCCCGGAGGCGTTGGTGCAGTGTGGGCGAGCTGTCCGGTCACGTCGGTCAAAGTTGGCCGATGCGGGCAGGCTCCTCGTGGGCTGGATCTCAGCCAGGGTCACAGTCCTGGGGAGCCGGCCCATGAGGTGCTTTAAGTGCATGGCGGCCGGGCACGCTCGCGCGAGGTGCACCAGCTGCTTTGACTGCAGCGGATTATGTTTCCGCTGTGGTCAACCCCGGCACAAGGCGGTGGAGTGCTCCGCCCCCCCTCACTGCCCGGCATGTGCCGCGGGCAAGCTAACCCGCTAACCACTTGCTGAGCCGTGAGGGTTGCAGACAACCCCAAACCTCGGCTTCTACGCCACGCCTAGGGGCTGGTCGATCGACCGAGCCCGCTCCCAGCGCCGTAACGCCGACGTCGCCGTCGCAAATGGAGGAGGATGTAGAAACCGCGCTCCATTAATGGATCGCGGGTGCAACATCCTCCAGGTGAACCTGAACCACTGAGCCGGTGCGCAGAACCTCCTCATGCAAAACATGGCGCAGTGGTCCATAGGCCTTGCCGTAGCCGCGGATCCGTATATCGTTCCGAACCGCCCGAATTGGGTCGGTTCGTATTCGATACATGGAAACGTGGCAATCGTCACCTCCACGGCGCTTCATTCCCCCCCCTTGTCGCCAAGAGACAAGGGTCCGGGATATGTCGCTGCCGACTGGGGAAATATCACCGTTTACGGTGTATACTTCTCCCCGAACCGGAGGTTGAGCGATTTCGAGGACTTCATCTTTCGACTGGAGACCTCGATGCGGCAAATGACCTCAGGTCACGTGCTGGTCATGGGGGACTTCAACGCCTGGTCTGAGGCGTGGGGGTCCTCCAGTACCAGTGGCCGGGGCGACATCTTGCTAGAGTGGGCAGATGCGGTGGGCGTCTGTCTCCTAAACAGAGGCACCACCGCAACGTGTATCAAGCCGTGGGGGCGTTCGATAGTGGACCTTACGTTCGCTACCCCCGCGCTTGCTGCACGTGTGAGGAACTGGCGTGTCCTGAACGACGAGACGACCGATTCGGATCACCAATACATCCGATTTGAGTTGTCTCGATCGCGGGACGCCAATAGGGGTCACAGGGTTGGCAGCATCTCACCTTTTAAGAGGTGGGCTTTGGGAAGTCTCGACAGGGACCAACTGGCGGAGGCAGCCATCGTGCAAGCGTGGCTGTCTCTGCCACCTCCGACTGAGGTGGTGGACGTCGGTGCAGGCCGCTTTCGCGACTCGCTAACTGCGGTTTGCGACGCGGCCATGCACCGGGTCGGACGTAGGCCTCTAAAGAAGGAGGTCTACTGGTGGTCCCAAGAGCTGGCGTCCCTCCGCGCGGCATCCAACCGTGCCAAGAGGGCCGTCACCCGAAGCCGTGGGCGTCACAGAGACGCCCAACACCCGGAGGTGGTCCACTTGAGGGAGGTGGCCAGAGAGGCCGAAATCACCATCAGGCGGGCTATAGATGCTGCCAAGGAGCGCAGCAGAGCCGAAATGCTGGAGAGTCTGAACAGTGACCCCTGGGGTCGCCCTTACCGCACGGCGCGTGACAAGCTCCACGCGCAGGCCCCCCCCCCCCTCACGGAGACTCTCCAGCCCAGCTTCCTGGCGGAAGTGGTCGAGGGCCTTTTCCCGGATCGGGCGGAGCATACACCCCCGTCCATGGCCTCTATGGCCGAGGACGAGGGGGTAGTAAGGGAGGATGTTCCGCCCGTCACGGAGACGCAGGTGGGGGTGGCTGTTCTGCGAATTCGTTCAAAGAACACCGCCCCCGGGCCTGACGGGGTTCCTGCCCGTGTGTTGGCCCTGGCCCTCGACCACATGGAGGACCGCCTCAGGGAACTGCTGGACGCCTGCCTAGCGTCCGGCCGGTTCCCTGATTGCTGGAAAAGCGGGAAGCTGGTACTCCTGCAGAAGCCTGGACGGCCCGCCAATTCGGCATCAGCCTTTAGGCCCATAGTGCTGCTCGACGAGGCGGGTAAGTTGTTCGAGAAAATTCTCGCTGCCCGCATCGTCGAGCATCTCACTACAGTGGGGCCCGACCTGTCGGACGCACAGTTCGGCTTCAGAACGGGGCGTTCGACGGTCGATGCAATCCTGCATCTGAGGGCTGCTGCCGAGGAGGTTGTGAGCCGCGGCGGAGTGATGTTGGCGGTGTGCCTGTAGTAGCGTAGCTGAGCACCTAACTCCGAGTAACAAAGCCCTGCATGCAGCCGCTCGAAAAAAGGCTAAAGAAATGAACTACCGCTTGGGTTCGCAACGGTCGTGTCTATGTACGGAAGGATGAATCGAGCCAGGCACTACTTATTCGAAGTATCGATAGCCTGAAACTTATAGTTTAAATTAGTCCGTCTTAATCTCGGTGGTCTATATTATGGTGTATTGTCACAACATTCAACAAATCAGAACTCGAAACATACTACCAGAATGTGCGCGGACTCCGTACCAAAACTGTAAGCGTCTAGGAAAATATCCTCAAATCTAATTATAGCATCATTGTACCGATGGAAACGTGGCTAAAATCAAAAATTTATGACAGTGACATTATAGAATCTGGATACATATTATATTGCAGATACCGTGCATCTGTTGAGAGTTCTAAGAAGGATGGCGGTGGTGTGGTTATAGCAGTTTTTCGCGACATTCCCTCAGTCCGAATGGTCAACTGGGAGTGTAATTGCGAGAGCGTATGGATCACTATTTATTTAAACATAAACAGTAGCTTAAAAAGATTGCCATTTGCGTCGCTTATCTACCGCCGCCAAACCACTTGGTTACTCTCAATAGGTTGCTAGGACACAGTTGATGACGCAATCATACTCCGAGACTTTACCTTGACCTCCATCAAATGGGCTAAGAACAATGACTATTCCTACACAGAGCCGATAGTCTACAATGACTCGTTATGCCATTCACTCATAGATTTTATGTCAATTAATAACCTCTGCCAATATAATCACATTCACAATGTTGAAGAGAGAATCTTGGATATAATGTTAATCTACCCCACGTAAAAGTGGAGGAGCCGTTGAGCTTTGTGAGCAAGTTGGACAAAAGGCATCCCGGACTGTTGCTTATCATCTCATGCCAGGTCAACCAGAATCAGCGGTTTCTGAGGCCGGCGAAAATTAACCGATTTAATTATTTCAAGGCCAAATATGATGTCTTGTCTAAGAAGTTAAGTAATATTGATATAAGTAGTATAGCGGTTTCGCTTTTTTACGAGGTACTAATGAGTTTAGTAAAAAAATACGTTCTCAAACGGAACGGACTATTCCGTCTATGTCAAAACAAATTACCCATCGTGGATCAGTCTTGCATTAATTAAGAGGTTTAAAAAATAAGAAAAAGCCAGGCTTAGATACCGCCGGCATAGGAATCCTTTGGACTTAGTAGCTTTTCATACATTACGAGAACACTCCAATAAGCTATATCGTATCTGTCACTCACAATATATACATAACACTGAACAAAATATCTCGAACAATCCAAGAGCATTCTGGAGATTCATAAAAGAAAAAGGCAACTCGTCATCAATTCCATCTCGCATGTATAGGGAGGACAGCACAGCCGACACTGGGCCAGCAATCACTAACTTACTTGCATCCCAATTTCCCTCTGTTTATGGCTTCGAAGACGGAAACCTACCCGACTTGACCAATCGTGAATTATTTCAATTCCCTATGTCATATTATGGTGTGAACTGTACATGCCTCTAATTGGTCTAGGTACATATACGAAATATATTTATTCTGTTTTATATTAAGACAATGTTGTATATGGAGACTGTTTATGTGTCTAAATAAATAAAGCTAAAATCGTGGCTTGGACTAGCGCACTCTGCTGATTCCTCTGCTCTATTTAGGGATCAAAATAATTTTGGGATGAAACTTAAGAAACCATCGGAGCTCTATAAACACCTTAGAGTTACCAAAGCCCACATCTTAGGTAAATCCCAAGATGTCACAATCAGGGCACTCCCAAAAGATAATAACGCGTCCGAGCTTGAATCTAGACTCCTATTCCATAAACGATTTATGATAGGGGCCCAGTCGAACAGAGTAGGGTTGGGAGTACGAGAACCAGAAAGGGACCAGGATATACTTAAGTCCTTTCTAAAACAAGACGAAAATGATAAATATCGAGTGCACGCGATGAATTTGGAAATCCAAAATGAATGGTTGACAATGGGAGAGTTCTGCATACCGATGGCCTTAAAGTGGCGCACCTTGATCTATGACTGGTCGCCTGTTAAAATTCTATCTTAACGCCTTTCAGATGACCCTCCCAGACCAGAGTAATCTGGTAAGGTGGGGGAAGGCCACAGAAAAACAATGTTATACTTGTGGTGAGGCAATAGGGACGGCTAGACACATATTAGTAGGATGTAGGGTGCTTCTCGATAGAGGCCATTACTCACGCCGCCACGATAAGGTGCTTATCATCATACGTGAAGCAATGAGTCTGGCAGTAGCTAGAGCCCAAAAAGGATTGCCTACTAACAGACGTCATATCAACTTTGTGTCTGAAGGTTCACCCAAAACATCCAGGAACAGACCTTATTCAATCTTAGATACTGCCCCAGATTGGACTCTCCTAATCGACACGTATGAAAAGCACTATAAAATTCCGGAGGATGTTGGGGTTTCGTCATCTAGACCTGACATATTCCTATATTCTAAGAGGTTAAACATGTGGTTCTTGTGGAACTTACGGTACCGTGGGAAACTAATATACCGAAGGACCACACAATAAAGAAAAATAAATACTATGATCTCACAAACGAATTAATAAAAAACGGTTACGTGGTTAATTTGTATGCAGTGGAAGTGGGAGCGAGAGGTATACCAGCAAAATCTCTCTATAACCTACTTAAAGATCTAGGCCTATCGAGAGCTACAATAAGCTCATTACTAGGACGAATGTCTAAAGCGGCACTAGTAGGTTCGTATCAAATTTGGTTAGGCAGGGAGGGGAACTTGGGTAGTGAAGGTGAGTGTTGATGTACATCAACAAAAGGGGCCCCTTCTAAACCTACACTTGGGTCGCAAGTCCCAGGCACTGTCCCGAGTTCCCAACTCAGCAACGCGATGGACCCGGCACCCGCACGGAGAATCCATGGATTGCTAAGAATATCGGTCTTTTTCGATTTCTGTAAATACCCGTTTTATTGATAACTGATGGTCTATAACGTTTCCTTTAGTAAAGTGTACGCAAAATGTAATATCACGGTGCGAATCTACATAGAAGTGACAGAAAATCAAGATCAGGATAACACGAATGAGTTACCTGGAAACACTACGCATAACACTAATGAAGTCTGCGTGATACTAATATTATTCGCAATCTGATGTATTTTATGATTTTAAGTTTTTTTTTTGGATAATTGGCTCCTGGACCCGACAAGAGTGTACACGTTTGAAGTGTTATGAGTTTCATCCCGGTCACCAAACTATGGATCCTTCATTGCTTATTTCTAGTCATGAAGAAGCTTCTCTTGTCCCCATTACCGTCGAGGTACAAGGATTAGTCTGCTTCTGTTCAGTGTAGTACTTTTTGTCGGACAGAATCAGAAAATCATATGAACAGTCTCCATGTATGCTGATGATATCGCACTGGTGGACATGGATATGGTTAGATTGGTGCGACGTGTGAAGACATGGAAGCACCCAAGGTGGGGGGAATCCACCATTGCGGCGGTGAGACCGATCATGAAGGAGTGGTTGGAGAGGGACCATGGGGACCTCTCCTACCGAATACCGGACACGGCTGTTTCGGTAAGTATCTGTGGCGCATCCACCGGGAGACAACTCCACACGTTGGTGGAGTGCCCTGCGTGGGCGAGTCAACGCCGGGATCTCGTTGCGGTCCTGGGCGTGGACGTTCTCTCGTTGGAGACCATGGTGAGGGCCGTGGTCTCCGACGGGAGCAAGTGGCACGCCGCCGCCTCTTTCTGCGAGCAGGTAATGCGCGCAAAAGAGACGGCGGAGAGGGAGCGGGAGAGAACCCTGCGGCCGACTCGCCGTCCTTACAGAAGCAGGCCGTGGCGGAGGCGTGTCGTGTGTGCCCTACACACGCCTGCCAACTCACCGAAGCGGGATAAAACCCGACCCCACCAGGCGGGGCCGCGGTGGCGGCCAAAGTCCGCCGGCAACCCTGGGGTTATCCTTTCGAGGGCTTACCCGGGGTGCCCGGCAACGGACACTTGGGGAGGACACCGTGCGGTTTTAGTCGAGACACGACCAAACCACCCCCGCTGGCCGGCGGGGGACTATCCGAAGGGACTTTCGCACGTAAAAAAAAAAGGAAGGCCTCGAGGTGAGAGCCTTGGATGCGACTGGGACTAACGCAGAGATGATGATGCGTTTATTCGTTTATATTTTCCCATCTTGCAACTCTTCTCCATTCTAACTCATCTTCATATTTCTATCGATATTTTAAACCTTTGATAATTTATCATGCAAGTACTATAAATAAAAGCCTTAATTAGATTAAAAATAAATTGTAACAAACTTCAACCAGTGGCTTCACCCGCGTGGTAGGTTAATAAAAAGTAGCCTATATTTCATTCATGTAGAATGGATTTCATTTTTATTACTGTAAAAAACTAAATTAATGATGCGATACGACTGAGGTTCTTAGCAAAAAAAATAGTTTAATTTTTTGTAGCATATTCTAGACGTCATTACATAGAAGGCCACAAAAAATTCAGCTTATTTAGATAGCTAATCTACGTGCATGATAAAGAATTCATTGTTCAAACACTTAATATCACACATAATATCATGAACATGAATGATTCAATTTTCATCTTTAGCACTAAATCCAATTTAATTACGATTTCTTACCAAAATAACGAAGCGAAGCAGGTGAAACTGTACCTTTTTTTTTTTTTGTGCGGAAATTCCGTCGGATACCCCCCCGCCGGCCAGCGGGGGCGGTTATGTCGGGCTTGAACCGACTAAAACCGCACGCCGTCTCGGGTCTACAGACGCCGGGGTGTAAGGTTACCCATAGAGCATATCCCTCGCACTCCGACTGACCCTGGGCCATTCGCAGTGTCCCCTCTGATACGAGCAGAGGGGTACCTGGAGCGACCACCACCCCCGCGGACCTTGCAGGCCCGCCATACCCCGACCCCCTCGTGCAATGGGGTCAGCTGGCCCTGAAAAGAGCCGGTTGGTCAGACTCTTGGCCGTTGACGATGACGCCAGCTAGTCCAGAGGAGCAATCAATGATGCCTCATCGCCCACGTTGCCCAGGGTGCACCAAACTTGGAGGTGATCCAACCAGTCGCACCCCAGGTGAAACTGTACCTACTTACTACTTTTAACAACCACCTGTAAACCATAATTTGCAACGATTATAATAAAGGAAATAAATAAACGTCTGCTGTCACGAAATTTTCAGATGCCCTTAACCCAACATTAGACGAGTGGGTATGGCAGTAACACACGGATGTTTTTAACGGAATATTTATTAAGTCGACATTAATGATTGAGAAGAAGTATCGCAAGATAAATGTCAGGGAAATCGCATTTATTTAAAACTATCAGCGTAACTTGAGTTCATGGTTATTTATGTGCAACCAGAATTTTATAAACTACAATTTCTCTGAGTAGAATTATTTAATATTAAATCTTCGTTGAAAACTTGGGAAAAGGACCACCGACAAAAATGAAAAAATAGGTATTTATTTATAATTATCTCAAAAATTAAATATGATAGTTTAATATTTCTAACTTTCCAGCATAATATTAAGCATCGCATTGAATAGAAATAGGCGTATACCGTCAATATTAAACGAATTATTTCAAAAACCTACTTTTCACTGTTGTTGCTTTTATACCCGGCATAGCCGTTTATTAGTGGCTGAACTCCTCCGTAACCACTCGCGCGATCTTGACCAAATTTACCACGGTAATAGTGTGGACACTGAGGAGTGTTTTGAAGCGAGATGGTTCATCTCCGATGTACCATTGAGGACTAATCCCCGAAAAACAGTTTCACGAGCGCGCGGCCTTAGCTAAGCGCGCCACCGTAGTAAGATGTCTTATTTTTAAGTAAGAGTCTTGCTCGCTCAGCTCAATTCATTTCAGTCGCACCCTGCACTGAATCTAGGAATTCAGTATACCCTAGATAACATTTAATGGTTACTTATTATAATATCTAAACCTAAACGTATCATGACTATCTTCGAGATAATTACTATCATATTTAGTTTCTCGCTCGTTGGTATTGTGTCGGAACGTACGTGTTTCTTTTGGGCACTGGCTACTTGTGATTTTTGAGTTATTTAATTTTATTCGAAAATTTGAAATTATCGGTCCCTCTCGTTTCTGCTTGGGACAATTGCCGTAAGACCTAGCGGCCATCTTGGCAAGTGTCGGATGTCTCACCTGTCGGGTCTGTCTGTACGCTGTCGGGACCACGAAGTATAAGTGTGTTTAATTTGAACTTGTACATGGTGATTGTGATTTACTGAAATTTAAGCAACAACAATTTCACAAAGAAGGTGGACTCGGTGAGGCTCGAACCCGAGGCTTGGGCGCGCGGTTCGTTTTGGTGCGGGCGAATTTAACCTGCACCTCCACACTCAACAATTAAGATCAACTTGTATACATATAATTTTTATTTGGTTCCTGTGCACACATCTGGTAAATTATGAATAATTCATAATTTGTCATGTCATGGCTGTAACAATACTCTAAATAAAAATAACTTTAAGGTGCAATTTATTGTGCCTCTAAATTTTACTATGAATGCCTAAATGTTGCCGCTGAGGCGAGTGAACAGCTTAGTACTAAACAACTGGCGTCATTGAGTTGTCCGTGTTGTCAAAATGTAACAAGGCGCAAAAACAACGATGACAATACTCCCATTCGTTGGGCTAAGAAACACCATTCACCAAACGCCTCGTTAAATGTATAATTTTTTCAAGTTTCGACCGTTCCACATGTTGCTATGAACAGTTCTGTAGGAGTCAATTTGAAGGATGAGCCAGTTACTCTAGAAAGTATTGATCAGAAGCTTTTCCCGGATTCAACATTTATGTCTAACCTACGTTCCATACTCATGAAGGACATGAAGGATATGGTCGCTGTGGAGGTAGACCGAGATATCGAGTCGTTAAAGGCTGATTTTACCACAACAACGAATTTTATCGCTGCGAAGCAAAAAGATATTCGATTAAATAATATTAAGAAGGGTGACCGGATCGAACAGCTTGAGTTAGAGCTTTCTAAAACTCAATAAGCTTTGACGAAATTCCAAAGCCGTCTATCGATAACGGAAAAGATATCACGTGATTTAAACCTCGAAATTCACGAGGTACCTGAGAGCAAGTCTGAGAACTTAATGGTGTTATTTGGAAAACCATGTGAGTGTCTACAGGTTGAGGTTGCTGAAAGAGATATCAGGGCTTGTCGTCGAGTTGCGAAGATGAACTCAAGCTCTAAGAGACCACGGAATATTCTTGTTACTCTCTCTTCGCAGCGCATGCGTGACGTTGTTTTGTCCACGCTGACGTGCTTTAATAAGTCTCACTCCGATAACAAACTTTGTACTACACATATTGGTCTTGGTGGCTCAAGCTGTAGGATATTTTTGTCTAAAACCCGAAACAAAAGAATTACACAGTGAAGCGCGGAAATTTTGTAAAGAAATGAATTATTAATTTGTTTGGGTACGCTATGGTCAAATCTATATTCGTAAGGATGAAACAAGCCCTGCCATTTTAGTCAAAAATACTGATACACTTAGAATGCTTCTGTAATTGGTTATATATTTGTTTTGTATCCTCTCTCATCTATATGAAATTTTGTCTGTATATGTTACGTATAAATTAATTTTAATAATGGTTAGTATATACTATTAAAGCGTGACCCTATTATTATGCTTTTGCTATTTGCCCAAAAAAAAATACTACACTATGTACAAAAATACGGTAATCCTCGCGATTATGATGTTTTCTCATTGCTTCGGGAGAGATGTAAAACTCTTACTAAAATTTGTTATAAAACCTATATTTCAGCTACTGAGGACTCTTTGAAGATGAACATTAAGTGTTCTTGGAGATTTGTCAATAATCGAAAGAGTCAAGTTTCAGTGCCTGATACCATGACATTTGAAAATATCTGGTCATCTAATGGTCAAGAGATTTGCGATATCTTTTCTGATTATTTTGGGTCAGTCCTTAAGAAGCATCCCAATTTGGGCACTGGTTCAGCCGATTGAAGCCAATCCTCTAGTGAATACTTTCTAGACACGCTGTCTGAGATCCCAGTTGAAGCAAGTGATATATTACATAAAATAAAAAAGCTTGATGTTGATAAAGGTGCCGGTCCTGATCTTCTACCTCCCTCTTGTATTAGATGTTGTGGGAAATAGTTAGCCACTCCGTTACGTATTATTTTTAATAAATCACTGACTACTGACATCTTTCCTAAACGTTGGAAGACCGCTCACATCATCCCCATATATAAAAGTAGAGATAAATTCAACTGTGAAAATTATCGGCCCATTAGTTTCCTATCTTGCTTCGCCAAAATATTTGAATCCGTGGTTTATATTCATCTATACAATCATTTTAAACCCATTTTATCGGAGCAACAACATGGTTTAGTTAAGAATAGAGCAACTGTTACTAGGAGTGCAAGGAGTCCCTACTAACATCTTTCGGGACCCAAGCCAACCTCGCCTGCCCGCGGTGCACTCTGCTGATTAACGGAGAAGGCTCTGGCCCCTACCTACCTACTAACACCTACTGGACCAGCATGGCGGATTATGGTCCAAATCCCCCAAAACGATGATGGACAGAGGAGCACGGCCCCTAGTGCCCAGGGGCTCCAGCTGCAAGACTGACGTTGACGGGCGCCGGTCGTGCACTGGAGTCAGGGGTGCTAAGAATCTCCGGGTGAGGTGCTACCGTCAAACGACCTCAGGCAGTTGCTCAACGGAATACCGACGTAGGTGGTCGCTGGTAACATATAATACGCGCACATTAAGGACAGATGAGAAGATCATTGAGCTGGAAGAGGATATGAACAAGCTGCATTGGGACATAGTGGGTTTATGGGAGGTCCGAAGAGAGGGCAAGGACACGACAATCTTAAAGTCAGGCAACTTGTTCTACCACCGGGAACAGTCCTAGGAGGGTGTCGGGTTTCTCGTTCACAGATCCCTTGTAAACAACGTGGTATGTATCACGAGTGTGTCGAGCAGGGTTGCGTACCTGGTATTCAGCGTATCAAAGAGGTACTCGTTGAAGGTCATACAGGTTTACGCACCGACTTCGGCGTACCCGGATGACGAAGTTGAGTCTGTATTATGTTATGTATGAGGACATCAGTAGGGCCATACATACTTCCAAAACATACTTCACTGTAGTTATGGGGGTTTTTTTATGCAAAACTGGGTAGGAGGAGCGATGACGAGTTGAGAGTGGGGCAATTTGGATATGGGTGGAGAAATCCCAGGGGCCAGAGGTTGGCTGAATTTCTGGAGAAGGAGGAACTCTTTATGATGAACTCCTTCTTCAAGAAGCCACCTTATAGGAAATGGACCTGGATGAGTCCCGACGGTTACACGAGGAATGAGATCGACTTCATTATGTCTACAAAGAGACGAATATTCAATAATGTCACCGTGATCCACAGGGTGAAAACCGGAAGTGATCATAGAATGGTTAGAGGCACATTGAATATCAATGTCCAACTGGAAAGGTCTCGACTAATGAAGTCCACGCTCCGACCCACTGCAGCCCATATACAAAACCCCGAGAGCTTTCAACTCGAGCTCGCAAACCGCTTCTCTGGCCTGGAGGATTGCGTTTCTGTGGACGAGGTCAACAACAGGTTGGTAGAAACTGTCTACAAGGTAGGGGAAGTCTTCTTCAGACCCCAGATCACACGCTCGACCTTATGGCAGAACGACGCTCATTGACGTTGCAGACTTCCAAGGACGCTGAAGCATATCGGCAGCTCAATTGACGGATCTTTAATGCTGGCGACACGATGTTCGTGTCTTTAATACTAATTATATTAAAGATACGATAGAGCAAAATAAGGGCTCTAAGGTGTTTGCAAGAGAGTTGTCTATTGGGCAGAGCCTGTTGACGAAACTGAAGACGGACGACGGCAGCGTCTACTAAGTCAGAGGTACTGAGGGAGATCGAAAGGTTCTACGGACAGTTATATACCTCAGTAGCCAAGCCTGTTGATGATTTGGATAAAGGTCCAAGAGCCAAATTAACCCGACAGACTACACAGACTACACAGAAGATATTCCTGACTGAGGCTGATGCCTGTATGAGATTAGGATGGCCCTCAAACAGCTCAAGAGCAACAAGGCGGCGGGTGAGGACGGAATAACATCGGAGCTTCTGAGTGCAGATGGAACACCGATACTGAAAGCTCTACAGAGGCTCTTTAATTCCGTCCTGCTCGAGGGTACTACGCGCGTAGCGTGGAACAGAAGCGTGGTAGTTCTCTTCTTCAAGAAAGGTGATAAAACCTTATTGAAGAACTACAGGCCCATCTCGCTTCTGAGCCATGTTTACAGGCTTTCAAGGGTGATCACGAATCGTCTCACACGCAGGTTTGATGACTTCCAGCCTCCCGAACAAGCCGGTTTTCGTTAAGGCTATAGTACCATAGACCACATTAATACGCTGCGACAGATTATACAGAAGACCGAGTAGTATAATTTGCCACTATGCTTGGCGTTCGTGGACTATGAGAAAGCCTTCGTTTCGATCGAGACTTGGGCGGTGATGCAGTCTCTTTAGAGGTGCCACATTGACTATCGGTATATCGAAGTGTATCGAAGTGCTGAAGTGCTTGTATAAAAACGCCACCATGTCGGTCCGAGTACAGGATCAGAGCACAGAGGCTATTCCGTTGCAGAGGGGAGTTAGGCAGGGTGATGTCATCTCGCCGAAACTCTTTACTAATGCAATGGAAGACGCTTTCAAGCTATTGGATTGGAAAGGATTCGGCATCAATATCAATGGCGAATACATCACTCACCTTCGATTTGCTGTCTGTAAGGTCTAAGGAAAGTCTGTAGAGGAGCTCAGCACTATGCTCGGAGGCCTCAACAGAGTGTCCCAGCGGGTAGCCCTGAAAATGAACATGGACAAGACGAAAGTCATGTCAAATGTCCATGTGTCGCCTATCCCCGTATTATTGGGAGGCTCACCTCTCGAAGTTGTTGATAACTATGTCTATCTGGGACAAACCATCCAACTAAGCAAATCCAACTTCGAGAAGGAGGACAATCTATGAATCCAACTCGGCTGGGCTGCGTTCGGGAAACTACGCAGCGTCTTCTCGTCCAAAATACCGCAACCTTGAAGACAAATGTCTTTAATCAGTGTGTGTTACCAGTGATGACCTACGGTGCGGAGACGTGGTCTGTCACTATGGGCCTCATAAGGAAGCTCGGCGTCACACAGCGAGCTATGGAACAGGCTATGCTTGGGGTTTCTCTGCGAGATCAAATCAGAAATGAGGAGATCCGTAGACGAACTAAAGTTACCAACATAGCAGAGCGAGTCAGCAAGCTGAAGTGGTAGTGGGCAGGGCACATAGCTCGGAGAACCGATGGCCAGTGGGGCAGAAAGGTTCTTGAGTGGAGACCATGTAACGGCAAGCGCAGCGTAGGAAGGACTCACGCAAGGTGGACAGACGACCTAACAAAAAGCGCAGAGACTCGGTGGATGCAGGCCGCTATAGACCGGTCAAAATGGAAGTCGATGAGGGAGGCCTATGTTCAGCAGTGGACTTCCTACGGCTGATATGATGATTATGATGATGATGAACTGTTACTAATCTGCTCGAGTATAAAAATTATCTCTGTCAGGCGTTTGCTGTTGGCGGACAGGTTGACTCTGTGTATACCGACTTTTCTAAAGCATTCGATAAAGTCAATCATCATCTGCTTTGTCTAAAACTTGCATCATGTGGTATTCATGGCAGTTTGTTTCGTTGGGTATATTCATACCTTGATAGTAGAACTAAGTTGGTCGCATTAAGGGGTTTTGTCTCTTCACCTGTTGTGATAACTTCTGGTGTCCCTCAGGGTTCTCATTTAGGGCCCTTATCCTTCGTTGTTTTTATTAACGACCTCATTCAGCAACTATCGTGTAATTACTTGTTATATGCAGATGATTTAAAGATTTTTGCATTGATCTCTAAGCCAGAGAACTGTCTAGCCCTTCAACAGGACATTAATACATTGTCACAGTGGTGTCAAACTACATGTACTTAAGGAAATGTTTTGTTATATCATTCACCAATAAATATAATAAAATTACGTGGTACTATAATATTGATGGCCAAATACTTAATCGATCGGGAGTTGCCAAAGATCTGGGTATTATATTTGATGTCAAGCTCTCATTTCGAGCTCATTACAGTTATATCATATTCAAAGCCAACCAACTTCTAGAGTTTGGTTTTCGATCTACCATAGAATTTAGAAAGCCTCTTAGTGGTTTGTACCTGTACTATGCTCTAGTGAGGAGTATATTAGAGTATGGCAGTCCCGTATGGTCGCCAAACTACAGGGTACATGTTGAAGCGATTGAGCGTATTCAGAAGAAAGCACTTAGAATTCTAAGTTATTGTCAAAACCCTGGGCGGTCAAGCATTGACTACCAAGGTAGACTTTGCAAATTCAAAGTACAGCAATTAGAAATTCGGAGACATATTTTGATCTAGTTTATTTGTACAAAATATATACATTACGTTATAGATTCTCCAAGATTACTAAATCATTTTACTTTTTATATTAAATTTAGCGCGCGTAGGTCTAATGCAATTGTAGCTGCGGGTGGGTAATAGCTGGCTAGTGGACTGTATATCTATAGGTTATAATAAAAGAAAAAAACAAGGAACACAAGATTGAGAAAAGCTGCTGGTCTCGCAACTAAGGAAAGAAATTGACTAACCTTAGCACCACGGCGGGCGGTCCAGTTAAGGGCCTCGCTCCACGTGCCAACGCTGCTGTGACCTTGATGCGCTCTTCTCGGTCTTCTTGATGGTGAGGGCGATGTGAGGATCATACACGGCACGAAACAACTTTAAAGCGGTTTTTTTTCTATATGAAAATGAAGCGGCACGGACACGACCACGCGGCGGTGGGGTCGGTCTTCACTCTGGCCTCAGTGCAAAACCAAGCAGCGAAATAAAATATATAAATTGAAAGCGGGTAGAATAAAACTATACCTAAATAAAGAGCGCCGATGCATCGGCGCGAACATGCTCCCGGCTTTTAAAACCATCGGTTTTAAAAATACACTAAACTATAAGCCGGGGAGCGGAAGATATGCTATTGCGAAGGTAGAGGGCAGAGGCGGACGGCAGGTCTCTTATAGATGCCTGTCGCCGTCTTGATAAGAGCCACTCTACTGATCCCATCTTTACCGGGATAGGTTTCAAGAATTATACCTAATGGCCAAGATAGAGGTCCAACGTTATCAGTAACTACAACCACGACGCTACCTATCTTGATAGGATCTGAATGAGTGTTCCATGTCCCTCTGGATTGCAAAAGGTGAAGATATTCACGTTTCTATCGTTTAGCGAATGATTGCACCAATTGATCTAACAGAGCGTATCGTTTCTTTAAACTTGTGTTATCACCGGTAGCTTCGCAAGCGGGTAAACTCTTTAGCGGCGTAGACGTAAGGAAATGCGATGGAGTCAATGCGCTTAGCTCAGACGGATCTTCACTAAGGGGCGTGAGCGGGCGCGAATTCAAAACGCATTCAATTTGTGTTAATACAGTTAACATCTCTTCGTAGGTCAACAATTGAGAACCTATAGTCCGATATAAATGAGTTTTGAAGCCCTTAACGAATATCTCGTAATGTCCACCGAAGTGTGGAGTGCGCGGCGGATTTATTTTCCACGTTATTTTTCGCTCGGCCAACTCGTTAGAGAACGCAGTTTGATACTCATCAGAATTGACTAAAGCGTAGATGTACGAAAGAGCGTTCTTCGCACCAACGAAGACAGTTCCTGCGTCAGAGTACATAGTTTGTACTGCACCCCGTCTCGCTAGAAATCGTTTGAACGCTGAGAGAAAAGTACTCGTACTGAGATCGGTAGTCAACTCGGCATGAACAGCGCGAGTGACTAAGCACACAAAAATGCACAGATATGCCTCAATAGAGCGAACGCCACGTTTGCGTTGCGGGATAATACTTATAGGACCCGCGTAATCAACGGCCGTGCGTGTAAAGGCTTTAGCTTCCGTTACGCGGCATGTGGGTAAGTCTCCCATGAAGGGGTGCACGGCCTTGGGTTTAGCGCGGAAACAAAAATTGCATTTATGCACGATACGCCGTACGACATTACGACAAGACAGTATCCAATAACTTTGCCGCAATATTGACATAAGAGCCACCGGACCAGTATGACAGTTGTGGCGATGATAGTGCGACACGATCAAATCGGTGATACGGTCTTTATGCGGAAGCAGCAACGGATGCCGTTGTTCATTGGTCAAATCTGCATTACGGAGTCGACCGCCGACTCTCAATAAGCCTTCACTATCGAAAAAGGGGGAGAGGCGTCTTAACGCGGTGCGACATTTTTTGTTTGCCTTTAATCGTGCGATTTCGTCAGAAAAATAAAATTCTTGTAACGCGATGATTAACATCCTTTCAGCAAAAATCATATCTGATGCGGTAATCGATTTAGATCGCGGTAGTTTACCTAGAAACTTGTAAACATAGATAACGGAATGAAGCAGCACCGTCCACTTAGAAACGCGATGCGACAATGCAAGAAGTGGATGTGGGTCCACACCAACATCTGCTACAACCGGCAATGAGACCACCTTGGTTTCCGGTAATTGCACATCGATGGCACTAGTGTCGACCGAAGTAACAGGCCACGTATCAACGCTCTGTTGAAGCCACGACGGTCCTCTGAACCACATCGGGTGCGACAATAATTGCTTAGGAGACAAACCTCGCGATAAGCAGTCGCTAGGGTTTTCGGTACCGGGAACGTGAAAGAAATGTTCCGCGGGAAGGCAATCTAAAATTTTTGTAACACGCGTAGCGACGAATGTTTTTAAAGTTTGGGGATCAGAATGAATCCAATATAATGCGACCATTGAGTCGGTGAAACAAAATATATTCTCAATTTTGTGACGCGGTTTATAAGTGTTCATAACTCGTTGCACCAGTTTAGACATTAGTAAAATGCCGCAGAGCTCAAGCCTGGCAACCGATACCGTTTTGAGAGGAGCGACTTTAGATTTTGCGCACACCAGGTTGACGACCGCTGGGGAGTGAGGATCCTGCTGAACTTTGACATATACGGCGGCTCCGTAAGCTCGTTCACTCGCGTCGGAAAACGCAAGAATAGTGACGAGGTAATTTTTAAACACCTCAAGATGACGCTTTATCTTTAGGTCCCGTAATGCGGGCAGTTCGCGAAGGTAATTCTCCCAAAGGATCATTACATTCTGGGGCGGCTTGTCATCCCAGTCCAGCTTGAGAACAAAGAGTTTTTGTAAGATTAATTTCGCATAAAGAATAGTCGGCGCGATTAAACCTAAAACATCAAACTGGCGAGCAATAACCGATAAGATGTTGCGCTTGGTACATGGACGGTTGTCAAGAGTGACAGAAAAGGAAAAAACATCTGTGGTTGGAGACCATTCTAGGCCAAGAACCTTGAGACTTTGATTAGGTTCATCGAAATTTACTTTAGAAGAATAGCGGTGAGTATCAGGCAATGATTCGAGTAACTCTGTTGAGTTACTCGACCATTTCATAAGGTTAAAGCCCCCGGCCGTAAACAATCCTAACAGCTCATCCTTGAGCCGCAAGGAGTCCTGAACGGTGGGAACGGAGTAACAAATATCGTCCATGTAACAATTATGCACAACAACATCCGCGGCGCGCGGGTAAGATGCGCGTGCGTCGTCACAAAGTTGTCTTAAAACTCGCATGGCGAGGAAAGGACTACAGCGCAATCCAAAGCAGACGCGGTTATATTTATAGGTATCAAGAGGTAAAGAACGATCGAAGCGGTATAAAAATTTTTGAAACATTCTGTGATCTTCGTTAACCAAAATCTGTAAAAACATTTGATGTATGTCACTGGTAAAAGCCACAGGATATAAGCGGAAGTCAAGTAAAATTAAAAACAAATCGTTCTGTAAATTCTCACCCTGATATAACAAATCATTGAGTGATTTACCCGAATCACTTTTGGCGCTGGCGTCCATAACCATTCGCACCTTTGTAGTTACTTTATCTTGCCTAACAACTGCATGATGTGGTATATAAAAACCCGTAGGTAGCGAACCAGCATCATCTAACGAGACATAACCCTTTGATAGGTATTCCTTAATAATCGCGTCATATTCCAGTCGCAACTCTGGGGTAGCGGTCAACTTACGCTCCAAGTACATATAACGACGCGTAGCAGCTTTGTATGAGTCACCGAGCTCAAAGGGGTCGCGCGCAAAAGGTAACGCCACACTATAACGTCCTGTGTCATCCCGTGACACGCTTGAGACAAACAGCTTCTCGCACTCCCTAGACGCGGCGTTCAGCGGGGGCGTGGGCGCAATTTCTTCGAGCTGCCAGAACCTTTCTAACATATTTGATAACGGAGGCTCATTCTGTACAAACGAGCATAAAGAAACGAACTCAGTAGACGGATTACTAATAGGACAATTTCCTACGATTATGTAACCAAAAATCGTTTCAATACCGGTAGGTAACCCGGGCGGACCGTTTACGCGTCCCGACACTAAAATTTCGGCAAACTGCGGTGCACCGATGAGGATGTCAATTTCCCCAGGCGAATGGAAACTAATGTCAGCTAACTGAACGTGGTTTAAATAACTGAGCGAAGCGGGCTCGATACGAGCAGATGGCAAATTATCCGTAATTTTATCAATGACATAAGAGTCCAGTGTAAGTAAAATATTTTTATTGTTCGAAAACAAATCAATGCTGACGGAACCCTTAATCGGATTAGAAGACGAACCGATCCCCTTTACAACAGCGCGCGTTGTTCGATTAAAATTAACTTTAAGTTTTGCTAAGCATGTCGATGTAATAAAATTGTTTTGCGATCCGGAATCAATCAGCGCGCGAGCATTGTGCAACACACCCGCAGAGTCAGGTATTAAAACTTGAACCGTGCCTAAAAGACAGGTAATATTATTATCACGTCGGTTATTAATTTGCACCGGAGGAGGCGACGACAGGGCTGATAAAGCAGTGGTATGTACCTGCTGGGAGGTGGATGCCGGCGGCGGCGGAGTCACATTATTATGCGCGGGCGCTGCGCCGGGCGCGGGGGGAGTCAGCTGTTGTTTTCTACATAGCAGCGAGTGGTGCTTACAATCGCAATGGCGGCAACGTACTTCCGATTTACAAGCGGCGCTGTTATGGGACAAACTGAGGCAGTTCGTGCATCCATTACGAGTTTTGACCAAATTAAATTTATCATCGAGCGGTAATTTTTGAAATTTAAAACATTTGAACAAGTTGAAATGATTTGCCAAGTCGCAAAACGGACAAGATTTATTTTTATCTTTTACCTGCGACGGCGCGCTAGTACCTACAAAGGAATGGGTAGACTTCGAGACATTTTGGTTTACGTCGGTACCGACGCGCTTCGTCGTAGCGTTGGTCGAAGTGCGGTCTAATATTTTCGATTGTTCACGTAGAAATGTGATCAAGTCCTCGTAGCTAGGCAAAGCAGTCTCTCGCTTAAACATTTCAAAAGTGCGAGCGGTCTCCGGGTCTATTTTCTTTAAAGCGAGATAAAGAAGAATAAAATCGGACAAGTTGCTAAGTTTTAACGTTTTTAGACTCGACACGGCAGACGCAAAACGTTCTAAAAACGAGTCTAAATTCTTAGAGTTAGCAACGGAAAAAGATTTGAATTCAAACATTTGATCCAAATACGCGGTAGCTAAATAACGTTTATCTTCATTTTTCTGGACCAGCGTGGTCCATATCAAAGTATAGTTGTCAGCGTTCGGTGTAATTCCCGACACAGTAGCAAGTGCCCGGCCCGATAACCGACCCATCAAATATTGAATACGTTCGTTATTAGTAAGATCAAAATTCTCGTGTATTGTAGTTTTAAATGTTTCATAAAAGGTTGACCAACTTGCAGGTGAACCGGAAAAACTCATTAATTCTAATTTGGGCAGATTCAAGTTAGATTTTTTATTATTGTTACTGTAAGACGAAGAAAATTTTTCAACTTTGGACTTATCACGGCTAGCATGTATTTTGTTGGCTTCATATTTGCAACGACAGTATAAGTCCTCAAACGTAGACAAACTTTGATAGTTAGGTATGAAATCTGGATCTAACATCAAATTCAACGTATTCAAATCATCGACAATTTTTATGAATTCGTCACGCATAATATCAATGGTGACCATGCCACAAAGAATATTCTCCACCTTACTATCACTAGGGTCCGTAATCATTTCATTTTTTGAGTCATAAATTCTCTGAAGCCTAGCATAAACTTCCTCGCGTTTTCCCGTGAGCCTTTTAATGTTTAAGTTATGCTTCTCCACATCCTTAATACTCGGAGCCATGATGAGATTTTGTTAAAAACTATTTAAGTTACAAAATACCCGAAACAGCGTTACTGACTGCAACATACGACTTCGAGAACAAAGGAACGCTCGGACGGAACGGCCGGCGATAACACGTTCTTACCTAGCTTATAACTTTCGACAAAAATGCAACATAAATGCGTTTAGGTAGTTACTTACTAAAAGGAGTGCAGTTCAACCGTTAAATGGAACACGAATAAATGTTAAAGATAAATTATAACGGATATATTATGTAGGTAATTACAGCAGGTAGGTAAATTACCTTCGTAACTAAGCGGTAAGATAAAAAATAGTTTTTTTTTTTTTTTCTCTAAGCGGAAAGAATAAATAGTTATGAAAACTAAGCGGAAAAACAAATAGCGGGATATAGAAAAAATGTGATATATGGCTATAAGGCCGAAAAGAATGTAACGTGCGGCTCGAAGGCCCATAAAAATGTAGCTGCGGGTGGGTAATAGCTGGCTAGTGGACTGTATATCTATAGGTTATAATAAAAGAAAAAAACAAGGAACACAAGATTGAGAAAAGCTGCTGGTCTCGCAACTAAGGAAAGAAATTGACTAACCTTAGCACCACGGCGGGCGGTCCAGTTAAGGGCCTCGCTCCACGTGCCAACGCTGCTGTGACCTTGATGCGCTCTTCTCGGTCTTCTTGATGGTGAGGGCGATGTGAGGATCATACACGGCACGAAACAACTTCAAAGCGGTTTTTTTTCTATATGCAAATGAAGCGGCACGGACACGACCACGCGGCGGTGGGGTCGGTCTTCACTCTGGCCTCAGTGCAAAACCAAGCAGCGAAATAAAATATATTAATTGAAAGCGGGTAGAATAAAACTATACCTAAATAAAGAGCGCCGATGCATCGGCGCGAACAGCAATAAATTAATTTTCCCTTCAGGTTTATAAGAATAATATTTCCTTCTAAAGAAGGCCATCCTTGTTTAAAGGTTAAAACCTTTTAACAAGGATGGCCCGCCAATATAACGAGGTGGCAAAGTGGAACAAACCCCTTGACATATTTGAGTCCAACTTTAACCGATTTAATAAAATTCTGAAAGACATCCTCTATAGTAGTTTAGCCTTGAAAGACATTTAAACACGTCACTATTAGACTTTGACCAATTTAGAGCCATTCCTATTTTTATTGTATTGCTTTAACTATGTGCACATGTATTTATGTTACAATCCAGAACGGATCTGTGATTTATTGTTATTAATTGATTGTAATGTGTTTTGTGCCCCTGAATAAATACATTAAAAAAAATCCGTTCCCGCAGGGGGAATGCACAGGTAGATTTCGTGAAGCAATTAATATTATTTTATATAGAGAACTACGGACTTACACACACAAGTAAACACAGTAACATTTTTAACATGTTTAATTTTTTTTCTCGAAAACGGTAACTTTTAGCGAAAAACTTTTCAGACATTTATTTTAGACTTAAAAATGGCCTATCGATTAAAAATGTTTAATATTCCCTGTATGAAACTGAGTCGAACCGCATCAAAAAATTTTTTTTCAAAATAAGTCATTCCTGTGGACAACTCACGCTTGACCAAAAAAATTTCTATATCAAATTTTTTTTCATAATAAAAGAATAAATGGTTCCTAAGGCCGTTTCCCTGTATCTTCTATGGTTTCGGATTTCCCCATACTGTCCCAGTTAAAAAAACACAGTGTATATATAAAAACTTTTTGACCAGTGGTCATTTCGGACTCAGGGGGTCATAACTAGACCTCCTATGAAGACATTTTTTTAAAATTCGACAGTAGTCAAGAAACCAATAGGTAGATCGATTTCATCAAAATCTACCTAAAATATATATTACTAATTTTACAATTCAGCTCATAAATGTTTTCAGTAACCTTTTTTTATGTGTCTCTGTAATCCCATAATCCCCCTCCCCTCCTCCGCCAGCCGTCAGGGGCGGTTATGTTGGAGTCGAACTAAAACCGCTCATCCGCTCATGAACCGGTCTTCAGATGCGTTCTAAGATTGGCCCAGATGGGTTCTAAGAAGGCATTTCCCTCGCACCCCGGCTGACTCAGGACCATCTTCAATTTCGAGATGGCCACCTCGGGTGTTGAAACCACGGTGACTCCATCTTGCCACAGAATAAATGGGGGGGACATCACACCGCCACCCAAGCCTGCTTTGCTAGGGTGACAGGCCGTTCCACCTGTCACCCCTAGGCAACCTCCGACGTCTGAGTCACCTCCGCGCCTCGCGGTCTCTGCGAAACGAGAGAGACCTGAGTCTCTTCCGGGCTCGCTCCGAATGTCATCAGCAACCTAGGCACGCACTGGATTACCTTTATGGTCATGTTCACCATTACACGCTAGAACGGACGTTTAAATATCCATATCCACCGCCCTTAAATGGATCCAGCGCGCAATATTAATAAACCGTAGGCGAGTCGTCGAATAGGTATAGCAAACATACTTGAAATATACAATTTGTAAACAAACAGTGGGTTTTTATAAGAATATTAGTAACCGTAATTACTAACATTCCCCCTAACCCCTACCAGATAAGCTTAATTGCTTGTGTTAGGAGTGGGTTCACGTCAGTAGTGCAATGGCCAGGATTCGAACCCGGGACCTCTCGATCGTAGGGTCGATTCCTTAACCGCTAAGCTACCGAGACCGTGGTTAAGTTGAAAATAGTTAAAATTACTTCATTTATAACGACTTTTATTACGACGGCTACGGACCTTTATTAGTGCAATGCACCCTTAAACGGTAAAAAGAAATACCAGATGCAATTACAGGCATTATATATTCTACAGACATAAAACTGTTGAATTTAACATTCAATTGTACGAAAAACTAAGGTAAAATAGTAAGTACTCGGGATTACATGAGATATTCAGAACAATCTAATTTTTATTCACGCAGAAAATATATTGTATGAAATAAAATCTTACTTACATCTTTGAGCCGTCCCTTAACACAGCTTATAACAATATCGCATCTTTTGCCTTTAGAGACTATTTCAACCATATCACTAAACGTGTGATCGCGCGAACAACCAATATGATCAGCTGAAATGTTACATAGTTTTGATATATAGAAGTTAAATAACAGTGTTGTCACAATGCATTAGATCCATTAAATTTCTAAAGGAGATGGAAAACGGTGGGCCCAAATGTAATAAGTTGAGATATGATCTAAAAAATTAATCATATTTTTGTATCTTAGAATATGAAAAATCACCTCAATTCTCAATCTGGAAGCGGAGAAATATGAGAAAATAGTTTTCGTGAGATTTTCGATTGAGTAATCGATTACACAGTTACGAAAATAAAACATTTGCAGTAAATAATTAACTCAAAGTAATTAAATGCACTATATATACTTACATGCAATATAGTGCATATAATTACAGTCATATTATTAAATCAAATATGAATTAATTACTGAAAAACCAATATTATTGATTATCGATTTCATATCGATTCAAATCTCTCTTAAATATTTTTAGTCTATGTCACTGACATGTCAGCTGTCTGACATTGACACTAGACAGTTGCCGACTGTTTTTGTTTGCTCACTCGTTTCGTATTTTCCGATGCGTTTTGAGTGCTTTCCCGATTATTCGTCATTTTTTACGACCACTGCTTTGTATTTTACGGATTCTGACCCTGCCTACCTTGCACGACCCTTGCTTTCACCTTGGACACCGAAGATCGCTCACACGTTTGACTTGGAATTGTTATTTTGGATTTTACCACCGGCTTGTGGATTGGATATTATTGAAACTAATGGATCGCTGTGTGAATTGTGGGATATCCACTGGTCACTGCAATACACTGGGCCGACGACCCTTACACGATGAAACAATTCTGTCAGTGATTCGGCAATGGCTTGCACCTCAGTCTGTAAGTAAATATAACCTCATCTAACCAGCTACCATCCTGGTAGGTTTAAAATACATATAATTAGTAGGCCTATGGAGATTGTTTAGAGTTATGGCAAAGAATTATTTATTTATCAAACAATGTTTCAACACTGTAGGCTGTTGCGCTCATATAATGTGCATTATATGGTACCTTAGCTGGGTTAGGTACCAAGATCATATAGTACCACCTGCACAATTTCTAGACGACATTTTAATTATAATAGAAGGCGAATAAAACACTATATTAAATGATTTTTTATTTTATTTTAGACATCCTTTCCCTATCTCCATACCTGTTACCTACCTATCGCTTGAAGTCGTTGACGTTCATTCATATGATTTTTCATACATTTTCTAGTAAATATAATAACTATTAGTGCAAAAGAACACATTTTGCACTTCAGGAATCAGCTGTTAGTTAAATATTGTAACATAACCTCACTTTTACATAATCTCTTATATCTCTGTTCTCAGATTGACTAAATCCGCAGACTTTTCAGTGAAAGGTTGATAATATATAAGCTATTAATTGAAACCACTTTCATCTTCTTACAACTAGGCCCAAGATTGTATGTAATCATTTCAGTCTCCTTTAACAAAAGTAGGTGTGCGGTAAATGAAATAAAATGCGGTAAATGAAATAAAATGCGGTACAGTATCTAATAATACAGAATTGAAGCTAGGTTGTAAAACTGAGGATAGATTAACAATAGAGAAAGTACAATGAATTTATCAAATATACCTTTCAATGCTGGAAACACTCTTAGCAGAAATTGCTTTTTACGTATATCGCTAACGGACGCGAATACCTCACAATCTAGAGCCAAAGCAAGAGATAAGATTGCCTGCCCTAAAGCACCTGCTCCTCCGTGCACAAATATCGACCTACGTCGAGGAAGTTTAAACTTGATTCCCTTTTGAAATAACAAAAAAGATATGAAAAATGTCTTGCTTATTGCACATCACATATATATACTGAACATCACATCACATATATACTGAAAAGATACTCACAAGGCAATAGTACGCTTGCACGTAAGCTAATGGCACGGTGGCGGCATCTTCAAGAGTCCAGTGTGCCGGTACAGGCCAAAGCAGTTCCGGCTGCGCTGTCACCCGAGTATTTGCTGCACCACTGCGTACTATACCCATTACGGGTTTACCACTGTGATGAAACAAAAGATCAGCAGTTTCCCCGGAGTTAAGCATTGATGCAAATTACGATGTAAGAAATATCCATATAAATATTCAAACCGAAAACTTCGAGAGCCTTTTTCTCTCCTATTTGTCAACCTTTTTTTTTCTTATTTTATCTAATGACGAGCTGCAGTTTTTTTTCATTTATACGTTTCTCTCAATTCTTTAGCAATGATCAACGATTATGTTCGAATTACGAGAAATGAGTGAACTCTAGTAGTAGGTATTGTGCATATTATTTTCATTATTACCTTTCTGTGATCCCACTAAAATCCATTCCATAGTTATAATCAACATTTTTCTTAAAGAATAAGGAACCGTTCGCTTGTTTTAGGTCATTATTATTGATTCCAGCATAGTGGACCTAAAACAATAGTTACATAATGCACAGAAACAACGTAATACACAGAATATTAAAATATTACGGTATCATTCCAAAACAAGATTGTGTTGTGCTTTAAGATAGTACAAGACTAACTTGAAAAGTTTCGTCTGAAATGGATAATAAGACTTACAACCCTATTAGATTTAAGCACTTTCAGGCCAGTAAGTGAGAAATTTGTTAGCTAAGACTGAAGAGCGGATGTCCGCTTAGAGCCCATAGAGTGATGGCAAGATACGAAAAAAAAAACAATCATGAGAACAAAAACATATTAAACCATACATACATTGACAGTTACTCCAGATGCAGGCAACGCAGGAACGTTTACCCAATTCAACGATTCGTAATCACCGAATTGAGCACCTTGTAATGTCATGTTCTGACTCCCTGTTGTACTGTGATTCATTGATAAGTAATATTCGCCTCCTAACTTACCCTAAACAAAAGCATTATTTTCTTAATAAAAATAGATATGAAGGAAATAAAATATACTTTTAGGCATTACGCACAGGTGTTTTTCTTACATTTGTTATGTGGCTAAATGCCAAATCAATTTCACATAGTTTCTCGTCAAGATCATCATTGATGCTGTTATTTATTGTTATCAGGTGTATCTTATTTCGATCAGTTTCCTTTCGCCATGAAGATATGAGCTCTTTTAGGCCGGATGGTATTGGATAGCTTGTAATCACGAGAAGGCGGTGGCCGACGGTCAAGATAGCGCGAACTGAGGTCAAGAAGCCTAAGTCAGCTTCTCTACGAACTGATACAGTCGTAGTGGCTGTGAGTACTTTGATTGGTCCCCAACGAATCAACTGTAACTTTGTCTTATCATTAGAATGACCGGAAAGCACACGATATATTGAAGTACGTTCTGTGGAGCTAGAAAGGCCCACGTATTCTTCGCTTACAACAAATTTGTCTCGTGGCAAAACCTCTTGTAAATGCTGACAAACCTGTTGGTACATGAATATATTAATATATAAAAATATTTTAAAATTTAGTTATCTTACAAAGGATACCATACTTCCTTATCAGTAGACACATTTGCAACTAGTATCAAGTCAACATTTTCAAATTTGTAGTTTTTCAAAGCCCTTTCTCGAGTAATTTGTTTATAGTTGACTTTTATTTCAAAAATATTCTTAACAACATTATTTATTTCCTTGAACATAGATCCTTCTTTTGGTTGGTTCCGTACACCAACTACAGTTAATGTATTCGTATTTAAATTTTCAGCAACAATTTGAAAGTAAGCTTCAAGAGATGCAGAAACCTGTATATTTTATGAAAATAATTAAATAACATTTCAATATCGAATAGACGAAATTTAGTAACTGAAAGTTTTACTTACGCCCAGTTCAGAACTAAAGTATGGAACGAAATTCAGAGATTTTAGGGTCATTTCACTTCTGTCGTATGGAGGCAACTGTTGAAATTTTATATTCTTAATTATAACTCCTCCAGAGCTAAATGAAACAAATAACTATACATTAATATATTAGCATTTAAATCAAGAAATTTGAAAAAATAATAATTGAAAGGTAGGTAGATCGAGGACCACGTGCATTATTTAAGTTGCCAAGCTACGCAGTGTGCAGACCCAAGTACATAGACTGAGACGTTTTTTTGTCCCCGGGTGCTAGTACTGATGACGGTTTTCTTACAGGTCCCAACGCTTCAGGTATTTTAGAGATAGAAAAGGATTTACCTCGTACTATCATGTTTCTCCGAAACTTTAGCCTGTACCAAAGTTTTACTATCTGATGAATGAGAATCAAGTATTGCTTGACTATGTGCATCGATGTCAATTTTTATTCGCCGGATACTTGTAGGTTGTGAGACTGCATAATGAGGCTGTCGCAGTGCGTTCAACTGTAGCATACCATCGATAAACGTAATCCAGTTATCACGCCACACGAGCTCAGCATTTTCGAAAGACTCATCAGCGCATGCAATGCTTTGAAACTCGCCACTATATTAAGAATAAATATATTAATGAACTTTATATAATGTTCCAAGAAACTTATCACCCTATGCATTATGTAGTAAACATTTAAATCGGCAAAAGAGAACATCCAGGACCTTCCTGAATGTTCACTTTTTCCGATTTAAATCTATAGGAAAATCTAGCATACTAATTGCCTCAACATTTCATTAAATTATGTAACAAAATTTTATTATATGTCCAAGGTACCTATAAAAATAATCTCTGTCACGTAACAATCGATATATGTCATCAGAACTGAAGTACATGTTTTTGTTCTGGTCGTCTAATTCGATTTCTTTTTCTATTGTTCCTTGTTCGCGAATTATGAATCCTGCTACGACTTTAGAACCGTCATCTAAAACCTTAAAAAATATACCAATTGAGAGATTAATATAAATCTAATAATCAATTAATAGTAGAACAACGAGCAATTTAAATGTATTCAAACATTTAAGCCAAGTATGAATTTCTAGTCTGGTATGATGTATTCAACCATTTATCTAATATAGGGTCTGTCGCCTGGTCTCTGGCTTGAGGCTACCGGGAAACCAATGCCAAGGGGCGAGTTCTAGAGGACTGGGCCAACACCCGTGGCCTAGAGGTCCTCAACCGGGGGAATTTCGCCACCTGGGAGCGGCGGGGGCTCAGTTCGGTCGTGGATGTGGCATTCGCGACCCCTGTTCTCGCCCGCCACGTCCGGGGTTGGCGCGTGGTGGAGGAGGAGGAGACGTCGTCCGACCATAGGTACATTCGGTTAAACGTCTTTCCTCCACCTAACCTGCCGCGGACTATTGCGAATCCCCCGGATCCACGCTGGGTGCTCAGATGCCTGGATTGGGTAGCTCTCCTGGAGGCATCCATAGTGCAGGCCTGAATTCCGTCACCGGCCAGGCCTGCCGATATCGACGCACAGGTGGAATGGTTCAGGAGAGCCATGTCGCATATCTGCGATGCGGCGATGCTTAGGGTTAAGCCCGGCCCTGCCAAGAAACAGGTGTACTGGTGGTTGACGGAGATCGCACAGCTGCGAGCAGCGTGTGACCGCTCGCCGCCGGTATACCAGGTTTCGCCGGAGGCGTTGCCGCCGGTATACCAGGTTTCGCCGGAGGCGTCGCCGCCCAGACAATGCGGCAGCCCGAGAGGCGGAGCTATATGAGGCGTACAAGGGGGCCAAGAGGACCCTCCAGAAAGCCATTAAACAGGCCAAACGACGGGCCCTTGAAGAGCTGCTGGAGTCTCTGGAGCAGAACCCATGGGGGCACCCTTATCTTGCGGTTAGGGGCAAAATCCGCCCAAGGGCGCCCCTACTGACCCAGAGTCTCCAGCCGGAGGGGATCCTGGGCTCCCTGTTCCCGGCGAGAGCGGAGGAACATGTTCCTCCGCGCATGGCTCCGCCTCAGACGCCTGACGCTGATAATAGCGAGAGTGATGTGCCCGAAGTCAGGGAGAGTGAACTGGGGGTAGCAGTGCTCCGGCTTAAAGCTCGGAAAAGCACTGCCCCCGGACCCAATGGCATTTCAGGCCGAGCATGGGTCCTGGCCCTTGAGAAACTAGGGCCTCGACTTGTGGCGCTTTTTAGCGCATGCCTCGAAAGGGGCCAGTTTCCAAAGGCTTGGAAGACGGGGAAACTGGTCCTTATCCGGAAGGCGAGGCGGCCGGCGGATCAGCCATCCGGTTACCGGCCGATCGTGTTGCTCGACGAGGTGTGCAAGCTCTTTGAGCGGATTATTGCAGAGCGCCTCGTCAAGCATCTCACGAACGTGGGGCCAGATCTGGCAGATAACCAGTTTGGTTTCCGCCGGGGGCGCTCCACCGTGGAAGCGATCATGTGCGTTAGGCACCTGGCGGAGGAAGTAGTCTCGCGGGGTGGGGTGGTGGTGGCGGTGTCTCTTGACATCGCCAATGCCTTCAACACCCTACCCTGGAGCTGCGTTAGGGAGGCTCTCGCGTATCACGGAGTGCCTCCTTACCACGGCGAGGACTCCGCAGACTCATCTACGCCCGGGACTACCGACCTCCATGATTGGGGCCTGAGGACGGCAGTTGGCCGACTCGCCGTCCTTACAGAAGCAGGCCGTGGCGGAGGCGTGTCGTATGTGCCCTCTACACACGCCTGCCAACTCACCGAAGCGGGATAAAACCCGATCCCACCAGCGAGAACCCTGGGGTTATCCTTTCGAGGGCTTACCCGGGGTGCCCGGCAACGGACACTTGGGGAGGACACCGTGCGGTTTTAGTCGATACACGACATAACCATCCCCGCTGGCCGGCGGGGGGGTATCCGAAGGGATTTCCGCACGTAAAAAAAAATATTGGGTCATTTAAAGAGTTTGGGAGTCAGGGTGTTTTTGATGGTCATATCGAATAAATTATTTTCAAATTTACCTCAAAGTAGCCTGTTCCCCTCTGTATTGTCACACTAAGTTTGAGTTGTCGTCGATCATGCAGTATTGGTTGCGAATATAATAGTAAGTTATTGAACTCCACAGATAACTGCTTTTTTGGCACATCCAGTAACATTGTAAGTACATCCCATACTAACATTAAACTTGCAGCAAATGGATACACCGTGTTTCCTAAACATTAAGTTATTTATTTTACCAAAGGCAATCAATGATGAAACTTAATCAACTAATTTTACATGTTTGTATTCTAAGTAAACTTAAAAAAAGAAGTACTATATAATTTACTATTTAATTACTGTACAAAAACAATTTATATCTGAATCTGGTTACCCCGTATCGAATTTCCTCCTAGATAACTATGTTCCTTATCATGTAAAGCTAGAGTTAAATTGCAATTGGCAGCGACCTTTCTACTTGCAGAGCGATATAACGGCATTGGCCTGAAACAGAGTATCAACATACGTCGAAGAACCACAAAAAGAATATAGTTAGCAGTTGAAAATATATTAAAAGACGTACCATTTTTCACCGTGCGCCCATTTAACAAAGTGAGATAAGAAAGGTGTACCAGTTGAAACTGGCATCTCAACTTTTGGATACAAAACCTTAACATCACAATTGTAACCTTCCATATACAACCTGAAATCATAATCTTATATAAAATTTACCATCTGCTTATTTGAGTAAAGTTTAACCAATTCTGATAAAATAAATTGCCAGGATTGATGATGCTCAAAAATTAAACAGAAAATTAAATTGTACACTATATCGAAATTTTAATATTATTTTTCAGGGATTATACTTACTTGCCAATAGCTTCAAGCAATAAAACTGCATTATCTGGGTGTTTTCTTCGGGTAAGCGGGATGTTTTTACAGTTAGCTGGCATTGAGCGCTTGAGAATTGCTTGTAGTAGCCCGTGCGGTGCTATTTCCACCAACACAGCATTATTAGGCACCAGTCGAGATGTCTCCTCGAAGAGCACCGAATTCTGCATATATTGATATTTGAAGCACGACAGAAAGCTACATAAAAAAATAAAAAGCATCTACGAAATACCCATACCAGTAAATTGTTTGTAAGATACTCTGCTGAACACAATTTTGCTATTGGCTCATTCCACCTGTCTTTCGGCACAGATGTTGAAAGCCAACGCTCACTTCGTGCCTTTGGAGATTTTATTGCGCCTTGTAAATATTTTAACAATCCAGGACCTGCATTCACAAACTATAAGTAAATATTAAAATAAGTAAATCTTGGTGACCTAATTATTTCCATTATCAACGCATTTACCTTCTTTCTCTTTAAACAATCTATAAGTGCCTATCCTAAGTCATTCCTAGTCACAACTAAGTATTAATTATACTGGGTCATAAGTATATGTCATAACTGATGCATTGTATTGTTCTTATTGTATATCCTTTTTATAGTCTTATTTTTCTTAAAATATAAGTTTCCGCGGTAGCCTAGTGGTATGGGTAATGGACTGCTGAGACGAGGTCTCGGGTTCGATCCCAGGTTTTACCATGGCACACACCAATGACTTTTCGATGCTTTTCGAAGTTATGTGTGTATTTATCGCAGCTTTATAAGTGCCCGGTTAATGGCAATAGGCTCGCCACCTATTACATTGGGACCTAAACATAAACTGGCGAAATGTGGGTGCTAGCACCTCTGCCTACCCCTTCGGGGATATAGGCGTGAGTTTATGTTATGTTATGTTATGTTATAAGTTTATAATAATATCCATCCTACCAGCATCAGCTATATAACGCGAGTGGTAGGCGATGTTAGAGCACGGCACTTCTTTAGCAAAGATTCCTTTAGCTGTCAGCTCTGCGACAAACTCACGCATCACATTGGAAGGTCCAGAAATTGTACTGGACTGAGGTCCATTGTGGCACGCTACTTGAATCTCCGGAGGGCATAATTTAGATACCTAAAAATATTAATTGAATGCTTTATTTACTTTCTATTTTAAACTGTAGTGATATTTTAAACCAATACTATTAAGTTTATATAACAAAACGGTGCAAAGGTCATCAAGGACATAACATTTCACACTGAATCATATTAGTCGATATTATGTCGGTCAACGTGAACGAAATACCTATCTCACCAAAATAAAAGTATCGATTTTGACTAATGTTAAAAATAATGTCTAACTAACTAGTTCGAAAATATATTTTTATTATATATGTATTTTCCTCACGTTGACAGACGTCGACCAAGATACTCAAGTGTGAAGTAGATTGTGGTAACTTTTACGCCACTTGGCACATCATTCACTAAGCCAGAAATTCAGCCTCACCTACAAGCCGGTACTCCTGCTGATTGACGGACGAGGCTTTAATGCTGGTTTTCCTCTCGGGGTTAGAAGGTCAGACGGCAAAGATTCCCATAAACGCCGTATAAGACGAATCACAAGGAGGAGAGGGAGTAAGCGAGCCCCGGACTCCAAGGTGACAGCCTGGGGTGAACTTAAGATGAATAATAAACTTACAATGTCGAGCTACATTCACTGAAAAGGGAGAAATAAACTACTTTAATAAAAAAAAACAACCGATTTCAATAACCAAAAAGGCACCGAAAAGTGTAAAATAACTTAATTACAGATTTAATACCAAAGATAAAAAAACAACTAAGACTTTTCTATTGAAGTCTGTGCCAAGCCAAATAGGAATTCCGATCCGGATCCGCCACATTATGAGTCTTCCCGTACAAGCGATAAGAATGTGTAAGCGTGAGTAAAGTCTCAACGTCTGCAGCAAAATACAACCGATCACGTACGTAATATATGTGACGCATAGATAAACAATTAATTTAAAATCAGGCACCACGCCCCATGCGCTCCCCGCAAGTCGTCTTCACGCCGTGAAGACAGAGTCCTCCACAGAGAGAGAGACTCCACAGAGTATGAACACTCTGTGGCTGCGCGCCAGCACTCGCACGGTTCTCGGTCGCGCGTTACCGCGTTGGGACGTAGATGTTAGGGAGTCGTCTTACCATCTATCTATACTATTATAAAATTGTGAATTAGTTGTGTCTTTAAAAATTGGGTTATGTTACAACGATCCAGAACACGAAAATTAGTATATAGTATATATTATAATTATTATACATATATATATATATATAGACATATATATTATATATATATATATATATATATATATATATATATATATATATATACCTAGTCAGGTCATAAGTATTGTCACACAGTAAAAAAATTTCTTTTAGAGAATGCTGGCCACAAAAAAGTTTATTGAATTCGAATTTCGAATTGTTCATGAAAATAAAAATGTATACTTTTTAGAATTTTACTAATTTTTAAATATGGAGTGGACGCTTAAAGAAGACCGTGTTGCAGTTATTGCGTTGCATCGTTGCGGTTACGCGCCAATTCAAATTTTTGACATACTGAAAAATTTGAATATAACCAAAAGATTCGTTTATCGTACCATCAAACGATACAATGAAGACTCTAGTGTAGATGACAGGTCAAGAAGTGGTCGCCCCTCGGTCTGTACGGACTCCAGCAGTGATAAAAGCTGTGAAGGCGCGAATTCAAAGAAATCCCAAACGTAAGCAGAAACTGTTGGCCCTTCAGATGGGGTTAAGCAGAACCACGGTGAAAAGGGTGTTAAATGAAGACTTAGGGCTTCAGGCATATCGAAGAAAAACAGGACATCGTTTAAATGCTCGTCTAATGGACCTGAGACTGAAGAGATGCCGCGCTTTGTTGAAGCGGTACGCGGGAAAAAAATATCGGGAAATTCTTTTTTCGGCTGAAAAAATTTTTACCGTAGAAGAGAGCTACAACAAACAAAATGATAAGGTGTACGCACACAGTAGTGAAGAAGCGAGCAACCCTATTCCGCGTGTCCAACGAGGTCATTTTCCATCCTCGCTCATGGTATGGTTGGGAATTTCTTATTGGGGCTTAACAGAGGTACATTTTTGTGAGAAAGGTGTAAAAACGAATGCAGTTGTGTATCAAAATACAGTCCTGACGAACCTTGTGGAACCTGTTTCTCATACCATGTTCAATAACAGGCACTGGGTATTCTAACAAGATTCGGCGCCAGCTCATAGAGCGAAGAGCACACAAGACTGGCTGGCGGCGCGTGAAATCGACTTCATTCGGCACGAAGACTGGCCCTGCTCCAGTCCAGATTTGAGTCCGTTAGATTACAAGATATGGCAACACTTGGAGGAAAAGGCGTGCTCAAAGCCTCATCCCAATTTGGAGTCACTTAAGACATCCTAGATTAAGGCAGCCGCCGATATTGACATGGACCTCGTTCGTGCTGCGATAGACGACTGGCCGCGCAGATTGAAGGCCTGTATTCAAAATCACGGAGGTCATTTTGAATAAACTTTATTGTCATAAGAATCTATGTTTTGTTAAGTTCATATTGATATATAAATGGTTACATAATGAATAAACTTATTTCAATTATTTTATATTAAACATGTGACAGAATTTATGACCTTACTGTATATTTATATATATATATAAGGTGTCACAAAATTAGGTCTCTGAATTTGGTGAGATGACTTGATATCGACAAAATATGTATTTGAAACAAAAAAAAAATCGGGTAAAGTAAAAATTTTTTTTTTAAATAAAATAAAAAAAAATGGAAAAAAAACACCACCAGCGACCAGCGTCACGTGACGCGACGAGCCCTTGACGGACGTGGTAGGCGTGCAGTCCTTCTCCTCGCAGTATTCTCCAAGCGGATGTGTGGGAAATACCTAATTCGCGACCAGCGTCACGTGTGCTCGTCGCGTCACGTGCCACTGGTCGCTGGTGGTGTTTTTTTTTTTCATTTTTTGTTTCTTTTTTTTAATTTTTTTTTTTTACTTTACCCGATATTTTTTTTTTGTTTTCAAATACATATTTTGTGGATACCAAGTCATCTCACCAAATTCAGAGACCTAATTTGGTGACACCTTATATATATATATAAATATACAGTAAGGTCATAAATTCTGTCACATGTTTAATATAAAATAATTGAAACAAGTTTATTCATTATGTAACCATTTATATATCAAAATGAACTTAACAAAACATAGATTCTCATGACAATAAAGTTTATTCAAAATGACCTCCGTGATTTTGAATACAGGCCTTCAATCTGCGCGGCCAGTCGTCAATCGCAGCACGAACGAGGTCCATGTCAATATCGGCGGCTGCCTTAATCTAGGATGTCTTGAGTGACTCCAAATTGGGATGAGGCTTTGAGCACGCCTTTTCCTCCAAGTGTGGACTAGAATAGGTTGATGATGATGATATAATATATATATATAAGCTATAAGTGTATGTGTGTGATGTGATGTATACATATATTAACTTGTCTGTCTGTCTGGTTATCTGTTCAAACATAGAAATATATATAATAATAGAACATAGAATTTATCGAACATAGAAACTATGGAGTCGCTTTGATTTTATGGGCTTACTAGCAGCTGATCCCTGCGGCTCCGTCCATCACGTGGAGATCGGTTATCCTTTTCTGGTCATCATCTATCATACAAATGCATCTATTCCATCTATCTTACCTATTCTAACGAATAAATTAGTGAATTGTAACAAAAATTCATTCATATGCAATTATTATTTATTTATCTAATAAGTCAAAATATCTCTCTATTTCATAAATGTTGTTTATTGTAATGCAAAAAATATAATTATAAATTTTAACGAACTATCATTAATGATTTTTTTTTTCTTGTGGAAAGCCCCCCGGGTACCCCCCACCGGTCAGCGGGGGTGGTTATGTCGGATTCGAAACGACTAAAACCGCACGCCGTCTCGGATCTTCAGACGCCGGGGTGTAAGGTTGCCCTATGAGGCATTTCCCTCGCACCCCGGCTGACCCAGGGCCATCTCCGGTTTCGAGATGGCCCCCTCGGGTTTGGGAACCATGGTGTCCCCATCTTGCCCCGGAAATGGGCCGCCCCGGCCTGCTTCTGCTGGGGTGACAGGCGGCCTCACCTGCCACCTCCAGGCCTGCGCTTATTTGCGCTCCGCCGCCTCCTTCTCGAGCATTATTTACTCGCAGAAGGAGGCGGCAGCTGCCCACGCACTTGCGCTCCGCACCATTGCCGCAATCATGCTACCGAGCTAGAGGACTCCCACCCCGATTGCTGACACGAGGTCACGCCTCGGAACGTCCCACAGCGGGCACTCTGCAAGCGTGTGCAGCCCCGAGTCCTCACTCGCATCGCAGTGATGGCACTCAGAGGATGGCTCCTTCCTGATCCGAAGCAGGTGGTCCCTGAAGTTCCCCTTATCGCAGATCACCTGCGTCAGTCGTTACGAGAGGCTTTCGTGTCACCTCTCGAGCCAATTCTTCATGACGAGTCTTACCGCCTCTATAGTGGCGTGCCCTGCGCTTGGTTGCCCAAGTCCTTCCTTCCACTTCACCAGGATGGCCTGGCGGAGCTGGGATTTGTGGGCCTCAATTTCTCGAAGCTCAGGATTCCGTCCCAGTTCCCGCGCCTCCTTGAGCCACTTGTAAAGGGCTGCAAGGGCTCTCGCCTCCAGATCCCATGGTGGAGTTCCGGCAAGGAGACTCGCCGCTTCGAAGGAGATTGTGCGATACCCCCTTATGACCCTGTTAGCCATCACCCGCTGCGGTTCCTGTAGCAACCGGGCGTTGTTGGTCTTTAGGGCCTTCGTCCATACTAGGCACCCGTATAGGGCCATGGACCGCACAATCTCCCCGTAGAGTCTCCTGTAGGAGTCATCGGGTCCCCTCATGTTGGGCAGCAGCTGCGCATGGGCGTTAGATGTGCCCTTCAGCGTAGGTACCAGACTTCGGAGATGTTTACCGAAGTCCCACCGGCCATCGAGTTGGAGTCCCAGGTACTTCAGTTGGGGCTCAATGACGATATGAATGCCTGCTGCTATAAGGCTGGATCCATCAGGTGGCATGCTTCGAGGCCCAGGAAAGAACAAGGCCTCGGATTTGTGCAGAGCCACCCCGAGACTCAGCCTCCGGATCCGCCCCACGACTTGAGCAATCGTGGTCGTGGCCGCTCGGAGGGTACTGCCAGCATTTAGATATTTTTACCAGCATTAGAAGTTTTGGATGCCGTTTCTCAAAAGTGCATGCAGACGTATCTATGCGACCGCCAACACGAATTAATCTATCTTTTCCTGAAACGGAGACAACCACAAAATTTTAATTTTTGCTGGAAGTTGTTTACCTTTTGTTATTAAATCATATTCCATAAGCAACGAGGGATATTATAACTGGCACTCGTGGTACTATAAGTCAGAGTATTTAACTCGAAACTTTCAATGGGTTGAGTTTCGTTTTCACACCTTAGGATACGTTGGAGCCCGCGGTCTCGTTTATGCACTAGATCCTGGTGGTACATTTTTTCAATATCCCCAGTTAATAGATATTTATATTGCCTAGCACGTATATGTATGACTAACAATGAGTCCTGTAAGGCCGGATCCACCGTTAAAATATCATTTAAAGAATAACCTAATGTAGAAGCCGCAGACCCATCGAACACTACGCGCAATTTAGTAGACTCACTCTCCTGCTTTAGTACAGCACGGTGACACAAATTATGAGTTATTCTTCTCTCATCTTTCGCTAATGAGAGATGCCCTAATTCAGCGTATTCATTTATGAATTTAGTGTATTCCCACTTTAAATTTGAAATTGTTTTTAGCTAGACTAGAAGTATCTCCTAAATAGTCTGGAGTATCTTTTAGCGACAGTTTCACACAGAACCTACCGTTGGCATTTCGACGAGCATGAGTGATGAAATGTTGCTCACAAGTCTTTTTATTTTCACTCATTATTTGCCGTTTTGGTACCTCTTCTAACTCCCAGAACTTATTCATGGAATTAAAATTCATATCACCTTGTGGTGACCAAGACCTAGAATGACATTATTCCAATGTGTAGCCTGGTTTGAAATATTCGAATAGATAGGCCCAAATATCATCATATCAGTCGTATGAAGTCCACTGCTGAACATAGGCCTCCCCCATCGACTTCCATTTCGACCGGTCTGTTCCACTGAGTCTCTGCGCTCTTTGCTAGGTCGTCTGTCCACCTTGCAGAAGGCCTTCCTACGCAGTGCTTGCCGTCACGTGGTCTCCTCTCAAGGACCTTTCTGCCCCAACGGACATCGGTTCTCCGAGCTATGTGCCCTGCTCACTGCAACTTCAGCTTGCTGACTCTCTCTGTTATGTTGGTAATTCTGATTCGTCTACGGATCTCCTCATTTCTGATTCGATCTCGTAGGGCAACCCCAAGCATAGTCCGTTTCAAAGCTAGCTGTGTGGCCCCGGGCTTCCTTATGAGGCCTATAGTGAGAGACCACGTCTCGGCACCGTAGGTCATCACTGGTTACACGCACTGATTAAAGACCTTTGTCTTCAAGGACTGCAGTATTTTGGACGAGAAGACGCTGCGCAGTTTCCCGAACGCCCACATATGATCCAGCCTAATTGTGAATTTTTTAATATTGGATTTTGTGGACTGAGGGAACGCTGTTCGTCACCCAGGATGTCCCAAAACAGGTCAGCGCCTATTAACATATCTGCCGGTGCTGGGTGATTGAATGTTGGATCAGCCAGCACTATATCTTTGGGTAAATTCAATGCGCTAATATTAACCGGATACCTCGGAATTAAACCGGTTAATTCGCTTAAAATGAAACATGAACAGTTTACACTATACTTATTATCTACAGAATTTATTTTGACATTACAGGTTTCATTAATATGCGAAGTAACTGTATTACCTATTCCTATGACCTTTAGCGAGTCAATTGGGAATGACGTTATTGATATTTTATCCTTTAACGTCTTGGAAATAAAAGATGATTGGCTACCATAATCTAGGGGTGCTCGAACCCCCGCCTTTCGATGGTTCACGGCATCTGAAACCTCAATCATAGCCGTAGATAACAGAATTTGGTTTGTGTTTCTGTTAGAAAAATTAGTGATAATTTCACAACTATTGATTATTCGAATTAGACGACATGACGGGGCGGTGCAACAAAGATGCCTTTTATTGCACTCACGGCACGGACCATACGACAGGTACCTACGTGATGTCCCTGCCTAAGACAGTTGACACACAATTTGTATTTATTAACCTCGTGTACCCTGTGTGTAACTTCGTCTAAGCCGTTTGCCTTAAAGAGAGGGCAGTCAAAAATGCTGTGATTGCTACTACAAACAACACAAAAATACTTATTAGACTCGCTACGATCATTATCTTTAGAATAAGATGATGCAAATGATTTTGTAAGATTATTTTGACTCTGCTTATACTTATTCGAGACAGAACTAGGCCGTACATTACCGTCCTGAGACTTGGACAGATTGATCTCGAGTTTGCTACGGCATCTGCACGGACAACTATAAACTTATAGAACTGCTCTAAAGTTAGGATTTCATTAACTAGGGTATTAATCCCACTTTTCTAAGGTATCGTTGGCTAATTTTGAAGATAGCGTGAAAATAATCATGATGACCCAGTTGTCCGTGGGTACACCTAAGCTAGTCAACGCATTAAAGTTTTTTTTTCTGTGTATCGTCGGAATGAATCTAGACTTTATTAAAAAAGAAAAAGAGTTTTGTAACAGCAGAATCGGCACCAATATATACGGCCTATCAAAATATTTACAATACAATCGGCTAAAAGTTATCTTTCAAACCATCAACAGTGTACTGTGATTACAAAAATAGTAAAAACTCCGAAGTAACTTTTACATCCGCCTTAAAAATCAAGTTTAAACAGTTGCGGAGTTCCTCAAGGGTGGGTGTTGGGGCCCTTGTTGTTCCTACTTTATATAAATGACATCAGTGAGAATCTTATGCATGACTATATACTCTTTGATGATGACACGACACTCATGATTAAATGGAAAAATAAATCTGAAATAGAAGATGAAACTAATAATGAATTAAATAGGGCCATACAATGGCTACAAAATAACAATTAACAACTTAATATTGATAAAACGAAAATAGTTAATTTTAAAATGTATAATTCTAAAGCGGCTTTAGCAAATATTCAAATTAACAATTCACTGATTAAACCCGTCGATTCCACTCTATCCCTTGGGATAACTATAGACAAGAATCTAAATTGGAAAGCGCATGTTGAAAACGTATGTGCAAAATTACACAAGTTTGTATTCGCTTCAAGATAACTGAGACAAATAGCTTCCAGAGAGAAGGCTCTGTCTACGTATCACAGATACATTTCATCAGTACTACGATACGGAATCATTGTGTGGGGTAACTCGGTAGAAATGCAGAGAGTACTAATAGCACAAAAAAAAATGTGTTCGAGCACTGTATGGAGCTAAATACATAGAACAATGTAAACCACTTTTCAAGGAATTGAAAATCTACCAGTTCCTTACATCTAAATTTCTGAGATGCGCCTGTTTGCAAGAAAATATCCACAAATGTTTCCTCTACATGACGAAATGTTAAAAAAGACAAATAGTAGAGATCCTTATAAGATTTTAGTACCCCGGTTTATACATCTATATTCCGCAAATGCATACTGTATGGCCATTAAAATCTACAATAAACTACCAGTTGGTATGAGTGTGTTACCTTTGAATAAATTTAAATACAATATATTTAGTTTCCTAATAGATAAGGGTTTGTATTCGTCGGGAGAATTTATGGATATAAATTTTAATATTATAGATATAATGATTGATGTTTAATATTAATTTATAACAATGGTATGACTAATTAAATAATTAATTGATTGCATGTGTGACTTAAGCTTTATTGACATTCATTGTTATTATTGTAAAACGTTACTATTTCAACACCTAATACGACAAAATATGTATGAACACATAACATAATATAAGATCTCGATGTACTTACCATATTCATAGAAATAAATAATTCATTCATTCATTCGTATGTATTCCAAAATTCCAAATAATAGACAATTGACATTTGACGTCATGTTCGATCATACACTCGATAATTTCACATTTTCTGTTTGATTTTGAGGAGTTTCCTGCTGCATCTCTAGAGTTCTAGGTCCAATATTAACAAAATTTATATGGCACTAACTTGGACTTAAACCGAGAATAGAATATTCAAAATGTTAAAATCCGATCATTCGATCGTGCGCACCGGGCCGAACCGGTTCACCTATACCTGCGTTTTGCTACTAGTCCATCCTCTTGTGTGTGTGCGTGCGTGCCTATCGGTGTTATCTGTTACTAATAGGTTCGTGCACAGAGTAGTGTTGCGTCTAGAGAATATGACCACAAATAATAGTACCTTCGACTGCAGCAACTTTGATCCTCCAACAAGACCTAGTGAAATGAGTGCCGATGGATCACTGTTGGAGAAGGAATCACCGCCTTCCTATGTCACCTTTCGTAAGGGTATGTCACGCAACGATGGTAGCAGTCTGCGCGAGGAGTTCCGAAAACAATTTCAAGTTTTTCAGTCAAATATAACATCTCTGCTTGTAGACTGGTTCTCGAAACAGGACGCTAAATTTTCTTCCCTCCTCTCCGAGTTTGAAGCTTTAAGCGTCGCCACTAAATTCATCAGTGACAAGTACGATGACCTCGCTAAGACATCACAGGAAACCAGTGCTCGCGTGATGGAGCTTAAAGGACAGCAACGGGCAAGCGACCAACGCGTGGCTGTATTGGAGGCAAAGCTCGAGTCCTTTGAACAAAAGTGTCGCAGCTGCAACATTGAAGTGAGTAATTTACCTGAAAAACGAGGCGAGAACCTAGTTTCAATTGTCGAGAGTATTGGCAATGTAATAAATCTGCCCATTTCAACCCGTGAGATAATTGCAGTTCACCGAGTTCCTCAAATGAATGCGAGGACCGCTAGACTTAAAAATTTGATTGTGAAATTTGCTAGTCAAATAGTTCGAGATAACTTCATTTCTGCGGCACGTCTTAAGAAAAATATTACCTCTGATGACCTAAAGATAATTGGTACTCCGCAAAAAATATATATTAACGAGCATCTCACGCTGCAGAATAAGAAATTGTTTCGCTGTGCCAGAGAATTGGCAAAACAAAATGGTCACCGATTTGTTTAGGTTAAACACGGTATTATACTCGTCCGAGCCGATGTTTCTGAAGCAGCTTTCACTGTACGCAGTGAGAAAGATCTATTTAAATTAAAGCCTACTCTTCTGGTCACTGACTATATTTACTCGTGTTGCAGTGATTTGGATTCTCTGTCGCTTGCATTGCTCTGTGAATCTGCTAATGCTTTTATTGCCATATGTTTTTTATGTACCTACAATCTTATAAAATGTTATTGTAAAGGAAAAAAACTTTCATGGTTTATATTCAAATGTTGCGTTATTTGTTTGTTGTTGTCATTGCTATTGTAATCTGCGCCCTTAATGTGTTAAAGCTAGAACTTTTATTATATATAGACCTAAATAGTTCGCAGTGCGTTGTGGTATACGGAAGATGTGACTTGTTATTTGCATTTTACGTTAATTGTAGTGTGTGGTTACTTTTTACTTGCAGGGATCCAACACACTATATTACCTCGTTTAATTGCAGTCAAAATGTGAAATGTGTGTTAATCTCAATAAATTCGGATACCTTTATTACTCACCTTCAGTGTTTAATACTCGTCCACAAACTAATAAAATGTGTATCGGCTTGTTGTGAAAAAATATGTTGCATTCTTTACATTAAAATATCGTGTTTTGTGACTGCAACGGTGGTGAAGGTTGGTAATGTATTAAAATTTAAACTTTCATTTAATATTGACGTGAAGGGTACCTGTGTGGGATGTGTTTTTTCTGTTACGTTTTGCTCTGATGGTTTGTGGTCGGAGTTTGCCCCTAGATATCTTACGCATTGTATTGCCCTAACTATTCATATTATGTACGAGTTAACCTCATCATATTTGTTCAGTCTAGACTCCAAATTTTTTACTTTTTAACTACTACCTGAGTGCTACATTAATTTTTACCTACATTTTAACTTTCACTCATGGATAAGATTAAGTTGTCTTTTTACTATCAAAATTTTCGTGGGCTACGCACTAAACTACACACACTATTTATGAATATTATGTCCTTTTCGTACGACGTCATAGTCCTGACGGAGACTTGGATGACTGCGAATGTAGTGGATAGTGAGTTTATCGACGATCGTTATTTGGTTTTTAGATCTGATCGTAATCGTGATGCCACTGGCAAGCTGGACGGTGGTGGTGTGGTACGTAAGCCTCGTCCCAAACTCAATTATTACAAAGCAAACTATGAGTTAATCAACAAAGATTTTTCTGAATTAGACTGGGGCGAGATACTCCATGATCTCCACGCTGAAAAATCGGTCGAAATGTTTTATGAGATTCTGTATGGCGTTGTCAAAATTCATATTCCCCTTGGTCGACCCAGGAATTCACACTTTCCTGTTTGGTTTACACCCGCTCTAATCCGTATTTTTAAACACAAAGACCGGGCTTGGATAAAGTGGAAAAAATACAATAATGTATCAGACTATGAAACATTCTCCATTTACCGTGAACACTTTAAAACTGAGTGTCACAAATGTTTTCAGCGGTATATGGCTTCGGTCGAGGACAGCATCCCTATAAACATAAAGCATTTCTGGACGTACATCTCGCAAAGGAAGGGTAAAGCGAACATTCCAGCAAATATGTATCTTGCTGACGAGCACTCGAGTGACCCTACCGTGATATGCAACATGTTCTCCAAACACTTCACTTCCGTTTACGAAACCTCCTCCCTTGTACCTGAACTCTGGGAAGCTCCTACGTTATTTGCACAAAACTCACCTTGCTTGTCTGACTTAACCTTAACTTCGGATGCTATATTAAAAGAAATCAAAAATATGAACGTCAACAAGGGGCCTGGCCCTGATGGGATACCCCCAATTTTCTTAAAAAAAATAGCTGATCACATCATATATCCTCTCTCTATTATTTACAATAAATGTTTGCGTGAAGGAGTATTTCCTAGAATTTGGAAACGCGCTCTGATAACGCCCGTATTTAAAAGCGGTGACAAAAATGATGTAACAAACTATCGTCCCATCTCTATCTTGTCTACCATGTCGAAACTTTTTGAGAGCCTTGTCCATAGTGAACTATACCCACACATTCACAACATTATTGTGCCTGAACAGCATAGTTTCGTTAAACGGCGCTCAACTACTACCAACCTCATGCTTTTAACTAACTATCTTTTTAAGAGCATGGATGACAGGGTTCAAGTTGACGCTATGTACACGGACTTCCAGAAAGCGTTCGACAAGGTGGATCACAAATTGCTCCTGGACATAATTGCCTTCAATGGTATCCGTGGTAACCTACTACGCTGGTTCATGTCTTACATTTTTAATAGGACTCAAAAAATTGTTATCAATGGCTTCGAATCTGATTCCATAACCGTCACCTCAGGGGTGCCCCAGGGATCTATCCTGGGACCCTTCTCTTAGTTTTATTCGTCAACGACATTGGCCATTGCTTTGTTAACGCAAAGTTTCTAATTTACGCTGATGATATCAAAATGTATAAGGAGTGCTTTAGTACATACGATTGCGCACTTTTGCAGGATGACCTTAACCGGCTTTCTCAATATTGTTCCACTAACAGGTTACACCTTAACATACCCAAATGTAAAGTTATAACCTATACCAAAAAGAAGAAAGTCATAACACACAACTACACTTTGCATGATATTGTTTTGGAGAGGGTTGATTACATTCGTGACTTGGGCGTTACTCTTGATTCAAAATTACATCTAGATTTACATATTGTCAACATTGTTAGTAAAGCATTTCGAATGTACGGCTTTGTCATGAGGTCTTCCAAAGATTTAAAGTGCCCATCAACCTTACTACTCTTATACATGACTCTTATCAGATCGCAATTGGACTTTGCTGTCCCAATTTGGGATCCTATTTATGACAAGTATGTAGATGCACTTGAGAGGGTTCAAAAAAAGTTTTAAAATTCTATTCACTACAAATTTCACCACTCGAAATGTCCATACAATTGTCTTCTTGAAGAGTACGACATTTTAAGCTTGGAGTCTAGACGCAAACTGCTCATGTGTATGATGTTACACGGCTTATGCAATAATAGGTTTGATTATAGCGGCATAACTAATCAGTTGTGTTATGTGGTGCCTAGAACTGTATTGCAGCGCGAGGTGCGCGTACCCCGGTTGTTCTACACTGCCATTTGCAGAACGAATGCCGGTGTGCGGGCTCCTCTCCGCCATATCGTAGAAACGTACAACGAATACCTCGCCGATATTGATATTTTTGCACAGTCACACTATAAATTCAAAATTGCAGCAATTCAAATGTTAAAATCTCTGTCGATTTTTTTGCTATTTCACTATTTTGTTTGTCTTTTTACCACATGTATAATACAACTTCAACATGAAGTGCGCACGATTTATTTTTTAACATAATTGTTAGTTATCATATACAATGTCGCGGATATTGCTGTGGGTTATACGTTCACGCAATATTTATAACTTACTCTAATTTTATACTAGCAATGTACCTTTTTTTTTTTTTTTCGTGCGGAAATCCCTTCGGACACCTCCCCGCGTGCCAGCGGGGGCGGTTATGTCGGGCTTGAACCGACTAAAACCGCACGCCGTCTCGGGTCAACGTGTAACTGTTTTATGTCCCAATAAATAAATAAATAAAATAATATAATTTTCAAATTCGGTGCATAAATGACGGAACTATTGATGAACATAAAAAAAATATAGATACAGTCGAACTTAGAACCTCCTCCTTTTTGAAATTGGTTAAAAAGAGGAAACTTCGCTGCAATATAAAGTGATGTCAAAATACTTATCTGTAGAATATACTGCTTCCGGGCTGTTTGGCCGTGGTCCATCGGAAACTTGAATTCCAGTCGTTTCGTCGATCACTGCGGTCGACATCTTCAGTGGTACAGCTCGGGACGCCGTCGAGTGCGGAGAACCTTCCTCGGCGGCGAACAACTCGCTGCGACTGATGTAGCGGCCCGAGTCACTGGCGTTTTTTTTTTTTTTATACCACTAAGGTGGCAGACAAGCAGACGGCCCACCTGATGGGAAGCGGTTACCGCGGCCTATGGACGTGTGCAACACCAGTGGCGTCACACTCGCGCTGCCGACCCTGTAAAGGAAAGGGGATGAGAAAGGAGTTTGGGAGGGGATGGGAAAGGAGTTTGGTTTATTTATAGGCGTAGTTGGTGGGGGGAAACAACGTGATCGGTCGTGATTGGTTGAGAGCTACGTAACCAATGCGCTCGATCCTGATTGGTAGAGGCTAAGCAAGTAGAGAGCACTGAGAGCCGCGCGTCATCAAAATTCATCCATCATTCAACCGAGCGCATCGGTTGCGCAGCTCTCAACCAATCACGACCTACTGCGTCTATAAATACGCCAGTGACTCGGGCCGCTACATCAGTCGCAGCGAGTTCGCCGCCGAGGAAGGTTCTCCGCACTCGACGGCGTCCCGAGCTGTACCACTGAAGATTTCGACCGCAGTGATCGACGAAACGTCTGGAATTCAAGTTTCCGATGGACCACGGCTAAACAGCCACGAAGCAGTATATTCTACATGCAACGCCGGCCGTGAAAGCCTTAAGATTTATATAAAGTATTTATCATTAACGAGTATTCAAATTTTACCTACTAAGACCGTAGTATCCGTTCAGTCCAAACTAGATCAAAATTATTATCGAATATTTAATGTGAGGATCTCTAGAAATGCTCGTCAAAAGTTACTTAACAAAACAAAAAGAAAACCGATATAAAGGGAAAGAAAAATCACACGCATAAAACCTTACTTCTTCGTAGCCCATGCCAACGGCAGCCATAGAACCGTGTATGAACTTGGTCTTCAGCGACACCAAACCACGGTAGTAAGCAGATAGTATCATTTCCTCTGCAGTCAAACAACCGTCAGCATAGGCGCAACCTAGTTCACCCACGCTATGTCCTATAAGAATTGAAATCCTTTAGAAGTTTTATGTCTTTGTACATCAGTTTAAACTGTGCTAAATAAATCATTTTGTTACCAATGATTCCATCTGGCTTGAATCCTAGTTCATGAAGAATGTCAGTGAGTCCAATTTGAATAGCAGCTATTCCAACAAACGAGTTTAGTATATTGTTAAAAATGGTTTCATCATTCGATGTAATGACATTAACAATATCAAGTCCTTTGGGCTCCAAAGCTTGTCGGCATCTGCAGTTAATGATAAGGTTAATGAATACTAAGCAATGAAACTTGAATAAGATGTGTCGTTATACGACTTAGTTCTGATTCCCCCATTCTTTTCCCCGAAACTTATCAAATTAATATCGTTTAATATAAAGTTTCACTATCAGCCCTGAATTTTAAATTCAGGGGGAACTTTATAGGAACTTTTTCCAAAAGAAAAAGTGGTTTAATTCAGATCCATTCAGCCCTTTTGGCGTGATTGAGTAACAAACGTCTATCCATTTTTCTACCCAAATGTATTTCATTATTAGTAGTAAGATAATCCGAATTCGTTGGAATATTTTTTACTTCGTACCTTTCAATAGCAGCTCCAAAAATAGGTATACGCATCAGTTGCTTGCCCATGCCAGCCCACTGAGAGCCCATACCGCTATAAACAAACCACAGCGGCCGTCTCGCGTTGTCAAAGTAATCAGCGTTTTCGAGTAAACTAATAGTTTTCTGTTCGTCATCCGTCTCTAAAATAATATAAATGTTTTTGATACTTAAGACGAAGTGGTAAGTCCAGAAGCGTAAAAGAGGTGTCTTAGAAACAGTTTTTGGGTATCAAATGCTAAAATACATGAAATGATATTCCTACTGTCGTAAAGTTAAATAAATGCTTTGTATTGTTATACAATTCGAAACACGATTAGAGTGATTTGCCTCGATAGAAAAAAATCGTGAATATCGTAAAAAATCGTGATTTTATTAGAATGAAACAATTTTACGGCGATTGTAAAGAAAAAACAAGTGCAAAATTTATATTTTCATAAACCTTACATCAAATCCCATATGGTAGTACAGATGGTTTTCTCTTAAATAGAAGTTAATTATTTTAATTATATAAAACATATAGTTAGAGCGCTTGCGTGCGAGCTCAGTCGGCCCCGGGGCTTCGCCGCGAGTAGACACGTACTGCTTCGTCGCGCTCGCTCGCTCGCTAGTGATTGCATTTTGATGTAAAATGGGCAATAAAAGCATTAGAGGAAGGAAAGTATCCCGTTAGCGGAAAAGAAGGATCGCCCAAAACAATCTATCTCAGTGAGTATCTACGTACACATAATTACATTTATTATTTTCTTAGTGCTAGTAGGAATGCTAATAAAGGTCACCGTACACTTAACCGGGTACCGGTATCGACATTATCTTGTCTCGATACCATTTATTGTTTTCTTAGTATGGTATGAGTATGAATGCTAATAAGAGTCACCGTACACTTGACCGGGTATCGGCATTGTCTTGTATCGATACCATTTTTTTTCTCAGTATGAGTGGGAATGACGCGAGACAAGACCATCTTCACGTTACAAGAAAATTAACGTGACACGTATTAGATCTATTGAAAAAGTTTAATATATATAAAATAAAAAAAATTCTTGTAATGTGCACGGTGTCATACAACCACCAATCTAACTGGATTTCATGTGTCGGACAAGAAAAACTTCTTAAAGTGTGAAAATGGTTAAAGGGTATATACGTGAATCTTTTGTTGTGGTGATTTAAATAGGTATTTGGAAATTACTTATGTTTGATAAACTGAAAAAAAATTAGAAGACTTACTGTTTTGCAGATTACGAGCATTGGCTGAGCAAACAAATTCGAAAAAAAATAGTTCAGAGACTCCTGTTCAGGTGTCATCTACGTCTATTGTACATTTAACAGCGTAAGGCCATAACCATTTATCAAAACATAAATTGCAGTTGTCGAGTGGGAATAAACATTAGGAAGTACAGTTTTTTTTTAAGAAATAATAATAAGTACCTACTTACATTGCAGAACTCAATCATTACTAGACCAAAGTGCACCAACGGAACTGACTCCTGTGTATGCCGACGTGTTATCAGCCACTTCTAATACCTTACGTTCAGAAACTCCATTAGAGTGAGTGTCAAAGCTATTTTTTCACAACTTATATTCATTGTTTATATTCATTCGTTGGTGGCTGAACTCCACCGTAACCACTCGCGCGATCTTGACCAAATTTACTACGGTGCTAGTGTGGACACTGAGGAGTGTTTTGAAGCAAGATCACCGAAAAACAGTTTCACGAGGGCGCCCTCGTGAAACCTCGTGCCTTAGCTAAGCGCGCGACCGTAGTAAGATGTCTTATTTTCAAGTAAGAGTCCTGCTCGCTCAGCTCAATTTATTTCAATCGCACCCTGCACTGAATTCCTAGTATAGTTATTAGTACATACATAGTTATTAGTACATACAACATAGTAATTAAATAATCATTGAGAGATTTGTAATATGCCTTGTTACGTCCACGTACCTTTCAGGTCCATAGATAATATTGACTTTGAGGAAATTAGTGGCAGGAGAATAGTGGACATCGGCTATTTTTTGAAACAATTGAAAGAAATAGAGCATGAATTTGTATATAAATGCAACTACAGTCATTTAAATTTACTACGGGAAAGGAGTACGGGTCAAAAATCTACTGCAAATCACTATTATTTTATATATATTAAACTTTTTCAATAGATCTAATAAGTGTCACTTTATTTTGGAACTCTCTTTTTACGTTTTAGAAAACATTGAAATAAAAGCATTAAAATAAATAAATAACTTAGATTTTTTAGTCCGCTGTACCTACATTGGTTTGTTTGAAATTGAACCCAAAACTTGTGGCAATCAACTGACCTTTGACGACTTGCGGAAGACAAGAATTTTCCTGCATGCATTCACATTATAAGAAATATCTGATCAGACATTTCTAATCGTACACAACAAATTTTATTAGTATTAAGATGGTCTAATTGATTTCATTTAAAAAAAAAGTAAGAATTACTTTTCTTTTGTAAATTACATACTTATAATACATATAGAAACGTGTGTCAAAGACCAGAAACAAATATCAGTGGTCCACACAAATATTTGGTCCCAGCGGGAATCGTACCCGTAACCTCCTGCATCGTAAGCTGCCCGACCACGCTACAGAGGCTAATACGTACGTACAAATATACGGTGATCATTTCACTTCTACTCATACTGGGGAAAAATAAATTGGTATCGATACATAACAAAACCAATATTACCGATAGCCAGTCAAATGTACGTTGACCCTCAATTTCACGTCAACTCATTATACTGATGAAAAAAAAAATGGTATTTGTAAAAGACAATACATCGGTATTGTCTTTTACAAATACCATTTTTTTTTTTCATCCGGCCAAGCCGGCCAGCCGGTCAAGTGTACAGTGACCCTTATGGTCCGCGAACATAAAGCGCGGGGTGAAGATGGTTGCCCCGCGCATGCTCCCGCCGCACTTCATACCTCACCCCCTCACAAACGCGATGCGCGTGTTCCCACTTCATCTTAACAGAATTTTGGGATTTTTGGTACTGGAGCTAATTTAATCCTCACTCCTATTCCTGTCACTTTTACTCTAAAATAACATGCTGTTATTTTAAGGTGTGGAAACCCTCACGGCTTCACCCCATCGTTGGCAATGATGGGGTAAAGCCCGTGGGGGTTTGCCGGGGGGCGTGCCGGAATCGGACTGACTAAAACCACATGGTGTCCTGCCCAAGTGTCCATTGCTGGGCACCCCAGGTAAACCCTCAAAAGGATAACCCCAGGGTTACCTCGCCTGGTGGGGTAGGGTTTTATCCCGCGAAGTGAGTTGGCAGGCGTGTGTAGGACACACACGACACGCCTTCGTCATGGCCTGCTTCTGTAAGGACGGCCAGTCGGCCAACTGCCGTCCTCAGACCCCGATCATGGAGGTCGGTAGTCTCGGGCGTAGACGAGTACGCGGCATCCTAGTCTCGGGCGTAGACGAGTACGCGGCATCCTAGCCGCAGACTGCAGACATCGGGGGGAAGGGTTCTCTCCCGCTCCCTCTCCGTCGTCTCTTTCGCGCGCGTTACCTGCTCGCAGAAAGAGGCGGCGGCATGCCACTTGCTCCCGTCGGAGACCACGGCTCTCACCATGGTCTCCAACGAGAGAATGTCCACGCCCAGGACCGCAACGAGATCTCGGTGTTGACTCGCCCACGCAGGGCACTCCACCGACGTGTGGAGCGCCGTGTCTTTGCCAGGATCCTCGCAGTGCTGGCACTGCGGCGTTGTCTCTTGGTGGATGCACCACGGATACTTACCGAAGCACCCGTGTCCGGTAACTATCTGCTACATCCGGTAGGAGAGGTCACCGTGGTGCCTCTCCAACCACTCCTTCATGATCGGCCTCACCCCCTGCCTGGTGCACCGGCGGCGCGCGGTCACGCACGCTGCTCGCAGCTGCGCGATCTACGCTGACCACCAGTACACCTGTTTCTTTGACAGGCCGGGCTTTACCCTAGGCTTCGCCGCATCGCAGATTTGCGACATAGCTCTCCTGAACCATTCCGCCTCGACATCGGTAGGCCTGTCCGGTGACATAATCTAAGCCTGCACTATGGATGCCTCCAGGAGAGCCTCCCAATTCAGGCGTCTGAGCACCCAACGTGGATCCGGGAGATTCGCAATAGTCGGCGGCAGGGTAGGTGGAGGGGAGACGTTGAACTGAATGTATCTGTGGTCGTTCAACGTCTCCTCCTCCTATTCCTCCACCACGCGCCAACCCTGGACGCGGCGAGTTCAGGGATCGCAAATGCAACATCCACGACCGAACTGTGCCCCCGCCGCTCCCAGGCGGCGACACTTCCCCGGTTGAGGACCTATAGGCCCCGGGTGTTGGCCTATTCCTCCAGAACTAACCCCTTGTCATTGGTTTCCCGGGAGCCCCAAGCCAGAGACCACGCGTTGAAGTCTCCCAGGACCAAGACAGAGCGAGGACGGCACGCAGCGAGAACGATGTCCAGATCAGCGAGCCATAGCTCAAGCTCATACTGGTCATGGCTTGACGGGAAGTAGACGGCCACGACAGCCATTCCCTCATAGTCCGCCGCGATACAGCCTCGGCCTCTGGCAATGACTGCAAGGCGCGAGGTGTCTGCGGCGGAACCTCCGAAGACGGTGGCTACGCCGTCCAGGTCCAACAGGCTTCCGGGGTGGACCCAGTATGGCTCAGTGACCACGACCACGTTGATAGACCACTGCACGATGCACTGGTACAGAAGATCCTGAGCACCGGTACAGTGGTTTATGTTCGCCTGTGTTCGGTGTGTCCAATAATGGACGTCCATTTCCGCATCCCGCCGTGAATGTGGCCGCTCTTGAGCAGCACCCCCACTACCCGGTGTGGACGAACGGGGCTTTGGCCTCAAAGCGGCGCAGGTTCGGCTGTCCACCCGGTGTTCCGCCGCTTTGCCCTCCGCTACGCATTTGTAGCAGCGCGGCGGAGCTTCACAAGCACTGGCCTTGTGACCGGGCTGACTGTAGCGGAAGCACCGACCCCACGGTGTCTCCCGCTGTGTACTGCACGCCCACATGCCCCACAGCCAGACACCTAAAGCACCTGGTCTCGTGGGGCTGCAGAAGATGCACCCGCGCCTTTAGGAAGCCCCCAACGAGGAGGCTCCTTTCGTCCGCAATTTTCTGCGCCGCTGCGACGGGGCAGTTGACGACTGCCGTGCCGTGACCGGTGGAGCTGTAGCGGATTTCTCCAGTTCTCACTTGGGGCAGCCGCCCGACTTCCACGACGGCGGAGATAATTTCCTCCGTCTAAAATAACAACATCAAATAAAGACGCCAAACATTATATTCAACCAACAAATAACAGAAAAAGAAACTAGTTTATTGTGAAACTCGCAAAGAATTTACTAAGACTATCATTTATTTTATTTTTATTTATTATTGATCTTAATGTACAAGTACATAGGCGGATTTAATGCCACAGGCATTCTCTACCAGTCAACCAAAGGTGGTGCAGAGAAAAACTTAGTAGGTGCATTATTGAGAGCAACAATGATTGATTAAATACAACTACAAATATAATACTGTACAGTAATATCATGCCTACACTACAGTATGTATCAGTATCTATTCATATTGATAAATAAATATACATACATATAAATAAATATACCATATACATAATAATCTTCTTCTTCTTCTTCTCTTATATATAAAAATGAATTGCTTTTCGTTAGTCTCGCTAAAACGCGAGAACGGCTGGACCGATTTGGCTAATTTTGGTCTTGAATTATTTGTGGAGGTCCAGAGAAGGTTTAAAAGGTGCTATCGATTGAGGCAGTACGAAGTCTGCCGGGTCAGCTAGTACACAATATATAACAAATCATAAATTCAATAAACATAAATTAAAAGTATGAGGAATTTGAAATTATTGCCGTGGTGGTTCAGCCAGTTTGTCGGGAAGTAATTGGCGAACTTTGGCCTTGAACACATGATTGCTGGTTCCTGATTTCAAGAGGGATTCCTATACAATCTGTACTCCTTTGGAACGCGTCCAAAGGAGTACAGATTGTATAGGAAAAGAAGAATGAATAAACGCAGATGTATGTGCAGGATACATTAAAAGAAGATTATATTTTGAGCGAAGATCTCTATCATGGTTTGTAAAAAGGTACTGAAAGAAAGGCGTTAGGTAGATAGGAGGAGTAGGAGATGTAAGAATTGAATAGAGAGTAGTAAGTGCACGTAGATTGCTACGTTGACGGATCGGCAACCAATTTAAAGTAAGATTATTAATTCCAGTCAGTAAAATGACAAGTGCAACTGCCACTGATACAAAAAAGGGTGACCCGCTACAATAGTGATGTTCGGCAATCAATAGACTTAGATATTTAGTCATGCTTTATTTTATTAGGTATCAAAGCGTTTTTTATTGTAAATATTTAATTTTCACAAATTACTTACAAAAATTTCTACTAAATTCACGGACAGTCGAAACGATACTGACTTTTTAGGGTTCCGTTGCCAAATGGCAAAAAACGGAACCCTTATAGATTCGTTATGTCTGTCTGTCTGTCCGTTCTGTCCGTGCCCATGGCAATTTTAATGGATGGGGCCCTCCGGCGTCCCCGTAAAAATAGTCACGTAAAAATTTAATTTTAATGTTAGCGCTATTGTTCAACTCTTGTATGTCACACGCTTATTTGCCGGCGGATATGATGAAAACGATCATAGTTCCCATTGTAAAAAACAAAACGAGTGACATATCGGATAGGACCAATTACAGGCCAATCTCTTTAGCCACGACTGTGGCTAAAGTCTTTGATAGTTTGTTGAGCAACTACCTGACAAATAACATTACATTACAGGATGCTCAACATGGTTTTAGGAGGGGTCTATCTACGGAAACAGCAATTTTATGTTTAAAAAAAACTGTAGCATATTATACAGACAACAGAACACCTGTGTTTGCATGTTTCTTAGATATGTCCAAGGCTTTCGAGATGGTCTCATATGATAAGTTATGGTCTAAACTTTCTGATGCTAACATCCCTACTGAGTTAATTTGCATTTTCAAATATTGGTATAAACATCAAGTAAACTGTGTAAAATGGGTAAATACTTATTCTGATGAATATGTCATGGAATGTGGTGTTAGACAGGGTGGGTTATCCTCACCCATGTTGTTTAATATTTATATAAATAGCCTGATTGCCGAGCTCAGAAGTGTGCATGCTGGCTGCTATATGGACGGAGTAGCATTTAATAATATAAGCTACGCCGATGACATGGCACTGCTGAGCCCGTCAATGGCGGGACTTAAGAAATTGATCAACATATGTGAACGTTACGCTGAGGAGCACGGCTTAGGGTACAACTCAAAAAAAAGTCAATTGATGATTTTTACAGCGGGTACAAAGGTCTCGGATAACTACCCTAGTGTAACTTTGTGTGGTGTTTCCCTGAGTCGTGTTCATCAGTTCAAATACTTAGGACATGTGGTAACGGACACTATGAAGGACGATCTAGATATAGAGAGGGAACGAAGAGCGTTGGCAGTCAGATGTAACATGGTGGTTCGAAGGTTAGCACGCTGTACTGGTCCAGTTAAAATAACTCTGTTTAAATCTTACTGTCGAAACATTTTACACGTGTAGCCTTTGGACCAACTGTACTCAGAGGGCCATCAATGCTCTTCGCGTTTCAGTACAACAATGCGTTCAGGATGCTGCTGGGGTTGCCGCGCTTCTGTAGCGCGTCCGGCATGTTCGCGGACGCACGCACAGACGGTTTCGCGGCGATCAGACGCAAGCGAGCTGCGTCTCTGCTGCAAAGAGTGCGCGCCAGCACCAACAGCCTCCTGAACGTTATTGCTAATAAACTAGATTGTCCTATTATAAAATACCTGAGTCAATTACATGTGCACTAACATAGCTATAAGTTACTTATTGTTACTAACAAAATATGGATGAATATCTGAAATAAATAAATAATTATTATTATTATTATAAACCACTGATGTAAATAGTTACCCAAAACTATTAATCATATAATGTGCATTTTAGTTACATATCTAATAAGTTTTATTTTCAAGAGCATGGGTTTATACAAATATTTATAATGAAATAACATTTTGTTCTGGATCTGGATATACACTAGTGTCTGGTGCTGCATGTGCTATACTGTTACTTTTAGTTAGATCCATTTCTTCACTTTCGGAGCACTGTTCACTCGCGTTTTCATCAATAAAGTTATCATTCTTAAAATACTGACTAATTTTAGGTAACTTTTTACTTTTTTCTTCAGTCTCCCTCTTTCTCTTTCGTTTTTCGCTCCCACTTAAATATTTACTAGAGCTAGACATGTTGATATTTAACTTTCACAATTAACTTTATTTTACATCCATTTGCAGGTTCAATAAAACAAAAACTACGAAAAATCAAAGATACAGATGACTAACTGTTATTACAACCAAACAAAACATGCGCAATAGAGCCCTCCGTAAATAAAAAATATACATCCGGGATTCCCCTACACTGAGAGGGTTGCCTTATAAAAAAACTTTTTTAAGTCCGTCAACTGATGACACTGAAAGTACCGTCACGTGGATTTGAAAAATTTATATGCAAATCGATAGAAACTGGTTCGCGTTGATTTAGTAAGCTGAAAATTTGTTAAATAAAATTTATTATTATAAAAAAACAAAAATGTTTTACATTACCGCAGTTTTTAATGAATTTTAGTGCATTCAATAGGAAATTACGTGATTTAAGAGTTTTTTTTTACCCCCTATTACACCGTTCAAACAGGCACGTTATAGCCTTCCGGCTAAATTAAGTTTGTCCGCAAAATTTTCGGTTAAATAACGAAATTTCCTATCAAATGAACTAAAATTCATCAAAATCCGCGATAAAAATAAGATACATTTTTGCTTTTTTATAATAATAAATTTTATTTAACATATTTTGGGCTTACTAAGTCAACGCGTACCAAGTTGATTTTATTCGTATATCAATTATCGATTAACATATATTTTTTTCAAATCCGCGATGACAGGACTTTCAGTGTCACCAGATACTAGCCAATTTGGTTAACAAAATGAGGGAATTCCCCGACCGTCACTAACTCGCCCGCATCACCAATGTATCGCGACAAAAAATGAAGCAACCAATAGATGTGTTCTGAAAATCGAAATCTTTTTGTTTTGAATGTGCTAAAATTTTCATGATTAGTTTGAATTTGGATATGGTCTTTAGTTGTGCCCCATTTTGATTGATGTTAAGTACTTAAAAAAATATAATTTTTAAGTACTTATATTCCATTTGGTTAGGTACTTAAAAAAAGGTAAACAAGAAAAATGCCGGATTTCAGAGATTGTCAACCTTTAATGACAATGGTATTTTCGGGAACATCCGTTCTATAAGGATAAGTATCCTTGGGCCACGTTTCCTCAACAAACTTGAATATGTTTATTACAGTAAGTTTGTTTCTCTGAAGATGAAAGAGGGCCCCTCGTGATACGTTTCTTCTTCGGAGATGGAAATGAATGGGATCTAGGACGACTAGTACCAGGTTCAGGATCACCCATTTCCACAGTTAAACCAACAAATCAATTAACAACACTACTAACAACTAAACAATAACAACTATAACAATAAAAACTATAACAATAACAGAATTAACAGCACAGAAACACAAAATTTTAGGCACATTGCAATACTTTTTTAAATCATTTTAAATAATAAAATTATTAAGGTTTTTCAGCTTAGGAAATAATAATTGCCACTTAATATTAAACAAAGTAGTTAAATATAGAAAAAAATAAGAGAAGAAATGGATTTTAAGTTCTAAAATGAGTTATTTGGGTTTCTTTTCATTTAGGAACGAAAAATGCCCCTATAAAAGAACCCTTTTTACGATTTGCTTACCTTTTTTTAAGTACCTAAACAAACGGAGTATAGGTACAAAATTTTGTTACATGTGTTAGGTTATTTCCGAGCTCGTAGCCTCTTGGGCCGGGGCTCTCTTGGGTTGGGGGCCCGTGGCATTTTGCCAGCCCTGCCACCCTATAGTTACGCCACTGGAGGGGGTGGAGGTAAGGATTAAGTCCAGCCAAGTATCCTCAACATCAGTATTATGATGGGTAGCTTGTAGGGGCAGGATGTGCAGCTTTACTGACTGAACAATGTCGAGCAATTTGCAGCAACGTGATTTTTGGGGGGTTAGGAGATCAGTGTTTAGATCACCCAAGACCACGTGATGTTCATAGTCCGACCCTAAAGACCCCAGAATCGGCTCGAGACTGGAGAAGTGATTAATTGCCGGTGGACAGTAGACAACTCCTAGTAGAATTTTCACTCTTTTAACAGCAACCTCTAAAAAAAGAAACTCTGCAGTGGTAGATAAGTCTGAAGGGGAAGAGGCAAGAATTTTATAGGGAAAATCACTGCGGAGGTAAATAGCAACACCACCCCCTCTCGTCTCACTCTCATTCGCCCGATGATTACGAAATAAAACGAAGTCAGGGAGAGGGTAAGTGGTAGAAAGATGGTGCGGTTTGAACCAGCTCTCTGAAACCAGAATGGCATGAACGTTAGCGTCTGTGAAAGTCTCCAACAACGCGCTATTATGATATGGTATGCTTTGTGCATTGATATGACATACATTCATTAGATGTCGAGATTGATTATCAAAGGTTTGTCGCACAAAGTCACCCAACGTACCGAAGCGTAACCGAAGAAAAACTTTCATCACCGGAAAATGTTGAAGATTCGTTGGCAGAAACATACAGATCCCCATCAGAACTCATAGACATAAATAAAATATAATAAATATACGTATAGATTATATATTATAATAATCAAGTTTATATTAATTAAATAATGCAATGTACGTACAGCAACACTTTTGTCTCTGCACCACCCACCAGCAACTGCTCACACTTTTAAACATTAAGTCACCAATAAAACACATTTAAATTAAAGTAGCAAAGGAGGAAAAATACAACAAACAAGTTAAAAAAAGAAAAAAAATCAAAAATTATTTATTTTATATTTTTTTTATTTTTTTTAACTACAAACTTTAAACAAGTTAAAAAAAGAAATAAAATCAAAAATAAATATGGCGTAATTCATACATGTAACGGAACGTGAAATATTAAAAGGGAAAATGAAACGTTAGGCATGTTTATACTAAATCGTACATTCCCGAACGGAATATGTTATTTCACGTTGGTTTGCGCTCGCGTCTAGATTTACCTATCAACACCTACCAATCAAATTGGTAAACACAATATAATGTTTTCGTTGTGGGTAATGGAACAGTAATAGAATAGGGTAATTTAAAGTGATAGCTCTGAACCAACATATTACGTAACAATATCAATCACTACTGTGATATAATACACTAATATTTGCGAAATAGAATGCCAAACTAGATACCGCTCGTTTTAGTTTCTTCGCAACCTTGTCTTCGCCCCATCAACTCCTGTGCATGGACCATTCCGGGAAGGACCTGCACCTCGCTCGCCTTGGGATGTTGTATAGTTAAAGTGTTCAGCTCTTCCAAGGCACATCTTGTGACGGCTACCAGCATCGTTGACAATAATAACGCCGTCTTGTGTCCAGCATGCTCGCATACCAAAATGCTGCCGGGCTTTGCTGAAAACTGACTGCTGAGCTTTGGTCAGGAATTCTTTGACGGATACTGAAGAGCCTTTTAGTTTCGTCTTAGAGCGCCATATGTTAGACCTGATGTCCAAAGCTGAAAACCTTATTGGAAGCTCCTATCCTATGACAATTTGTTATATTGACAGCAGCAACGCTTTTCAGCGCCAACTTCTTATGGACCAAATCAAGAATAGTAGCCCTGCAGTCCTCATTCCCCGCCGTTGCAACTCCCATAAAGACAAGTGATTTGCGCCGGTGTCTTGTTTCCATTGCGTCTAATGCTTGTGAACACTCAGTGATATGCTTCCTGAGCAGGCCGAGCATAGAAAACATGAGTTCCCTGAAAGTCCGCAATTCTTCTGCCACCTTTGCAACAGAGTCCTTAACACGTCACATTAACACTTTCACAAATGTAAGTACTGACTATTTGTAATGTAATACACTCCAAATTGTAAGAAAAATCAGAAAATTGAGAAATTATAATTATTTTGAATATTTAAAATTGTAATGACTTCTTAACTTTTTCACACCTACCCGCGAAGAGAATTTGGTAAATTAGAGTAGTTATGGTCGCGGTACTATTGCCTATGTATAATCTTTGATATAACTTACGAAGAATAATAAATCCTCTGCCCAAATGTCCCGCTATGCTCATTCGGTGAATGTTGTGTAATAGTGCAAACTGCTCAGGATCTATTGGGTCTGATTTCAGAACTTCGAACGTATGCTTCACACCTTCTTCATGTCTAGCAGACATAGTAACTAAGTACGGTATACTGGAAGTATACCGATTAATATCCTGCAAGTTTTAAAATTTTCACCACATCTTCGTTTTGAACATTAGTCCCTCAAAAATGTAAACGTATTGATTTTATTACTTCCTTATTACCTTAGGCTTATAACACCCATGTAGCAATACGTGGGAGTTCACACCGGTAACTGACAGGCCATTTACAGCGACGTAAGTACGGTCAAAATGCTGATGCTCGCTTACGACACGCATACGTCCATCGCGCAAAGCTGCAATATCTCTTCGTGGTTGAGCATAATGCAAGTTAGCAGCTAATTGACCACTGTGGTAACCTAGCAGCACCTATTACGGAAATTAAAGTTGTCCATATATAATTGGTTGAACAACATCTTGTTATTACCAAAGCTTAGTTTGTTTCCAATGTGGCTTCTTGTTAACTATACCTACCTTGGTTATGGCAGATATTCCAGAAGCTGCTTCTCCATACCCAATGTTAGACATGACGCTACCGATTAAAAGAGGATCATCCCTATTCTTACAAAATACTTCTTCAATTGCCTGTAGTTCCACCTTGTCTGCCTCAGGTGAGCCTGTGACATTCAAATGAATAAGTATTATTTATTTTCAAATATACTCTGTAGACCCTTTAAGTATTGACTTGAATACTGACCAGATCCAAAAGCTTCAACGTATTCAATAGCTTGCGGTGGAACTCGTGCCTCTTGGTAGAACTTCCCAATGAAATTAGTTGTACTGCTCAAGTCTCTGTAGAATCCATATTTTGGACCTGCTTTTTCTTTCAACAAACATGTAAACTCAGTTTGAGCGCGTAGTACTTCGGCGTAAATTCTAAAAAAAATATAACCATACATTAAATGTAAAATATATTTGTTATTTAATAGCATATTACAGAAATTAAAATATTAACTATCTGTACAATAAAAACTAAATTATATAATCTAAAATATTTACATGCTAATAAAAAGAATGTACAAAGTAAAAAGTTTAGGTGTTAAAGAATTTTTCCCCATCGATGTCGACTGGTAACGTACCTTTTTTTTTGTGTGGAAATCCCTTCGGATACTCCCCCGCCGGTCAGCGGGGGCGGTTATGTCGGGCTTGAACCGACTAAAACCGCACCCCGTCTCGGGTCTACAGACGCCGGGGTGTAAGGTTACCCATAGAGCATATCCCTCGCACTCCGACTAACCCTGGGCCATTTGCAGTGTCCCCTCTGATAAGAGCAGAGGGGTATCTGGAGCGACCACCCCCCCCGCGGGCCTTGCAGGCCCGCCATACCCCGACCCCCTCGTGCAATGGGGTCAGCTGACCCTGAAAAGGGCGGTTGGTCAGACTCTTGGCCGTTGATGTTGACGCCAGCTACTCCAGAGGAGCAATCAATGATGCGTCATCGCCCACGTTGCCCAGGGTGCACCAAACTTGGAGGTGATCCAACCAGTCGCACCCCACTGGTAACGTACCTAAAAGGCTGGCGGCATTGCCACGTTAGATGTGTAACGGAACGTAACTATTGAATGACAGTATTATGCACGCAGTGATGTATGAAGTAGTTCGCAAATGCATGAGTAGATGGGGTTAAAAAATGAAATTAAAAAAAGCGTGGGTAGTACTTAAAGGGCTGGTAGATAGCACCACTGTTGAGCCACTTCCGTTAACATAAATAAATCAAAATTCTATGTTTACATTTTATTGGAAGCGAATTAACGTAAGGTTATCCGTTAAAAATTGAAATAAGATTTAATTCCCACTCTGTTGTAATGAACAAGTATTGTAGCTGATTCTAATATTGCCGGTATCGGAGATCTTAATTGGCCGCATGTGCTGTGTTACTATGTTTGACGCGAATTCTAAATATTAGAATACGAATAATTAATTATGAAATTAGTTAGACATTTTCTTGGAGTATCTTTAACTTAATCATATAAATTAAGAGCGCGCATAAACCTAAAAAAATATCAGATTTCACCCGCGCGCCTCACACCTCCCGCTCTCGTCCATTGCATCGGCAAGAATACGTATGTTGCTACATTCGCGTTGTCGCCGCGCGTTGCCTTAGCTACCGTCTTGTTTTGTCAAATACGATAATAGGATCGCGCACAGTATACCCAAAATAATCAGATAAAAATTGTCTTACTGTGAGTCAGATTTTCTATCAGTATCTATTTTTGCAGGTGATAAATAAAACGAAAAGATAGGGATTTCCGCACGAAAATAAAAAAAATAAAATAAGGTACCTAATATAATGATATGTTTATTTATAGTATAATGTTACTTTAAATGTTTGATTGTAACACATATATGTCTCGCTTGACTTGTATTCATTACTATAGTGCTAATGTTAGTTTTCATACAAACTAAGCGCAAGTTTTTGTTTATGCAGATGATACGAAGAGGCAAGTAATAAAATAAATATATTTTTTATATACCTTTACTTTAAAATTGTTGTGGCATTTTGCAAAATTTAGACATACACCACAAACAAAAGGAGAAATAATAAGTCCATGTGGGCTGTTGTAGTGAGATTCTAATCTTTTTCTTATTAATTTAATCTACTAAAATGTTACTTTCGTTTGCGCTTTGTTGACATTCATTATTATGTTGTTTTTTTCCTCTTTATAATATTAGTAAACATTATGTTAATACTATAAGAACTTCGTATACTGGAATCAACATGCGAGTGGTCAAAAATATCGATTTGTTTTGCTTATACTTCATTATTATACTTGTAGGTATTGTGAGATCGACGCGTTAAATTTCTAAGTAAAACTACTCATGAATCAAACACAAATATAAGAAAAGTAAAGTAATAGACATTTGCCCTCGACAATTAGCCATGAGTTGAATTTTTAATTCTCTTTTAGAGCTTTTTGTTTTATTTCTTTTGTGTGCCATTGTCGTCGAAGTATTTTCTCGAAGCGGAGCACAGAAGCACAGTCTTCTCGTCTCAACGGAGCGATCACGACTGATTGATGAAACAAAACATGCCCGTTACCTCGGGTCAGGTGCGACAGAAAGGGAGCATTCTGCGCGGTATAAGAACGTAGTAAGCGCCAAATCAGTTTTATTGTAATTACTCGTAAATTGTACATTATTTTTTCAAACCGCTAGTAGCATCCCTCGGTAATGTATTTTTACACAATGTATTAAAATATTGACTCAGTTATATGCATATTTATGGCAATAAATCGATTTTAGTTGAAAGTTAGACGTAACTTTGTGATTGTTTTCTATAGATAAAATATTACAATTTTATGTTTTCACTCAATTCAGTCCCTTTTAAATATAATGTAATATCTATATATACAAAAAACAGAACAATTGAGGCATATTTTCGAGTATAAAAATCAAATCTAAGATCGGCAATTTTTCTTTATACCCCGTCTTAAGGTGTAGTTATATAAAGGAAACAATATTTTACTCGGGCGCACACCGGGACTCTGTCGCGATTGGACGAAGGATGTAGGTAGGTTTTAGAAACTGCAAGGTTAATTTTGGGTGGGGGATCGGGGCGTTGGAAGTAGTTTTCTGGAGGCTAAGGAGGATTATTCATTCGCGTCTTGCTAGTTTGACACGGGGTACAGCTGGGGATTCTATCTTTACCGTGGGACACGGCAGGAGCCGCAGGCTGTCTGTGTAAGATATATATATTTCTATCGGTGTGAAGAAATAGTGTTAAATTCCTTTCCGCGAATTACATCAAGTTGTTACCGGGGTTGTGAAATAAACGAGTTATTAGCTACATTTGCTTAACGTGAACAGTTTAGAGTGTTTTCAATGTACCGTCGGGTGATTTATAATTCCGTAAAAATTATGGATTGTAATTGTAAATCTTGGGTTTTGTGTGTTCGGGGCATGCAGTTACGTACAAGGGAGCGCGATTAAAATATATGCGTACATTTAGTTATTCTTTGACCGTTTATAACGTATTTGTTTCGATTAGTGCGGGGGGTAGGTTGTTTTCGCGTTGTATAATGGGGTTGGGCCGCGTTCGGTGTAGGTTATAGGAACTTTACGAAAATGAAGACACTTTACATTGGGTAGGGGTAGTACGTGTGAATGCATGCGTAATACTACTGTCTTGTGCTGTTGAGTCTGGCAGTGCAATCGTAAAGCCATTGCTGTCGTTTTATCATCCTTTATTATGTTAGAAGTTGAGGGTAGGGCTGCGGCGTATTAGCTAGTTTTCCCGTAGGAAATCCAAGGCGATGTGCTTTGGTTATGGAGGGATACCTAACGGTGGTAACGACTCCATATCCCTCTGATAATTTGCTAGGAGCCGATACACTTACGGAGCTCGCAGTTCAGTCTTGTATATTTATTTATATATACACCAACTATTATCTCGTTAGGGTTTCAGTTCACATCCCTGAGCCTCGGCTCGTGGACTGGGACAAGCACACAGTTATGAGGGTAGGCCAAGTCAAGCCTAACTTGCACCCATATCAGAGTAGGAAGCGTTGATGAAAACAATCAATGCGTGATAGGCTCATTACACACCATACGTTTAAATGTAAATGAGGTGGCGTACACCTAGTTTGATTGAACAGAAGTTCTAAGTTGGTACCCCCAACTTAGAACTTCTGTTCAATCAAACTAGGTTAAATGTAAATGAAGTGGCGTACACCTAGTTTGATTGAACAGAACTTCTAAGTTGGGGGTAGACCCAGGTACTCACACAATGGTGATAGTTTGAGAATTGAGTTCGTTACGATTAGTATTGTAACGATTCTGAGCTAACCATACCCTTACTTAGCAACATATCACTCCTTGGTGATGCTTTTGATTGATTTAGTTAGTGCTTAAGTGCGTTAATGCCGTAGTGGAATCGTGATTGGAGTATATTGTATTCGAGCTATCGCGTTGAGTAGCTTAGTAGACCGAGCCGTCGTTAAATTACATCGCCAATGTTATCGGTCGAGGGTAAAATAAAAACTCAATTTGCCTAGCAACTGACTTAGTATGGTCTCAATGAAACTTGGATTGGTAACAAAATATTTTAAATCCACCTTCATCATCAACATTATAATTAATTAAATTCGTATTGGAAATTATTCCGAATTGAGAAGTTTGTTTGACTGATCTACCAATCGAGTTTAAATAAAGTACTATGCTATTAATACCTATTACTCGGAGCGTCGTAATCGGGGAATCATTTTGGCAAGGTACACCTAGCTCCCGATAGCTGGCATTTGATCCTAGATATGGCTGTCTTCTACACCAGGGACACTGTATCGATCTCGATTATGTGCGTGACAAGTATAAGTCAGTTCTGACATATTAAAAGATCTTATTTTGGGGGACACTGAAATTCATTAAATGGATTGGTCATCGGACCGCGTTACGGCATGAAACTATTCATTGAATCCGTACTAGTCATATAATTTGACAACGTTGAGATAGAAGTAATTTTATCTGGAATCTAACTAACCATACCCAACGGTAACATCGCGAGAATGAGTCTAATTGGCCGTATACATTTGTCTGGATTCAGACATTGGGGTGGGAAAATACGAGTCGGCTATCTTGACTCTCATAAGGCACGGAAGATCCAATTGGAAGTTCGTGGCCTACTAAATGATAGAGGGAGGATATACAAAGTTGGTAGTATCCTACTGCACACGGCGGTAGGCGGGGCCTGTGCCAAACGGGGAAACCTTATAAGTTCTCAAGTAAGATAATCACTAACTGAAGTATGCAGTTTGTATGTCTAATTCGGCAATGTAAAAAGTTAGATCTCTAGAGTCAGTCGAGTTGTTTGCCACAGTAGTAGTAATCAGGGCAATGCTAGGGATCGCGCCAGGATGAAATTTAGTATGGTTGAGGATGGTTTATGAGAGAATTATTTTTGAGAGATTCATTCGATGAGAAATCATTGTTCGAGAAAGCAGGTAGGGTAAGCGGGGCTAGAATTAAGTAAGTGTATTAGTATTTGTTCTCTTTAAATGAATACCAGCATTCCTAGAATCCTATAGAGTCCGGGATATACGGAGCACATCAAGGGTCATCTCTGACCACTATACGATCATTGACCAAAGTAGAATTAGTAATATAGACGATTTAATTAGTATGTGGGTAGGCAGGTGAGGCGAGCTATGGCGCGGTGCAAGTAGGCGTATAGGTGTAGGATAGGAGGTAGGGTTGCGGTACAAGTTGGTCCCGGTGACCAGGATTATCGTTATATTTAGGAGCCCGCGTAGTTAGGATAGTTAGGAATAGTACAATTTGCTGCCCGGTGATTAGGATCAGTACAATTTGGTTAGCGTGACCAGGATTTTAGTACAGATGGCAATTTGTTATTAACATTATAAAAGTATATCTTTGTAATTATTTACCTCATGGCATCCTTTGCCTTTTGCAAAAACAATACATTAATTGCTTCAGACTTCGCACATCCATCAGCACGTTCATCAAATGATTTTGTCTTGCCATCATTGCATAGTTTAATATTTCTGTAAATTATTTAAGAAATAAAACTGGCGAATAAGCGTTCATAAAAAAAATACAGTACATGAAAATTTAAACAGAACTTGCCTTCCATAATGCACTGACGACTGTGGATGCAGACATAAAGAAGTACCACCAACAATGGCAGCTTCACATTCCCCACGGCTTAGAGCTAAGTACGCCTGTTCCAATGCAGCCGTGGAACTGCAGCATGCGTCATCAATAGCCATTGATGGACCCTTGGCGTTTAACCAGTACGAGATACGGTTGGCAAACATCGTTTTACTGCACCTGATATTGTAATCATAGAAATGAAGTTAGCTAGCGGCCGGAGAACCGGATTCGTCCGCGAATAAATTCGTAAAAAATCTCGTAAAACAATTTCTCGACTACTAATCTCGAATACCAATAGTAAACGTACACAAAAATAAGTTTCAAGATTAACTTTCATGCTTACATCAAATCTTAATTCTTAATTTTTTATTGTACACAAAAAAAAATGTATTACAATTAAAATCAATTATGTACAAAGGCGAGCTTAACTATAAAAGAGTTCTCTACCAGCAAATCTTTGAGTAGTAGAGGCAGAAAAAAAATAACAGAGGGAAGCAAAGTGTATAATTACAAATTAAACATACGCGAAAGATGGTAAAAATAAATCAATAGACATACATAAGTTATACATTCAAAAAGTAAATATAATATACTATATGTAAAATAAAATATTATACATCATTACATGTATATTTTATACATACTTTAACATTATGAGAGTAAATGTTCTTTAGTTCTTCTTTTGAAGATGGCCAGACTGCGACTGTCTCGAATATGGTGCAGTAGTGAGTTCCATAGTCGAACAGCCTATATAGTAAATGACCCATCATAACAGCTGGAGCTGTGTGCAGGAGTATGAAGTAGAAGGGAGGAGGGAAGACGACAGGGTTTGCCCCGAGGTACGAGATACTCAAAACGTTTCCGCAGATAATTTGGAGAATATAGTATAGTGAAGGATAGTATAGAGGAGAGATAAGATATGAGTATTACGACGCGGCCGAATAGGGAGAAATTCAGATACATGATCGAATTTTCGTAGACCGAATACAAAGCGAATCCTCAAATTCTGCAAGCGTTCAAGTTTGTTCGGGAGGTCCTCCAATGCATCGAGAAAACAGACATCAGCATAGTCTAGTAGTGGAAGTAGGAGAGATTGTGCAAGACTAACTTTAGTTTGAAGAGGAAGGAACTTCTGAAGACGTTTGAGAGATTGAAACGAGTAGTATATCTTCTATATAAAGATTAGAGTCGATGAACACATCCAAATTTTTTGCGCTCTTCGAATAGTTGATGGCCACAGAGTCATAAATTTTTGGAGATATGGAATTGTGATCGAAAAGGCCTAGCATATATCTACCACCAATAATGATCGCTTGTGATTTATTTGGATTAACTAATAATCCAAAAGATTTGGCCCAAGAGTTGATGTTTGCTAGGTCACTATTGATGGCAGCCACGGCCCCCGTCAGTTCATCGGCTCCAAAGTGTCGGTATAACTGCAAGTCGTCTGCATAGAGATGATAGTGTGAAGAAAGTACCTTTGTAATGGCATTTATAAACACGGAAAACAGAAGAGGAGAAAAAACACCATCCTGAGGGATGCCCGCCACCAAGTCACACCAATTGGAAGAGTCCTCATTGATTCGAACAGATTGCAAGCGTCCCTGAAGATAAGACTTGAACCATGCAGTTGCAGAAGCAGAAACATTAAGAGATGTTAAGATTCCCAGAGGGATGTCGAAATCAACAGAATTGAAAGCACTGCTGTCCAATAAGACCTAAACTGTGAGTTGCTTATTCTCCATGGCCAGCCTTATGTCATCAGTTATTAATATATATATAGCTGCTCGTGCTGATTCACTGACTCAATCATTGATCACCTCTCCTGAATAATTTTGTATGAAAAACTTTTTTTTCACTGATGGTTTCGTATAGAGGATAAAAAATCATTCGGAGGAAAAATATGGAGAGAGCTGATGATTGAGGATTTCGGAGACGGGTGAAGAGCACGCTTAAGGTATTGAAGATAGGTTGTGGGTGCTTGAGCAAATGTCACTCGAAACGTCATTCAATTGCCAGTGACCTGAAAAAAAATTCAAAATGGCGAAAAAAAAATGGCCGCCATACAAATTTCGTCGGTGTCCATCTCGGAGAGTATAAAAGATGGAAGAGTAGTTTCTTCGCAAAAAATGATCAGGATCCAAAGGTCTACTTGATGAATAGAAAAAAAAATCAAGATGGCGGAATTTATTTTTTTCTATAGAAAATGTAATATTGAATAGACTACAAGTTTTGAACTATGCAAGACTTTGATTTATGGTTTCTTTTTAAAATGTTTTTGAGGAAGAACTCTTAGTCAGAAATATGTAGATAGATGATGATCGAGGGTTCGGAAGATGGGTGAGGAGCATGGCCAGGGTTTTAAAGATAGGTGAGGGCTGCTCAAACAAAAAATACTCGGAACCGCATCCAATTGGCAGGGAGATGAAAATAAATCCAAAATGGCGGATTCAAGATGGCGTCAACACAAATGTCATGGGTGTCTCTCTCAGAAAGTATTATATTATATAGCTCGATTACCACTCACTCACTCACTGACACAATTGTTCTCCTAGAAGGAGTAATGGGGGATATGGATGATGTATGGGAAAAATGTAGAGAGAGCTGAGGTGATTATGGGAAAAATCCGAAATGTCAAAAAATTCAAGATGGCGGCCAACATGGTGGTCGTTCCTTCGCCATCTTTGATGACATGGCAACATGGGTGTCATTTTTGAGTAAATCGAGGCTTCTGATTATGAACTTTTGAAAAAAAAGTTGAAAAATCCAAGATGGCGGATCGATTTTTTTATTTGAAATAAATAAAAAAAATAGAGCGCTACACTCACATAACACTCGCGAGCTGCTTGCAGCTCGCGCACCGCGCAAAATACTAGTTAATTTATATATAGCTGCTCGTGCTGATTCACTGACTCACTCATTAATCACCTCTCCTGAACAATTTTGTATGAAAAATTTTTTTTCACTGATGGTTTCGTATAGAGGATAAAAATTCATTCGGAGGAAAAATATGGAGAGAGTTGATGATTTAGAATTTCGGAGACGGGTGAAGAGCACGCTTAAAGTATTGAAGATAGGTCAGGGGTCCTTGAGCAAATGTCACTCGAAACGTCATTCAATTGCCAGTGACCTGAAAAAAAATTCAAAATGGCGAAAAAAAAATTTCGTCGGTGTCCATTTCGGAGAGTATAAAAGATGGAAGAGTAGTTTCTTCACAAAAAATGATCAGGATCCAAAGGTCTACTCGATGCATAGAAAAAAATTCAAGATGGCGGAATTTATTTTTTTCTATAGAAAATGTATGGCGAATATTGAATAGACTACAAGTTTTGAACTATGCAAGACTTTGATTTATGGTTTCTTTTTAAAATGTTTTTGTGGAAGAACTCTTAGTCAGAAATATGTAGATAGATGATGATCGAGGGCTTGGAAGATGGTTGAGGAGCACGGCCAGGGTATTAAACATAGGTGAGGGCTGCTCTGATCTCGGAGAGTATAAAAAATAGAAGAGTGGTTTCTTAGCAAAAGATGATCAGGACCTGAAGGTCTACTCAATGAACAAAAACAAAATTCAAGATGGCGGAATTTATTTTTCCATACAAAATATATGGAGAATATTGAAGGGACTGCAAGTTGGCAACTATGCAAGACTTTGATATGGTTCCTTTTCAGAATGTTTTTATGGAAGAACTCTCGGTCAGAAATATGGAGATAGATGATGATCGAGGGTTTGGAAGATGGGTGAGGAGCATGGCCAGGGTATTAAAGGTAGGTGAGGGCTGCTCAAACAAAAAATACTCGGAACCGCCTATTATATATAGCTCGATTACCACTCACTCACTCACTGTCACAATTGTTTTCCTAGAAGGAGTAATGGGGGATATGGGTATGTATGGGAAAAATGTAGAGAGAGCTGAGGTGACTATGGGAAAAATCCGAAATGTCAAAAAATTAAAGATGGCGGCCAACGTGGTGGTCGTTTCTCCGCCATCTTTGATGACATGGCAACATGGGTGTCATTTTTGAGTAAATCGAGGCCTTGATTTTGAATTTTTGAAATAAAAAGTTGAAAAATTTAAGATAGCGGATCGATTTTTTTTATTTAACACTCGCGAGCTGCTTGCAGCTCGCGCACCGCGCAAAATACTAGTTTTGACTAGAGCTATTACAGTACTGTAGTGTCCGGACTCCTTCGAACACTATAGTTTGTTGCCTGGCCATCATGCGTCAGCGTTATTAAAATAATAATGTAAAAATGAGTTGGAATTTAGAGTATAGGAAAAAACAAAAGCTTGGCGGACAGTTCGAGTCAGCGGGTGACCAGGGGCTCCGGCCTTGACCCGCCGTACTAAGAAAATATCAAGAAGTAAAAAGTGCATTAGGCTCAAACACAGCAGAGCTCCATAGTTCGTTCAGAGAATATAAACCACTTCGCGTAAAGCCCCTAAAACACGTTAAGTAGAGTTATATTTATGAATAAATATATTAATCATATAAAAATCCTTGTGATATAATTTAAATATCATTAGTGATCGATAAGAAGCTGTGAACTCAAACCCCAGACTCCACAGTATTATGACCACGGCGAAAGCCAGATGGGATTGGACTTAGCTGGCTATTAGAGGAGAGGTATCTAGACAGTTGATCGTAGACAACACTTTCGAGAACTTTCGGAAGTGGGTAAGCATGGTATAATTGGGTATTTTGGGCAGAGGCAAGACAAAGACCTTCTTCCACGATTAAGGAAAGCAGTTAGAGTATAAGGAGTAGTTGATAATATGGGTATATGATATGAGTAGCTGATAGAAATGATATGATTCAGAATGGGATGAAGCATTTGAAGTTGAAGACCATCGTCACATACTGCTTTAAAGCCCAGTCATATTAGGTAAAAAAAGGGGTCAACCTCGGAATGAAAGATAATAAGCTGTTCAAAAGTCACAAGTGCTATCGTGTCCGCGTCTTAAGATATTGAAGGTCAAAGGTCGTAAAAATCGTTTTTTTGTGAATATCTCGCTTTCTATTGCTTCAAATTAGGTTTGCACCTATCATAAAAGTTGTAGAGTATAAAATTCTCTACAACTTTTGTTTGAACTTTTTTTCATACGATCAACCGTTTTTGCGGTGGGCCGCGAAGAGTGCGCCGCGTATATATGGCCTAATGCAAGGTCAAGCATGAGTTACGGTTATCAGTACGTTGTATAAAGTTAATTATTTACTAAAAAAAATATAATTATTAAACAATGCCCATTATTTATGACTAATACAAAGTGGTCCCTTAAAAGAGAAAGTAGCCTTGAATACAACAGAACATCTATCCCGGCTATAAATAGAAAAAGTCACAGGGTAGGGACAAGTATTTCCAGGAATACAAGTATTAAAAAATTTACACGTTTTGAAGAAAACGTATATAATGTCGTTTTAACTTAAAATATAACTAAAATATACATTCCAGAATTATTAATATACTATTAAGGGATCAAAATAATTTTGGAATGAAATTAAAGAAACCATCGAAGCTCTATAAACATCTTAGAGTTACCAAAGCCCACATCTTAGGTAAATCCCAAGATGACTCAGTCAGGGCACTCCCGAAAGATAATAACGCGTCCGAGCTTGAATCTAGACTCATATTCCATAAAAGATTTATAATACTGGCTAGTTACTTTCAGAACAGCCTCCCAGACCAGAGTAACCTAGTAAGGTGGGGAATTCCACAGAAAAACAATGTTATACTTGTGGCGAGGCAATAGGGACGGCTAGGCACATATTAGTAGGATGTAAGGTGCTTCTCGATAGAGGCCAATACTCACGTCGCCATGACAGGGTTCTTATCATCATACGTGAAGCAATAAGCCTGGCAGTAGCTAGAGCCCAAAAAGGATTGACTACTAACAGACGCCATATCAACTTTGTGTCTGAACGTTCATCCATAAAATCCAGGAACAAACCTTATTCAATCTTAGATACTGCCCCAGATTGGACTCTCCTAATCGACACGTATGAAAAGCACTATGAAATTCCGGAGGATGTTGGGGTTTCGTCATCTAGACCTAACATGTTTCTTTACTCGAAAACGATAAAATATGTGGTCCTTGTGGAACTTACTGTACCGTGGGAATCAAATATACCGAAGGACCACACAATAAAGAAAAATAAATACTATGATCTCACAAACGAATTAACCATAAACGGTTACGTGGTTAATTTCTATGCAGTGGAAGTGGGAGCGAGAGGCATACCAGCAAAATCTCTCTATAACCTACTTAAAGATCTAGGCCTATCGAGAGCTAAAATAAGCTCATTACTAGGATGAATGTCTAAAGCGGCACTAGTGGGTTCGAATCAAATTTGGTTAGGCAGGGAGGGGAACTTGGGTAGTGAAGGGGAGTGTTGATGTACATCAACAAAAGGGGCCCCTTCTAAACCTACACTTGGGTCGCAAGTCCCAAGCACTGTCCCGAGATCCCAGCTTAGCAACGCGATGGACCAGTAACCCGCACGGAGAATCCATGGATTGCTAAGAATATCGGTCTAGTTAAATATAAATAATTAATAATTAGTATATAAATCATGGATATTGTTTAATAATTAATTTTTTTTTAGTAAATAATTAACTTTATACAACGTACTGATAACCGTAACTCACGCTTGACCTTACATTAGACCATATATGACTGTACGCGGCGCACTCTTCGCGGTCTACCACAAAAACGGTATATCGTATGAAAAAAAAGTTCAAACAAAAGTTGTAGAGAATTTTATACTCTACAACTTTTATGATAGTTGCAATTCTCATTAAAGCAATAGCAAGCGAGATATTCGCGAAAAACCATTTTTTTTACCTTTGACCTTCAATATCTTAAGACGCGGACACGATAATATTTGTGACTTTTGAGACAATGTTTAGAACGCCAAAACAAAGGTTTATACCAATTCACAGCTTATTATATTTCATTCCGAGGTGAAACCCCTAATATGACTGGGCTATATGAAGAAATAGATTGTAAATGTCTCTTAAAAGCTGCCTCTGCAACCGGGTGAAATGAAAAAGTATTATTTAACGACAGTGGAAGAGAAGAGAGATAGTTTAGAGTCGAAGATTTGACATCACTAGGAATTGTAGTGGGAGAAGTTGAGAAATGGGTTTTAAGTATATTTAGGTCTATATCAGTAGGGTTATCATGTAGGAGTTTCCCAATACCTTTTTTTTTTTTTTTTATCGTGCGGAAATCCCTTCGGATACCCCCCCGCCAGCCAGCGGGGGCGGCTATGTCGGGCTTGCACCGACTAAAACCGCACGCCGTCTCGGGTCTTCAGACGCCGGGGTGTAAGGTTACCCATAGAGCATATCCCTCGCACCCCGGCTGACCCTGGGCCATCTCACCACTAACAGCATCGCTCATCCTGTCTCCTCTGAAAGCAGAAGAGTACGGAGAGCAATGTGTTCCCGCCACGTTGGGTATTGGCCGACGATCAATGCCAACCCTATGAAGGGGTGAAGGGGAAGCCATTGACCGCCGCCCAGGGTGTACCGGCCGCTCCGATTCCGTTCCCCCCGGACTGCAGCGGGATCGGAATCGGAGCGACACTCGAGGAGGTTACCCAACATACACCCCGGAGTTTCCCAATACCTAAAGATTTCAGAAATTGCCATAGTTGAGAAGTGTTAAGATGCTGAATGGACTCGTGAATGTGGCTTCGTCTCGCATCCCTACACATACGATCTTAGTTTCTTGTATAGGGGCCAGTTTTCATCAGACGGGCACTTTCTATATCTACGTTTGGGCTTATCTCGCTTCGACATGAGAGCTTTGATGGATAGAGGAAGCCACGGCGCTGGAAGATGTCTGACTCTTACTTTTTTAAGAGGGGCAAAAAATTTTGAATATATAATAATAATAATAATAATGTTTATTGCAAAAAAGATTACACAGCTATACAATTAATATACATCATTGCATGAATTTTATAAAATGTTTAGGACATTGCAACATACTATGCTCGATACATTAGAAACTCTGCCTCTTAAACTAGGGATAGCCCTGTACCTTAAGAGACAGTTTTCCTCCAGGCATTTATATTAGGAACGATGACAGGTGTTGGCTGATCTTGGCATTGTACTGACCATTAATTAAGTCAAGGACGTAATATGTGTGTGTGAGTGCGTGACTGAGGGTGTATTGGTGGGTGTGAGGGTGTGTGGTGAGTGTGTGTATATACGTGCGTGGGTAGATGTATGGGTTTTTGGCAATACATAATAATTGATTATTAATGTGAGGGAGTTTTGTACGAACTAGTTAATCTTGTTTAATTTTATGTGATGTAAGTAAGTAAGGACTCTGTGCTGAAGTAGTCTTGACTTAGTAACCATTCTGTCACTTTGAACTTAACTGTGTGTTTATTTAAGTGAATTATCTTGAGTTCTTTGTGAATTTTTTTGTAGATGTGCGAACTTAACACATAGTAGTGGTGTTCTGCAAATGAAGTCCTGTGTTGAATACCCAAAGGTGGTATTCTTCTTTTATTATTATTTTGTGGGGGGCTACATCTATGCCTCTTCAGCGTACATTGCAGCACAAACAGTTGCCGAACCGTAAGAACTTTGCAATCTGCGTAGAGCTTGTGCGTTGGGTACCTATATGGCTTCCTCATCATAACCTTGAGTATTGATCTTTGTGCTTTCTCGACTCTCAGAAAAGAAGTTTTGTAAGCACCACCCCATACTACAATACAATATCCTATTATTGATTGACACAGGGCATAATATACCATCCTCAGGGTATCAAGATTAGCTGACTCGCGTAGTGCCTTGAATGTGCGAATTAGACGCATGGTTCTCTGCGTTACTGTATGTCTTTGTTCGTCCCATTTTAGTCCATCATCCAATTGCACTCCTAGATATTTCACCACCTTCACTCTAGTTAGTGGGAGACAAGAGCATGGTGTTGATGGAATAGAGCACGAGTGAGCCGTTAGGGTGAAACTATTTGATGGTTTTGTTATATGTCTTAAACCGAAAGGAATGTATACAGTTTTGGATAGATTTAGGGTCAACAAGTTACAATTCAGCCATGTCATGACAACCCTTAAAGCTGATTCTGCCGTTCCTTTGATATTTTCCCAAGTAGGTCCGCTGACAAGAATAGCAGTGTCGTCAGCATAGGCATAGATCTCGCTATTTGAGAGTGGTAACCTACAGAGATCATTTACATATATTTGGAATAACGTAGGACCTAGGATGCTGCCCTGTGGTATCCCATAGGTCATGAGTTGCTCAAGACTGAGATGACTCTCAATCTTAACGCATTGGGTACGGTTGTTCAGGTAATCTCTGAATAAGTCCAGCGTAATACCTCGTACGCCGAGACGTTCCAACTTGTCGATGAGCTTGCGAACAGAAACCGTGACAAACGCTTTTGAGAGATCCAAGAAAATACCCAAGCATTTATTTCCTTTGTCCAAGCTCCTAGCCACATAATCCGTCAAACCCAAAACTGCATCCTCAGCGGAGACACCTGATTTAAATCCATATTGATTACTGGCTATGATGTTATATTTGTCTAGGAAAGCTCTCAACTGCTTATTTACGACTTTTTCTAGAATCTTGGACAACGAGGGCAATATAGAGATTGGCCTATAATTATTGACACGGTTTCTGTCCCCGCTCTTGTGGATTGGGTGGACAATTGCCTTCTTAAGGCCATCCGGGAACACTCCACTTTGCAGACAAAGGTTGAATATGTACGTTAAAGGTGGTATCAAAGTAGCTCGACACTGTTTTAGTATTAAGGATGGTATCCCATCCCAGCCAACAGCACAATTATTACGCAGCTGTAGAATGTGGGATTCAATCTCAGCCTCATCTATTGGGAGAAAGACCAGCGAATTGACTGGCGAGGGATAGATTTTGTCCTTAACTTCGGGAGTCTCTGTATAGTTTGGTGATGTTATCTTAGACGCCAAGGATTCCCCTATGTTGGTGAAATATTTGCAGACTTCATTTATAGAAGACTGCGGGTTGTCACATATTTTAAGCAAGTCACTTGCACTGTTATGTGTTTTTTGTATGTGAGTTATATCCTTGATAACATTCCATAGGGCCTTAGGGTTATTCTTTGCTTTTTCTAACTCATTAGTTTCATATATTGTTTTCAGTTTTTTTAGCAAAGCGTTACAAAAATTGCGATATCGAGTATATGAAATTTTGAGAATTAGGTTTTCTGGTGACTTTCTCGTCTCGCTATGCATCCTGTCACGGTTTGCGATACACTTTAGCAGGCCGGGAGTTATCCAGGGTTTTATTGTTCTTTGCTTTTTAGGGATTTTTGTTGTAACTTGATGTTTCAAGATAATAGAAGAGATTTTCGCAGTAAGCTGGTTCATTGCCTCATTAGCATCTGCAATTGTGTAAATATAGGAAAAGTTTGTTTCTTCTATTTCTCTACTGGCAGCATCATAATTTAATCGGGAAGTGAAGTGATCGGCTTTTCGTGATGGGTTACTATTTGTAATACTTAGTATTAGCGGTTTGTGATCGGTCACGCGAGATTCCAGGAGCAGAGAGGTTGCAGGTAAGTTAGTTTTTAAGAAAATATGATCTAGGCAGTTATCAATTCTCGTAGGTAGGATATGAGTGGGTAACAGACCGTGGGTTGCATTTAATATTAGGTAATCGAGACTATGTTGGTTGTTATTACCTTTCTTGATATCAATATTCAGGTCTCCTATGAGCGTTATGTTTGAATAAGCAGATAGTTCATCGTACACACAGTGGAGGCTGGTCAAGAAATCGTCATGGTGTTGCTTTGTTTTATAGGATGGAGATCGGTAGACACCTACTATCGCTAATTTGTGATCAATTTCACATATAAGACCATTTGCGTTTTTGATCATCGGTTCCCTAACAGTGAAATTTAAACCCTGCTTTATGTACATTATTACACCCTCGTTTTGGTTACAGGGTTGTCTGGTATAAAAAGACTGGTATCCTTGCATGATAGGTAGATTAGTTACTTTGGATAACCAACATTCAGTCAGCACGATTACATCGAAGTTGATTTTTGTTGAGCTTATCAAAGTCATTAACTTATCGAAGTTTTTGTTTACGCTACATATGTTTGTGTGAAATATGTTTAGGTTAGTATTAGATATTTTTATATGGTTGAGACAGTCATTAGGTAAACAGGAAAAACATCTGCTTACACTGAAATTATCCAGTTCGTTGTTTATAATGTTTATGGTAGCCATTTGTAGTCAGGTTTATGTGTAAAAAAGGTACAAAAAAGGTAAAGTGTTATATAATAGTGATAGTGTTTGTATGATTTGTGTGGTGTACATTGTGTGGTTGTATATTGGTATTTTAGATAAGATGAAATAGATGTTTGATTTAAGTACATAATATAATGAATTGATTTACCATGTTTTGTGTACAATTTTATATTATTGTTTTTTGTGTGTGATGTAATAAATGGATTTGTGGAAGACATACGTATCATATAGATGACAAGACATATTGAGATCATTTTAACAGTATTAAAAACTAGAATAAACAGCACTGATAGTCACGAATCATTTACTTGCTCTTGAAGACGCTTTTCGGAATTTATTAAAACATGAGGATCACCTTCTTTCTTACGGAGGAATATGTTTCCATTGGTGATCCAACAGAACTTGTAGCCATTATTCTTCGCAAATTACCTTGCTTGGAAAAATAATTTTCGCAGACTGGGGGGCAAATGTTCAGCAATGTAAATCGGGTGTCGTTGGCCCACAAGACCGATTTGTTCCGTGTTCAATTTATCGTGTATCGACTGTTTATTTTTATTGTATGATCGGACCGCAGTGAGGACCTCCTGTTTCAAATGAACGGCGGTGAACTCAACTATGAGTGGGCGTGAGGTGGCAGAGCCTGTAGGCTTCCCCGGCAGCCGATATGTACCTCGGATGTTTGAGGTCGGTAAATGAACACCAATTGCCTCACCAATGCTGCATACGGTTTTGGCTAGACTATAGCTGGTTTCACTATCAGCCTGTGGGATGTTACGTATTTCAATAGTCGAAGAACGTGATTTATAGTGCAAGTCTTGTAATTTTTTCTCTAAGTTTTCTATATAGCTATGCTGTTCTTGTCGCTCTTTTTTTCAAACCCGCTATTTCCTTTTTCATTTCCTCGAATTTTTCATTTAGGAAAGACATTGTTCGAACCACTTCGGCATTTGATCGTGAAATTTCAGCATTAGAGCTTTTTATTTGAGCGTTTTGTGTCTTTATTTCTCCTATATCGGACACCAATTTAGAAATAAGAGCGGACTGGTTTTCTAACAGTTTAAAAATATCGGTATCTTGATCAATTTTGCAACTAGTCAGTGTGTCCTGAACAACTCGCGGGAAATTCTCCGGGCGGGGGCGTTTGCTCCTATTAGAATTACTGTTTTGGCCTATTAGTGCTGCAGCACCAATATCCGGTTCAGACTGCGATAATTGAGTTTTTGTAGAAGTACTAGTCTTCTGGGGAGAGCGCTTAACGTTCGGCATTATATAATAAAAATTATATTATATAATAAACAAACACTGTTTACCAATATTATTGTGTGTAGTGTGGCAAAAATTAATAGGTAATGTAATTATAGATATTGTACCTATAAGAAAAGGCAGCACAACTCACGTGGTAATATGTTGATGTAATCTTGAACCATTCGATTGTCCCGTTATCTATATTTGTGAGTCACGCCGATCGCTGCACTCGTATATCTTCGTGTTCCGGTGTACTGCGATTGTTTCCGACTGCACCCGACAGCTTCCGATCGTCCTTGGCGACCCGACGTCTGCTGAGCGAAGGACGTTTACTGACCCGTTACAGATGACTCATGCGCCTCACTTACGAGTTGAATTCAAATAATTTTACAGTTGATGTAGATAAAATCTTCAATAACTTTTGATTCAGTAGATGGATAAAAAAGCTCTTTAGAAAACTGCAAAGCCTGTATCACTATCTACACAATGACATATGCTTCTAGACCAATCGCAAACTTTTTACTCCGGTTTTAATTTTATAAAGTACAGAGCTACGTGGTAACGTGTTTACACCTCGAGGGCGCGCGGGGGGAATCTATGATGTGTACATCATAGATATTCAACAATGTTCTGGTAAAAATAGACACCTTCCCATTCAGGTCATCGCAGTTATAAACAGAGGTTCAATGAGCATCATCCACGTCATCTCTCAAACGCTCCAGATCAATGCTTTTTAAACTACAAAGAAATTGTAACGGGCTAATGAATCAATAATGAACTTAGACGGTTACCAGCTTCGCAATCAACCCAAACTTAAGCGTAGCGAGATTTGCCTATCCAACAATAGGTCAACGTGACCGGTCGACATTTTCCATTGATTTGGTTTTTCGGTGATTATTCCTCGATGGTAAGACCGATCTAGACATTCGACCCCTTACGACACTCAGTAATGTCTACTTGATCACCGTGGCAAATTTGGTCGAGATCGGTCAAACGGTCTCGGAGGAGTATCATTTGTTTGAAATGCAACTTTGAAACAAAAGACGCTTCGCTCGACTTCGGCTCGCTACGCTTAATCAGACATAGGTGGCGTTAAATGGCATAAAAAAATATAATGTTCATATTTCGGTTAATAGATATATTTAGCAGAGAAGTAATTAAAAATAGTGTTTAATATGATGAATTATGGATGAGAAGATATATATATATATATATATATATATATATATATATGTAGGATTGTGAGTGGAAGAGAGCAAGACAGCGTGAGAATAAGACAGATGATATAGGAGCAAGATGTATGCAAGAGTGAGCGAGAGGGAAAAGACATAATGACGTCACGACTGTACCGTGTAACTAATGTTAACGAGTATTTATTGCAAATAAATAGTTTAAATCAATATTTCGATCTTCTCATTACAAACAACCCTACAAGTTTGGGGGTTCGTCCGGGATTTGAAGAAGGAAGAACAAGATTCGCGGTCAGCGTGTGAAAATATCGACACGAAGTTTCGGAAGCACGTGCACGGAACCACGCCATTACGAAGACGAAAAAATTTTTCGTTTATTACGTGCAATAAGACCAAAGCATGCCTAAAAACGGAGAAGAAAGACGTGGAAGCCAGCAAGCTGATTGGGAAGACGCCCACGCCGATCGCGAGACGAGATCGCACTCGGCGAGCATGCTGCAGATGACCGCGGAATTACTACCTAAATTCAGCGGGCGTGACAACACCTATCCTGTGTTGCGGTGGATAGACGACGTTGAGACCCACGCGGAAATATTCGGCTGGTGGCCGTTAGAACAGCTGCTGGTCGCACGACGGGCGCTCACCGGAACAGCGGAACTGTGGTTACGAGCGGAGCGACCGTTTGGGAGCTGAGAAAATCTGAAAGAAGCGTTGAGTAAGGAATTCCCAGATACAGTTGACGTGAAGACTATACATGAACTTATGAGCGCTAGAAAAAAAGAAGAGAAAGATAGCTGCATCGATTACATGCCTACAATGAAAGAGTTAGGTAAGCGTGGCAAGATGCCCGACTACGTGGCGATCAAGTACATAGTGGATGGAATAAGCGATATGGAATTGAACAAGGTGATTTTATATGGCATCAAAACGTATCCCGAGCTGAAAGAAAAACTTAAGGTTTACGAAGCAATAAGACATAAAATGCGAGAAACACGAAAAGCGGAAGCAGCGAAGTCAGACGAGCGTATAAAGAAAAGCCAGAAAATTCGGTGCTATAACTGCGGTGAGCTTGGTCATGCATCCAACGATTGCCCGCACAAAAGCAAAGGGCTAAAGTGCTCCAAATGTAACGAGTTCGGTCATGTTGGTTCTACCTGTGGAAAGAAAAACATCGGCAAACTTCGTGAGCGGTCGGAAGTTGTCGACAACGAACGAGAACGACGGCGCTCCTAACCTAAAGAAACGAAAGGAGTGATGTTTGGAGCCGAATGCGATGACAGCGCCGCCACAAGCGCGCCACCGCAAGCGCAACAAGATGACAGTGACAGTGACTTGTCAGATGGAATAGAGGTTATGCAGGTTATAAACAAAACATTCAAAACAATAAAATCATGTAAGGCACGTAAGTCGATTATGTCTTTAGAAATCAACGGCCACTGCATTAAGGCGTTGGTGGATTCGGGAAGCGACGTCAACATCTTATCATCAAGGATTTACGACGCTATTGGTGAAATAAATTGTGAGAAAGATGAACTTAAATTAACCGGACTTGGACTAACAACAGTGCATTCATTGAGAAAATGTTATCTGAATATGCGTATTGACGTATGCGTAGTTTATTTAGTACATTAACTAATGCTTTTTCACATACATTCAAACAAAAATGTAAAAAGCACAGTACTAAATCTAAATTCTTTGAATGGGCTACTGTAGGCATATATAAAAGTAGACGAACGCTATTCGATTTATACGCCCAAAAGCAGTACAATTTTGACGGTGGTTTCATTGACTATCTTAAAAACTACTCCAAGTTATTCAAAAAAGTATGTAGACAAGCAAAAGCCATTCACATTAAAAGGAAAATACTTGAGGCTCCTAATAAAATGAAGGAAACTTGGAAAGTTATTCACAAAGAGTCTGGTAAATGTAAAATGAGGGATAGTATTACTAAAATTAAATTATAAAACAGGGATATAACCTCTCCAAAAGATATTGTAAATGCGTTTGAAGATTATTTTACTAATATTCCATTGAAACTCACATCCTCTATTAATTCTAACGCTCAAAGTGCCGAGAGTGCCTTTCTTGAGAGTAATATCAGTTCACATCCACCCCATTGACATATTAAAAGCATTTAAAAATCTCAAAATGAAAAAGTCTAAAGATTACTGGGGCATGTCAGTTACTTTAATTAGTTATGTAATTAATATCATTGCACCTGATTTAGCACTCATTTTTAATTAATGTATAGATGAAGGCACATTTCCTAATTTAATGAAACATAGTAAAATAATACCACTATTTAAGAAAGGATCTAAGTCAGAACTTGGAAACTACCGCCCTATCTCTATTTTGCCAGCTTGGAGTAAGGTGTTTGAAAGGGTGATGCTCAATCAAATGCAACTACATTTCAAAACCAACAATCTTTTCCACAGCCAACAGTATGGCTTTACTGGCGGGAAATCTACCACCGATGCGGGAGTTAGCCTAGTTAACTTAATTTACGACGCTTGGGAGGGATCGCAGGATGCTATTGGGGTATTCTGTGATCTTTCTAAGGCGTTTGATTGTGTTGACCATCAGACACTTTTGCTCAAGATACGTCGGTTTTGACAAAATATCCACAGAATTAGTAGAATCTTATTTAACAGATAGACTTCAGACTGTTGATGTGAATAACGTTAAGTCAAATGGATCAAACTTAAAAATAGGTGTACCCCAGGGATCAATCCTAGGACCTTTTCTCTTCTTGGTTTACATCAATGACCTGCCTAATATAATTGAAGCACAAGCTGGCATAGTATTGTTTGCGGATGATACGTCGCTAATATTCAAAGTGGATCGGCGTAATACAAATGCAAATAATGTTGATAATATTTTGAACGCCATTTCAAATTGGTTTTCTGCAAACAACCTATTGTTGAATGCAGAAAAGACCAAATGCATTAGGTTTACACTGCCTAATGTGAGGCAAACACACGTTGATATCAAGCTGGGGGGGCAAAGGTTGGAATTTGTAAATAGCACTACCTTTCTAGGAATTACAATGGATTCGAAATTGCAATGGGGTGACCATATCACTATTTTGGCCAATAAACTCAGCTCTGCTGCTTACGCTGTGAGACGGATTAGGCAGTTGACAGATGAATCTACTGCTAGGCTGGTATACTTTAGTTACTTCCATAGTCTGATGTCCTATGGAATACTACTTTGGGGGAATGCAGCAGATTTAGAAACTCTCTTTATATTACAAAAAAGGGCAATTCGTGCCATTTATTGTTTAGGTAAGAGAGATTCTCTTAGGGAACGATTCAAAAATATTAATATTTTAACTGTAGCTTCCCAATATATATTCGAGAACATACTGTATGTCAGGAAAAATATATCCAATTTTACAAAAGTAAGTGACATTACAGACAGAAATCTGCGCAATAAAAATAAACTGATCTGAAGGTATACGCTTTTATAATAAATTACCTGAATCGGTCCTTGATATGCCTGACAATAAATTTAAAACCTTTGTTAAGACCACCTTATGTAAAAAAGCATACTATAGGACAGATGATTACCTTAAAGACAAAAATGTCTGGCTTGAGCATGGTGCAGGCCCCTCTTAATGCTACAACTACAGCATAATATTGTAGTGCAACCTTTTTCTTTTTTTTTACCATATTTTAACTTTTTAAAATTATTTTAAAGTTTAACTTAGGTTAAATTTTTATTTTAACTTTTGTTTTTTTTATATACCTTTATTTATCTTGACACGAGACAAAAATGTACATTCGTCCATATTTAGTCTTAAGAAATCACTATTTATAATATGACGTCTCGAAAATGCCACAGTAGAGTTTGTTGCGCCGTTTCTTCTCCACTAGGGCCTAGGAAGCGGTGGTAAACTTAGTTTTAAGCAGATTTTGATGTCGAAAAGATGTAATTACGTTGCACTATTTTGAAAAATAAAGACTTTGACTTTGACTTTGACGAACAATATTATGACGCTGTTATATTTCACGTTTTATCAAGTGACTGTTTACCATATGATGCTATAATTGGTCAGGAATTTCTGCAGCATGTTACCGTAGTGATGGATGGTAGTCGTGTGAGGTTTATGTGCAAGGACTGGTTCTCATTAGGTTGTTATGCGAGTGATATGTGCTCACCTGGTTTTGTTTTAGGTCCGATGAAAAATCGCGCGTTGGAAGAAGTGGTAATCCAATGTGTGAAAAATTATAACCCTATTCAAAGCAAGGAGGCGCCTTTGCAGTTGAAGATAGTGCTCAAATATGAGGTTCCTGTGTCGCAGCCACCTTGCCGTCTGTCACTTACCGAGGAAGATATAGTTGAACATCAAGTATCTGAGTGGTTAAATAAGGGCATCATTCGGGTAAGTTACTCTGAGTATAGTAGTCCCTTAGTCTTGGTAAAGAAGAAAGATGGCACCACTCGGGTATGTGTTGATTATCGCAGACTGAATAAAAAGATAATAAAAGATAAATTTTCACTTCCTGTAATTGAGAATTTGATAGATAAGTTAAAAGATGCAAAAGTTTTTAGTGTATTAGACTTAAAAAATGGATTTTTCCATTTAAAGGTCAGTGAGGAGTCTGTACGCTACACCTCGTTTGTGACACATCACGGGCAGTTTGAGTTTTTGCGTGCCCCCTTTGGACTGTCTGTCTGTCCTAATTACTTTATGAGATTTATTTCAATTATATTTAGAGACCTCTTGGTGAGAGGAGTTGTGTTAATATTTGTCGACGATCTGTTAATTCCAGCAAAAGATGAGGAAGAAGCTGTCAAGCGGCTGGAACTTGTATTGGAAATCGCTGAGCAGTATGGGCTCGAGATAAATTGGAAAAAGGCTAGTCTCATTTGTTCTGAGATTGAGTATTTAGGACACTTAGTTAAAAATGATGCGGTACGTCCCACTCCAGAAAAGATAGATGCAGTGATGAGGTACCCTGCCCCAACAAATACCAGGCAAGTACATAGTTTCATTGGATTGACATCCTACTTTAGGAAATACATACAGAATTATGCGGTCATAGCAAAGCCACTGACAGACTTGCTTCGAAAGGACATAAAATTTAAATTTGATGAAGAAGAGTATGTAGCCTATGATAAATTGAAACAGTGCTTAGGTAGTGGCCCTGTACTTAAGATTTATGATTCTAGATTGCAAACAGAATTGCATACGGATGTAACAATATGGCAGCATATGCAATTGACGAGGGTCAATTGCATATGCTGCCATATTGTTACAGCAACATCCAGACGGCCTCCACCCAGTATACTATATGAGCAAGAGGACCAGTGACACTGAATCTAGATATTCTAGCTATGAGCTAGAAGCATTAGCCATCATCGCGGCCGTGAAGAAGTTTCGTGCCTACCTATATGGTATCCGCTTCAAGATAGTCACCGATTGCCAGGCCTTTAAATCAACTTTGGAGAAGAAAGATCTCTCTGCTAAAGTGGCACGGTGGGTACTGTTTCTTGGTCAGTTTGATTATGAAGTGGAGCATCGATCGGCGTCAAAAATGAGACATTCCAATGCACTGAGCAGTAATCCCTTTACCATGGCGATTGACAGTCTCCAGAACCAGATTAGAACGGCTCAGCAGAATGATGAAGGGTTGAAGGCTATTAGTGAATTACTGAAGACCAACAGTTACTCGGATTATTGGATGGACAATGGCCTTCTTTATAAAGGATAGCAAAAACTGCTTGTCGTACCCAAAACACTGGAAAAGGAGATAATTAGGCAAGTTCATAGCAATGGACATTTTTCTGTCAAAAAGATGAAAGAACTTATAACCAAGGATTATCATGTAGACAACCTAGACAAGAAGCTGCAAGATTTTGTTATAACTTGTATACCATGTTTGCTAGCAACAAAGAAATCAGGGAAACAAGAGGGATACCTTAACCCAATAGAAAAGGAAGGTATTCAGAGACTCGAAAGCTGTATAATTACATACTAACTATGGTGGATGCATTCACTAAATTCACATGGATTTTCCCAACCAAGGGTACCACCAGTAAGGAAACCCTGGACAAGTTGAAGATACACCAGCAGCATTTTGGTAACCCAGTAAGGATAATCACAGACCGAGGAACAGCCTTTACAAGCAATGAGTTCAAACAGTTTTGTGAAGAGAAGAAAATTCAGCATGTTACCATCACAACTGGAGTACCTCGAGGAAATGGCCAAGTTGAGAGAGTACATCGGACTATCCTGTCTGTACTAACTAAGTTATGTATAGAAGATCCACATGTCTGGTATACACATGTGAGCCGACTTCAGCGTGCCTTGAACAGCACCTACCAACGAAGCATAAATTCTTCCCCTTTTCAATTAATGATTGGTATAAGCATGAAATCAAAAGAAGACTTGGAACTGATACAATTAATGAAACAGGAAGAACTGGAAGGGCATGATAAGGCCAGAGTGGAGCTCAGGATTCAAGCAAAGCAACAAATTCTGGAAGTACAGGAGGAGAATAAAAGAAACTACAACAAAAATAGGAAGTCCAGTTCTGAATATAGATTAGGCGACCTCGTAGCTATCAAGAGGACACAGTTTGGGACCGGTCTTAAGGTAAAGCCTAAATATTTGGGTCGCTATAGAATTGTAAAGGTCAAATGGAACGATCGCTATGATGTGGAGAAAGCAGACCCAAACACTTCTGTGCTGGAAGTTCGGTGAGATCTTTCTGGATCTCACCGAACTTCCAGCGCTGCAGACCAAATGAAAAGGTGGCCAATTGGTGGTCAAGATCGTTAATAACATGCAGGTTAGCCACATCAATAGTATAACTTTGTGTCTGGAGATGGATGAAAGGGTACTACGGTTGTTAGGTTTGTTTTTTTTTAGGCTATTGTTTTTTTGTTTTAGTTAAGTCCTACGTGTCCCTATGTCACTGTAATGGAATGATGGTATGAGTATGTCTGAGGACAGACATGATTGCAGGAAGGCCGAATGTAGGATTGTGAGTGAAAGAGAGCAAGACAGCGTGAGAATAAGACAGATGATATAGGAGCGAGATGTATGCAAAAGTGAGCGAGAGGGAAAAGACATAATGGCGACACGACTGTTCCGTGTAACTAATGTTAACGAGTATTTATTGCAATTAAATAGTTTAAATCAATATTTCGATATTCTCATTACAAAAAAACCCTACATATATATATATTAATCGTTGTGGGAGAATAATATTAAGAATGATGTCGAATATAGTGAAATTTGATTATCTAACTCTAGACAATCTACTCATGAAGGTCTTAACGACTTCTTTCTGTTAATTACCTAAGGGTCCATTAAAAGTAAGCTGGAGTGAATATATGACTTGTTATCATTATAAATTGTTTTATGGGAACTATTTGACTTAAGTGAGTCATTTAAATATTATTTATTTAACAAAAGATTAATACGAATTTCAGTAAATAATATCTATGTAAAAAAAAAATAATTAAATAATATCACAAATAATCACTTGCAAGCAGCTGTTCTGAAGTTGGATGAATGTAGATAATTTACTCTGGTAAGATAAAAGTATTGGTCTGAATACAATAATGGCGGAAGATAAATTTAGTACTCTGGAATGGGATATTTCATATTTACTTTTATATATGTAATTGGACAGGAATATTGGGGTGAAAATACTATTGGGAATATTTTAAGGGATGAAGACAATATCTTAGTAAGTTAAATTGTCATAGAGACTAGTAATAGTTATAATTGGAAGGTTACTTGATTAAGGCGGGATTAAAATAAGGACGAAAGCACCCCATGCGACGAGTAGGATAACTAATTAGAGGTTGGCGCAAAGAAAAGGATTGATAAAGAATATACATAATTTCTTGGGTATATCGTTCGTATAAGATTAAAGAATTGATTTTAATACTTAGAGTTATGTGGGGTCGTTGTAAGGGAGAAATTCACGTTAAAATGGGAATTTGGTCAGTGCAGTTGGCACAATGTCGCTTCTCTCTTCTGATTGACTGAGGACATAGGAAAGGAGCGCGGAGAGCGTGGGGTTATAAGCTACCAACGCGCGAAAATGGTGGTTTTTTGGGGACTCGTCAGGGGAAGTGGAGACTAGAGTTTTTGCTGGCGAGATTGTATTTTAAAGCATTTAGTGAATTTTCGGGATTTATTTATGATATATTGGGGTTCACGCGTTTCTTATTTGAGGGTTTGTTCTTTTATTAAGCATTAATAACTCGCGAAAATAGTGTTTAACGTAGAATTACTTGAATTGGGGGGATCGCCATTTTGTAAGATTGAATTTGGTTAATTTTGGCCGTATAATGTGTTTATTGGGTGAAATAGTTTTGAATAATAATTAGTAAGAAGTAAATTAAATTTTTGGGTCGCGTTCGGAGTAGGTTATAGGAACTTTACGAAAATGAAGACACCTTTGATTGGGCAGGGGTAATATGTGTAAATGCATGCATATTACTACTGTCTTGTGCTGTTGAGTCTGGCAGTGCATTCGTAAAGCCATTGCTGTCGTTTTATCATCTTTTAATATGTTAGAAGTTGAGGGTAGGGCTGCGGCATGTTAGCTAGTTTTCCCGTAGGAAATCCAAGGCGATGTGCTTTGGTTATGGAGGGATACCTTTTTTTTATGTGCGGAAATCCCTTCGGATACCCCCCCGCCGGCCAGCCGGGCGGTTATGTCGGGCTTGAACCGACTAAAACCGCACGCCGTCTCGGGTCTACAGACGTCGGGGTGTAAGGTTACCCATGGAGCATATCCCTCGCACTCCGACTGACCCTGGGCCATTCGCAGTGTCCCCTCTGATAACAGCAGAGGGGTACCTGGAGCGGCCCCCACCCGAACGGGCCTTGCAGGCCTGCCATACCCCGACCCCTTCGTGCAATGGGGTCAGCTGGCCCTGAAAAGGGCCGGTTGGTCAGACTCTTGGCCGTTGACGTTGACGCCAGCTACTCCAGAGGAGCAATCAATGATGCGTCATCGCCCACGTTGCCCAGGGTGCACGAAACTTGGAGGTGATCCAACCAGTCGCACCCCTATGGAGGGATACCTAACGGTGGCAACGACTCCATATCCCTCTGATAATTGATAACCTTTGAAGTGGGCGGCATTCTGATTTTTCCTGGGAAACAGGATCGGATAAGCTTCCTGAATGTGGGTGACTGTTCGTTCTGTGATGGGTAGGTACCGTCGAAGTGGAACCGTCCTTTTGGGCCTGGATCAGAACTTACGGAGCTCGCAGTTCGGTCTTATATATTTATTTATATATACACTAACTAATATCTCGTTAGGGTTTCAGTTCACATCCCTGAGCCTCGGCTCGTGGACTGGGACAAGCACACCGTGGTAGGAAAGTATGACAAAGTCAAGTTTCACGAACTTGCTCCTAATCTCAGCTAGATAGGAACATCACACACCACACGATTAAAGTAAACTACAATGGGTTTTTTGATGAATAAAAACAGGAATTAGTTCTATAGGTAGATAGGAAGGTACACACACTGATTCGCGGAAATCTTAGGCTTCATAACGTAGGGAATCTAGATTATTTCAAAATCTGCGTAATAATATTATTAATATCATATTTTATATCAATTTATAGGCCATATAACTATCCGATGGTGCGTAGGTAAGCAACTACTGCTGTAGGTCACGTAAGAATGACAATACTGTGTGTAAAATTGTGATAGTGAATCCTTAAAGTGAAATTCTGGTGATTCTTTTAAAAAGTGTTGATTGTGTACAAAGCCTGGTTATAAACAATTAAAAATAACCACACCTAAGACTAAAATAATAATTAAACAAAAGTCCTATTTAATAGCACCTACGATATCTGCTAATAACCGGTTGACCAAGAGTGATAATATTCATAATTAAATTCAGTGTTATCTCTTATTGCATGTATTCGAATCGGGTTTTAAAGAGCCATCTCACGGTAGTTGAGAACCTTATCCAAGTGGATACTGCTCGAAACTAAAACCCTAGGATTATAATTCCTGTATACAAACGTCCTTTACCATGGGACAGGTATACTAGTTCGATTCTGTGATCAGAGAGTGTATTATATCTTACAATAAACCTTTTGAAGCCACATCATTCTGAAGTGAATTGGTTACTAGCATCAGTACTATATTAAACAGTTTGTGTTAACGAATGAGCTTTGTACAGACTCAATTTATCGTTTAACATTATAAAACAAGTGAGTTATCACAAAAATCGGCATATTATTCGTGAACAATGTTTAAAGCAGCTTAAGCGAAAGGCGCTGTAGGTTACTACAAAAGCTATTATATTCAAAATATCACGGCAGTAGGAAAAGAAATGCTCCTCTGTCAGGATCACACTTACTCTGAATAGAGTATGGGGAATTTTATTTACCGGATGTCTCGGCGTAGTAGGGGAAGATATTATGAGAATCTTCCAATACCTACTCAGACATAGGAAGGACTGCGATACATACGATACTAGTGGAAGAGTCCTACTGTGACTGGCGTGTAAGGGGCCAGCACCTCGGGGGGAAAAACTCAAAATGGGCCAGCACCTCGGGGGGGAAAAACTCAAAATAACTAGGTACTTTTGTATAGGAAGGTGTGAGTGTTAATAAAGTTATTATAACAACCTAACTATAACCAATATATTCCTACTATTCATAGGGACTAGCTTAAAATGAGTAGGCACTATTGGAAAGAGAAAGATAGTAATCTACGGCCAGTTTCGATAATAATCGACATCATTATAAATGCAAACAAAACGTAGGATTTGAGTGTTTTGATAGGATTAAATGGTAATAATTTGGTATTTTACTAAAGTAATAATCGTATGAGTTCTATCGTAGTATGATACTATGCGTACAAACAAACATTATTCTATGACATATTCTACGACATTCTACACAGCGCTTTCTAGACCCAAGGTAAGCATAATTTAACTAGCTTGTGTTATGAGTTCCAGAATGCGGATAAACATACTTATTTTTTTTTTTTCTAAATACATACGTATTATACATAGACACACCCAGACCAATGCCAATAGACATATTCATGCATACAAATATTTGCACTGAGCGGGAATCGAACCCGCGCCCCTGTCGTAGCAGAGAATTTAGTATTCTACGGCCAGTCTCAATTATCTATCTACAGTTAAAGGTAGGAGCTATCCCACATAAACGGTCAACATTAATTTACCTGTAACTTCGGTTTCAATATTATTAAAGTAATTTTCTGCTTATCTTTGTTTATTGAAACAGAAAATCTCCGATAGATACTAATGGTAACTATTTTAACTGCTGGTAAAGGATAGATGGATTATTGAAATCGGGTGTTAGTTACGTTAGGATAGTACGGAAGGAATTTGTGCAGGTATAATTGGATTTGAAAGATTGCAAGTAAATATGGAAGGAGTAAGGTTCTAATTTGGATTATTTGAATAGGGCTTTTATTGATTACTTAAGGAATTTCTTATGTTCGTTCACGTAATACAAGATTATGAGCTACCAGTGACTATAGGGTATAAGAAAACTTATTTGGTTATTTCATGGATTAATATGGTATCATTAGAAGTTTGTGTAGATTGGATCGAAATAAAATAGGTACATAGTGGTTAGGTTGTTAGGAAGGTTGTAAGGAAAAGTTATTGATGAATCTATTGAAGTGTGTAAGTGAGTAAAGTCCTTAACAACGACCAGCATATTAGGTACGGTTCTTTATAATACCTAGCGTCGACTTATAAGTGCTGACTATTATGTTTTACCTTACTTGTACGATTATATTACATTAGGGCAGTGAATAAATCACACTCATTCGTAAAGGTTGTTTCCTTTAATTCCGCATCGGGACCCCAACATTTCATGGCGACCCTGCCAAAAACTTGGTCTGCCAAGGGGCTCTCTTTAATAATACCTACGCGCTATAACTGAACGATGTGTCGATCGTCAGTCGAGAAGGAAGAGGTGATCTTGAGCCAAAATGCAGCCGGCGGCCAGAACGACGCTACTCTAAAGGACATTGGTGGCCACGTGGAGCGGCTGAGTACAGTGACTATCGTCATACTAGCCATCATAGCTATTCTGGGCATGTATGGTATCATCAAGCTGTACCGGAACTGCCATCGCCAATGGATACAGGAGGAGATTGGCCTCAGCACCTTCCAGCGTATACGGGCATCAGTGAGAGGACGAGCAGAAAACAGGTCCAACAATGAATCGTAAGTGTTTCGTGACCCACAACGTGTTCTCATCGAGTCTCCACGTCAATATTTTGCTACTGCAGTAGTGTAAAAGTGTATCATTTCATTACGCCAATTAGTTAAGTTGTCAAGAATAGTGCATATAGACTCATCGAACATGATACCGCGCGCCTAAAGTGCAACGCAGCACAAACCCAGTGGTGATGTTTCGCAATAATTTTATTTGATACCTAATTACATATCATTGTTTTACGTAGAATAAGTGAATATTGGAATATTTTATATGATGTTAACTTTAAAATATGATTAAAAGTATCATAGAGTGTCTAAATAACTTGATAGAAATACGAAAATATTTGATAAAGAAGGGCAAAGCTAGATATAAAGGCACAATAATTCACAATAAATTAGCCGAATCAAAAGCTATTTTTGATAAATGTTGTGAAATATTTTTATTGTTAAAAGAAAGTCAAGGACCTTCTTTACCACCAGCAATAGAGGTTTTTAAAGACGTAAGAAGGGTATACGACGAGATTAATAATTTGTGTATTTTACCGACAATAGAGTCTACCAATATGGAGTTTGATCTTAAAGTGGCGTGTAGTCTGATTCCAGTTATGGACGGCAAGCAGGAGACAACCAAGCGGCTTATAGACTCCACCGAGATGTATGCAGCCATGTTAGATGACAAAGGTAAGGCATTGCTAATTACCTTTATTTTAAAAAGCCGGTTATCAGAGAGTGCCAAATTACGGATGTCTGGCACATTTGCAACAGTCGAACATTTAATCACTAATTTGAAAAAACACCTCATACCGAAAGGGTCATTTATTTCCATTCAGGCGAAACTACAACCCCTTCAACAAGGTTCAATGTCCATCGATAGCTTCGGCACCGAATTGGAAAAAATGTTCACCGAACTGACTATCACCCAAGCAGATGGTAATCCGTCTATGTTTGAAGGTTTAAAACAGCTTAATGAAAAGTACGCCATAAAACGGTTTTCAGATGGTCTTCGCAGCTCAAAATTGGGCACCATAATAGCAGCTCGAAATTACAGCAGCTTAACGGATGCCATCCAAGCAGCCAAGGACGAGGAAATAGCACTGAATCCTTCACCATCAGGTAACATCTTGCATTTTACTAACCATGGACGAGGTTCAGGTTTTGTGAGGCAGTCGCGAGGTCATTTTTACCAGCGAAGTAATAACTTTAATTCTCGCGGACGATATTATAACAATCACAATCGTGGTAAACAGTCTGTCAATCAAAATACTCGGGAACCGACGCGGAATTCTCGTAATAATTATTCGTCCCCTAATTACGTATCTCCAAATTATAGAGGTCGCGTACAAGGTCACAGGAATTTTAGGAACCGTGGTAGAGGGGTTTACTCTGTGGAACATTCAAATAACACGGAACCTTCTACTACTGAAACTAGTGACAATAAAGATTCACGCGCTAACCAGTTTTTTCGTTCTTAACGATTATATTTTTGCATTTCATGGTGGTGCAAAGTATGTTATTTTTTCAGTTAATAATATTAAATACTATTGGCTTGTTGATACGGGTGCATCCCTATCAGTTATTAAAAAGGAAGCATTACCTCTGAATGTCGATATTCGTAATGATGATACTATAATCAATGGAATAGGTGGCCAGCGCCTTTCCCAAGGTTCTGTTAGTTTACCTTTAAGGCATAACAATGAGATTTTTTGCCATAATTTTATTGTTTTTGACTCGCTACCATTGCAAGCGGACGGAATTTTAGGAGTGGATTTTTTAAATACATACTATGCCAATATAGATCTAAATACAAATATTTTAACTTTAAGTATTAAGGGAGAACGATTTTATTTAAATTGCATTGATAATTGTGATAGGGTTAAACAAGAGTTTACTATCCCAGCACGATCAGAGTCTATACATTATATAATAATAAATGAAACGATTAATTCTGATGTAATCATATGTGGTAAACAGTTAGGCAATGATTTATTTTTAGCAAATAGTATAGCAACTGTACGTAACAATAGAATACCAGTTAAAATACTAAATGTCAGTGAAAAGGAGGTTATTTTACCCTCATTTACCCCTGATTTATTTCCTTTAAGTGATTACAGTATTTGTGAATTTAATGATTCTAACCACAACGTAGGTCGAGTTCAACATTTATTAAATGAGTTGCAGTTAGATTATTTAAACAATGAAGAAAGACAGTCAATAGAAGCTATTTGTGCAAAGTACTCGGATATTTTTTATATTGATGGGGATAAATTAAGTACAACTAATATTTACGAAACATCTATAACAGTAAAGCCCAATACTAGTGCTGTTTATGTGAAACCATATAGACTACCCCAAGCGTTAAAACCGGAAATTATGAAACAGGTAAATAAAATGTTAGAAAATGATATCATTGAGGAGTCTAATAGCGAATGGTCTAGTCCTATTTTACTGGTTCCAAAGAAAAATAAAAATGGAGACAAAAAATGGCGACTTGTTGTAGATTACAGAAAATTAAATGAATCTATTTGTGATGATAAGTTTCCCCTACCGAATATTAATGAAATTTTGGACTCTTTGACTGGTTCCGTTTATTTTACCCATCTTGACCTTCATCAGGGATATTATCAGGTACCTTTAGAGCCTTGTAGTCGTAAATTAACTGCTTTTACAACCAATTCAGGTCAGTATCAGATGAAACGGTTACCCATGGGACTTAAGACAAGTCCAAGTGCCTTTAGCCGTATGATGTCAGTAGCAATGTCTGGGTTGACATACGACAAGTGTCTAGTATATCAGGATGATTTAATTGTATCAGGCCGTAGCCTAAATTCACATAATTCTAAATTAATTTCTGTCATGGAGAGGTTAAGGAAAGTAAATTTAAAATTAAACCCTCAAAAATGTGAGTTTTTGAAGAAAGAAATTCTTTACTTAGGCCATATCGTTTCAGAAAAAGGTGTTGAACCTGATCCAGAAAAAACTAAAATTTTAAAAAATTATCCTATACCCAAAAGTTCTGACGAAGTAAAGCGCTTTGTAGCTTTTTGTAACTATTATAGAAAATTTATTAAGTCATTTTCAGATATAGCTATGCCATTAAATAAATTAAGTAGGAAAAATGAACCTTTTATTTGGACTGAGGAATGTAATATTGCATTCGAATATTTAAAAAATGCTTTAATATCTTCACCTGTTTTACAATATCCAGATTTTTCTAATAATGGCGAATTTATACTTCAAACGGATGCTTCGGGAACAGCAATAGGTGCAGTTTTATGCAACAAGGATTTAAGACCAGTGGCTTATGCTAGTAGGCCCTTGAATAAAGCGGAAAAGAATTATCCAACCATACAAAAAGAACTGTTGGCAATAGTATGGTCTGTCAAATATTTTAGACCCTATTTGTATGGCACAAAATTCACTATAATGACGGATCATAAACCTCTAATATACTTATTTAGCATGAGAGATCCTTCAAGTAGATTGCTTAAATTTCGGTTAGTTTTAGAGGAATATAATTTTGAAATAATTTATGTAAAAGGCAAAGATAATGTTGTTGCAGATGCTCTTTCCAGAGTATGTATCACATCTGATGATCTTAAAAGTATGCATGAGCAGTGTATGCTCGTAATGACTAGAGCTCAAAAGAAAATGGCAAATGAAAGAAGTCTTAGACAGAAAGGTGATGATAAGACGGATCTTATTAATTCTATTGACAAGTGGCCTGATCAACCACGCGTTGTAGATATATTGAGAAAACCGTGTACCACAGTAGAAATGACTTTTATCAGTAGCAAGGAACTTAATAGTTTACGAAGTAAGAATATGGTCGATGAAGAATTTGAATGTTTTGTGTATGTTTCAAGTACATTGACGTTATATATTAATTACGATTTCAAGGCACATTTGTCGCGAGCCGAATTTGTGCAGAAGTTGAATTATTTTTGCAAAATAATGCATATTGACGAAGTTTGTCTCATTAAAAATAAAGATAATATTGATTTTGTAGAGTCTATATGTAAAGAGATAACGTCATTAAAAGAATGGTCCGGACCACGAATATATATATTAAAAGGAGTAAAAAGGATTACGGATACTAAAGAAAAGACTATAATCATGAATGACTTCCATTTACTACCATCTAGTGGACATGCAGGAGTGCGACGAATGATTAATACAATCAAGAAAAGGTATTATTGGCCAAGTATTGAGAAAGACGTTCAGCACTTTGTAAAAAGATGTGTAAAATGTCAAAGTTCGAAATATTTTCGTTACATTAAGGAGCCGATGGAAATTACCACAACGGCTTCGTCGGCATTTGACAAAATTTATTTAGACGTAGTAGGTCCATTAGAAAGAGATAGTGATAGTAATTGTTATATTTTGACCATAAAGTGTGAGTTGACTAAATTTGTTCAAGCTATTCCACTTAAAAATAAGGAAACCGTGTCCATTGCAGATGCATTTGTAAGACAGTTTATTTTAAGATTTGGTATTCCAGCAGTCATAGCTACAGATCGAGGGACAGAGTTTATATCCGCTACTATAGAACAGGTATGTAAAATTCTTAATATTGAAAAGCTTTCCTCCACAGCATACCATCACCAATCGATTGGAGCTCTTGAAAATGCGCATAAGACATTAGGTGCATTTTTGAGAATTCAATGCGAGAACTACACAGATACATGGAGCTATTGGTTACCTTTTTGGTCTTTTAGCTTTAATAACACTGTTCATTCTGAAACAAATTATACGCCACATGAATTAGTCTTTGGTAAACTCTGTCGTATACCTAGTAATATTACCGCTGATGTAGAACCCTTGTATAATCATGATGATTATCCATTGCAATTAAAGTACAGGTTGCAACTAGCTCACGCCGATGCAAAGAAAAATTTATTATGTAATAAATATAAAAGAAAAGATGTGTATGACAAAACTATGAATGCTATTAAGTATAACAAAGATGATTTAATTTTGTTGAAAAGTGAGACAGGTCGCAAGCTAGACCCTCTTTTTGAAGGCCCTTATGTTGTATTAGAAGATATGGGTTGTAATGTTAAGATAACTAAAAACAATAAAATAGATATAGTGCATAAGAATAGGACTAAGCCTTTTTACCAATAAGTATATTCACTGCAGTGTATAGTACTTAAAGTGTATGTCTAGTATCTAATAGTTATTAAATTGTAATATCTTGTTTATATAATTCACTCTAACGTGTTATGATAATTAATAGACTTTTTGCTAACGTAGACGAAAAGCTATTTTATGTGTAACGTGTTTAAAATTAATACTTATTTTTCTTTATCTTGTACTTACAAAAAAAAAAAAAAAAAAAAAACAATGTCATGACATCATTGTTTTTTTTCCCCTTCCCCCGGGAGGTGAAGTGTGTAAGTGAGTAAAGTCCTTAACAACGACCAGCATATTAGGTACGGTTCTTTATAATACCTAGCGTCGACTTATAAGTGCTGACTATTATGTTTTACCTTACTTGTACGTTTATATTACATTAGGGCAGTGAATAAATCACACTCATTCGTAAAGGTTGTTTCCTTTAATTCCGCATCGGGACCCCAACATTTCACTATGTTATAGTGTTTCAAACAAAATATGTAGATATAATGTTTTAAAGTGGAAATGTAAATTAATTGGGGTTTACGATTATATATTTGGAATTAAGGTTATCGAAAGTTTAAAGTAGGAGTCAACATTCTTCACCTTTGTAGAACTAGGGATACTAGGTATCACGATAAGGGTTCTTCTTAGCCACTAGATTGATCACAGGCCAAGTTTATTAGAAATAAGTGCGATTATTCAGTGAGTTTAAGTAGGTTAGTGAGTTATTTGAATGAATGGTACATGACAACAAGTAGGTGGAATAGGAATTAGGATAGCTGTAAGAGAGGAGTGGATGAGTAGTAGGTATAAGTTTTTTTTTTAAAGAATATTAGTAACCCAAATTAGTAATATTCCCCCTAACCCCTCCAGCTAAGCTAAATTGCTTGTGTTAGGAGTGGGTTCACGTCGGTAGTATAATGGCCAGGATTCGAACCCGGGACCTCTCGATCGTAGGGTCGACTCCTTAACAACTAAGCTACCGAACGCGTGTAATAATTCACATTTTTAGATAATTAGTTATCTAGGGTAGGTAGTGTGAAGAAGGATTGAGTGAATGAGTTGGTTCCGGAGACCAATAGTTGCGTTATATTAGAGAGCGTGTAGAAGTAGGGGGGGGGGGGGGCGGGGCGGTACAAAATAAGAATTGACTCTTGCGTTTCGGAGGACGAAGTTTAAAGGAGAGATATAGAAGGTCGTGGTGTGAGAAGTGAGCTGAAAGCTCTCCATGAGAAGCCACTTTATGAGAGGTAGATACTAAAATAAGGTCAAGTAGGCCAACAATTAGTGGCTTAATGTGTCGCAATTAAGGGAAGAATTTGCATGTTGACAGAAGAGACAATAGAGCAGAGTTCACGGCTGCGTGAGTCACCCCTAAGAAGGCATGTGTTGAAGTCCCCGAGAATAATTCTATGTTCATTATTATTATTATTATTATTTCCAACGGGGACGCCGATGACCTGGCGGGTGATTAACCCTTTTTCAGTGGGTCATTTCACCCATTTCCCCTGATCCTTCCTTCTGGGAAGGATGTGGTTACCCGGCAATCACGGCGTTCCGTCGAACCTACCTGTGTCCTTGCAAAATCTTACGATCTGGTCCACCTTCAGATCCTCCAAGTCTTCTATGTCCAATGTATCCAACCCCATTGTCTCCCATCTAATAAGTGAGTACATGGGGCATTCGGAGCAGGTGGAAGCTGGTCTCGTCACCGTCCATGCACTCTGGGCATCTGGGGTCGGTTTTCACGCCTATCAGTGTCAGGTGCCAGTTCAGTCGGCTGTGTCCTGTTAACACTTCTATGACGAGCCTCATGCTTACTCTTGAGAGTTTTATTAGTTGGCTCGTCCTTTTTTTGTCTAGGCCTTTATAAATATCTTCGACTGTCTCATGCCTGTCGATGATTTCCATCTCCGGTTGGTCTCTGCTTCAATGCTTCGGCTGATGACTCCCTTGGTTATTTTGTGGGCGATTGGCAGCCGGGGCTCCGGGCCAACCTGGTTTTCATCAGCTCCTTTCCTGGCCAGTTCATCTGCTATTTCGTTGCCCGTGTTGCCCTCGTGTCCGGGTACCCAGGCAATCGTAACGTCAGCTGTTCTGGACAACTTTTCCAATGACTTTTTGCACTCTTTGACAACAGCTGATGTTGTCTCTACTTTGCCAAGTGCCTTCAGCGCTGCCTGGCTATCGCTGTAGATGGTGACCTTTCCCATGTTGTTTAGGTGGCCTGCCATTTCTGCGCATTCCATGATAGCGAAGATTTCTGCTTGGAAGACACTTGCAAACTTTCCTAGGGGTATTGACCTGTTTTTCTCTGTACCGTCTGAGGACTTGATGTGTACTCCGGAGCCAGAGAGCTTGGTTATTTCCTTTCTGGAGCCGTCTGTGTAGCAGATGGTGCCATTGGTGTTCATCTGCCAGTCGTCTCTCGGTCCTATGTGTATTCTGTACTTCTTATCAAAGGTCCTTTCTTTCTTTATCAGATCATTGTTTGAAAGGATCATTGATAGTTTTTCTTCGTAGTCTTGACTGATCATGGCATGGCCCTCATCAAATGTGTTGCCAGTCCATAGGCCAGTACTTTTCAGTTTGAACCATTGTTCAATCGCTCTCTTTTTCGTTTCCAAATCTAGGGGGTTCAGGGCCAGTATGATCTCAAGCGCGGCCGTGGGTGTAGTCCTCATCGCGCCGGTGGTTATCAGGGCCGCCAGTCTTTGGACTTTGTCTAATTCTTGTTTGTTCCTTCCTATGTTGGCTTTATGCCACCATACTAGGGCACCGTGTAGGATTCTCGGCATGATGATTGCCTTATAGATCCAGAGTACTGTGGCTGGCTTTATTCCCCAGCTTCTTCCTATTGCACTTTTGCATTGCATCATGGCCATTTTCGCCTTTGAGCATGTGTTGCTTATATGAGTCTTGAAGGTCAGCTTGCTGTCCAGTGTGACACCCAGATACTTGACTTCTTTCACTACTTCCAAGTCATGATTATCTAGTCGTACTAGTTCAGCACTTCCAATTTTCCTTTTGTTGGTGAAAAGAAATAGTTTGGTTTTGTCAGGGTTGAGGTTGAGGCCTTTGCTCCTGCACCATCCTAGTGCTTCTTTCAGACTTCTGTTCATGATATTGCACATGACACTGAGGACTTTGCCTGTGATTAGGAGCACACCGTCATCAGAATATACCTGTGTATATATGTGCATCCTGTTTATCTTGTTGACTAGCTCGTCTATTAGCAAGTACCAAAGTAGTGGCGATAGACATCCACCTTGAGGGAAGCCTCTCCTAGCTATCACCGTGCGCCTTGTTCCTGCTATCTCTGCTTGTATCAATCGGTGTTTTAGAATTTTTTCACCCATTCTGATGTCTTTATCTATGTTCTATGTTTCTATGTTCTATGTTCATACTCAGACTAAAAAATTTCAAGTAGCGTCTCAAAAGAGGAGAAATAATTAATACGCTACGAAATACGAAAATACGAAATATGAAATAATAGTAATTAAGGGCTGTAAAAAAACGCCCAGTAGTGTTTGAGTATGTTTAAAATTAATCTCAATAAAGAGATATTCTACAAAATTTGAGTATACACCTGAAGACTGGTCAATAACCTAATAAGAACTATCTCCACGAAGATACACAGTAACCCCCCCACGTGCTTTAGCTGTTCTGCACAAGCACAAGCTTATACCCGTGGAGAGAATACTGGGTAGAAGGAAGTGCCGGCTTAAGAAAAGTTTCAGAAACTAGTACAGCATAAACGTACTCGGAATCGAAAGAAGATAGAAGATCAGAATAATGCGCAGTAATGCTTTGAGCATTAATGTGGACAATATTGAAAAAAAGAGGAAATGCTGAGAAAAATAGAGAATAGTTTGTCACCGAGCTGTACAGAATCATCATCACTGGACACACTAGCAAAACTATCACTAGATGCAACAGAAGAAGAACACGATACAAAACTCTCTTCATCAGAATCTATCAACATAAATAATAAAATATAGTACTATATAATTAAATTAAAATAAATAAAAGTTAAAATAAGATATAAACTACCAATTTCTTTTTTCTTAAAATCCTCTATGTACTCGCTAGTTGCACAATGTGGGTGAAAAGACTAATATCCAACCATGCATTCATAGCGTTTCCGAACGAGAGATACGATACGTCAAAGTTAAATTATTTTTAAACGAGTTGAGGTTAGAACTGACTTTCCAAAATAATTTATCATAAAAAAAAGAAATTAAAAAACGTTACAACGAACACGTCACTTCAACAACTTGTGTGGTCTTCGATCCGCAGCCATGCTCACTGCATTGAATGTAGTATCTGTCGATTAGGCTACATGGAATTGTCGTACAAGTTGCTGCAGCTCACCCGCCGACTCGATTCAATGCCGAGAATTATCCGAGACCTGAACAATGATCTTACCATCAGCGGTCCAACATCGCCTCACACCATAGTGCCTCCTAGCACATATGAACACCTCGTGTCTGGGCTTCGTGAGGAACTCTGCTAACGTTAGACCTGTGCCTTTCGATTTTGTTTTGTTTTGCCATATGTCGCTACGAATTCCACGATTTTCAAACTGCATTAACAGTTAGTGAGGTTTACTTGTGTTACTCCTCAACCGATGACAGACCGCTACATCCTTAGACGAGAAAATGGTGATCTTCATTTTGTCCACAAACACCTTAATAACACTGCCAATCAGAACTATCGTCCTCAGGAAGACCATGAAGCAGCAGAACTTTAGTTCGTGAAGTCATCTCATGCCGATCCAAGCCCTTCACTAGTAGCTCCATCTGGGACTTCAGTGTACCCAGTGTTCTCCATATGAGGCCTTTAGGCACTTTCTATATAAAGGACTTCCATACAACCACACATCCCTTATATACACCCTTAGGGTTGAAATTTTGAAAAATGTCGATTCACATGTAACCCTACCAGAGGTAGCTACATATATGAAACTTGGAGCTTCTTACTTCGAATATGACGCACTGCCCACGCAACCAATTATTTAAAATAAATAATAAATAAATAAATATTGGGACATATTACACAGCGCCATCTAGACCGAAACTAAGCACATCCTGTCACATGGGTTCTAGAATGTGGATAAACATACTTAGATACTTTTTTTGTGTAAATAAATTCATATTTCATTAATCCATTAGTAGTTTTTTTTTCAAAACGCTGATACTCCTTTACTTTCATTTCTGACTGGAAGTAACTATATGAAATTTCGAGCTTCTTACATCGAAAATGATGGACGTTCCATACAACCGTTCATCGCCAATTTTACCTCCTTAGTAGTAATATTTTGAAGACACCGATACACTTAGTCATTTTATTAGATGTACGTATATGAGGTTTTATGCTTCTATCTTCAAAAGTGACGAACTCTCCATATACACTTTCAACCTATATTTCACCCGCTTAGGGGTAAAATTTAGAAAAAGTCGTTTACACGTGTCCATTTATTTCTAACCAGAAGCAGGAACTTACGTGCTTCTAACTGTAAAAATGACGGACCTCTATACAAACCTCTATACCTGATTCTGCCACCTTAGAAGTGAAATTTCCAAAAATAATTTCTTAGTGGATGCCTACAATTTAAAAAGCATCTACTGCCGAAATTTCAAGTTTGTAGGTTCAGCGGATTAGGCTCTGATATGCGTTGATATAGTTTATAGATGAAATATAAATTACATTGACAAATATGAAATGTATGTAGGACAGTCCGAGTGTCTAAATTTTTTCTTACCTAAGTTATTTTTATTGTTTATTCAAGTAACTAGACACAAGAATTGATATCAAATCCTTCAACACTTTTAATTCTATTTGATAGATTCTGGAAATGTAACGGAAAATTTTAACGCATTACTTGATGTATATGGAAAAAATAACACTGCTATGGAAACTCGATACGATGAAGATAATTGTTGAAGAACGCAGGAGTAGACTGAGATGAAAATTGATAAACCACATAAGGCGGGGGAGGGCGTTTTATATAAAGATGAAGAAAGAAATTTATCGATTCGATAATGTTCAAAAAAGTTCCGCAAATAAATGAAACTGAATTCGATATTAAGAATATATTTATTACTTACCCAGCTATACCCAAACCGTATCTTGAAGCAGAATCGTAAAAACCAGCCTTTTCCGCTTCAGAGAAACATGCGCCAATATAAACACCAACTTTTTTGCCCGACAGTTGCTCTGGATTGATTCCTACAAGAAGAAAATTACATGTTTAGATTAATAGTTACTTTAGAAAGCACATAAAGCTGGAACTCTGTCGCTGAACTTTGATCTTAAATTCTCTGTCGATCTTAAAATTTTAGAATAAGTGTCTTTCAAGAAATTAAAACTATTTTTAAGGTAAGACGGAGTAGCAGGATTGAAAAGTATACTCAACAATAGGCAGAGAATAATTTTAAAGAAGTTATTTATAGCTTAGCTTACCGGCATCGTAGATAGCCTGATACGCCTGCTCTAAAACCTTTTTTGACATAGGATCCATAGTATTACCAAGACGATAGTTTACTTTAAAAAACTGCGCATCAAAGTAATTGAGCTCAGGTACGCTTCCTATGTATTGCACAACTTCTGGGTGATTATAATTGAAACGAAGATCTCTTTGCGTCACTGGATTTACCTATGAACATTGAAATTTTAAAGCTTTCCGTGTTGGGTGTGGCTTCAGTAGCCGTGCCCCCACCCTAGCATGGCAGCCCTTGCCCACTTGCCACAGGAAGCGGGTGATTTACGGAAATTTACCTTATTGTACAATATTTCTGAAAATTCCTTGATATTACTCGACTGTGGGTAAAGACCAGACATGCCGGTGATAACGATCCTGTTCCCATCATTCTGTGGGGGTATAGAGTCGTATAGTCGCGCGTGTTCTTGTTGTGTTAGAGCCATCGTAATAAATGTTTCGATCCTCTGTAAAGAAATTATTAAGTTAGACTGCTTCAATGGATGCTATAGACATGACATTACTGTGATAATTTCACCCACAACTTCTTCTAGTATATGATACATACAAATACTCATGTGATTTCTCTACCCGGGGTAGGCAGAGGGTAGTTTATATATAACAGTGTATGTTTATACTGATCAAATAACCTCTAGGAGCCAATTGAAAACCAGCGCCGAGTACACGTGTCCGGCATTATGCTGAACTGGCTCCTTTCTTGGTGCAACAAACGCGTAAAGTATGATCCTACCTAAATGTAATATTAGAATAACATCCGCTTCTTTATTTTGTGTTGCACTGAAATAAAATGACATTCTGTCTTTTCTTCAGATACGGCTATCTGCTTCTGTCATTATAGACATTACGTGTTGCCTTTTTTACCAGACTAAGGAGTGCGCATTCGCGCGTCCATAGGCATGGTTATGTGTTTGGCTTTCTATGTAAGGTATTAACGTTTGTTCCTTGTAGCACCTAAGATAGTGAACTGATTGTAATGAGTGCGGTGTCAATCGATTCACAATCATGCTCTGAGAGCAACCATGCTACATTTTATACGAATAACATCAATATAACGGAGTTTAGATCCCAAAATATGCAGCCTGATTGTAATGAGTGCGGTGTCAATCGATTCACAATCATGCTCTGAGAGCAACCATGCTACATTTTATACGAATAACATCAATATAACGGAGTTTAGATCCCAAAATATGCAGCCTCAAAGTTCAATTTTTTGACTATCACATTGAGTGTAATATCAAATGAAAGGGAAGAAAATCCCGAGTTCAAATATAAATATAACTAGTCTGGCCATGAATACTGTTACATCAAAACTTTTCTTTCTTTTTCAACTTTTGAATTATTTTGAATTTGGAACACGTATATTATATTAAAAACTTCTTTTGATCTCGCGCCATTTCACATATTTCTTCGTGTTCATTAACGAATTATAATATGGCATGGAGTGTTAAAGAAAATAGAATCGAAGTGATCGCCTTGCACAAACTGGGTATGGAGCCGTCGGTCATATTTCAGACACTTCAAAAAATTGGTATCAGCCGTATGTTCGTATATCGTACTGTCAATAGATACAACAACACTTCGTCTGTCGAAGACCAGAAAAGATCGCGGCGGCCGCGTGCTGTTAGAACTACAAAGGCTATTAATACTGTTAAAAACAGAATTTGTCGAAACCCCATAAGGAAGCAAAAATCTTATCGCGAGAAATAAGATTCCCGCTAGGACTCTGTCACGTATTATAAAACAAGACCTGAAGCTCGTTGCTTATCGTCGATATACAAGACATGCCCAAAATTAATATTTACGATTAAAGAGAGTGGATCGATCAAAGCGCCTTCTTTCGCTCTTCTACGCAGGTGAAAGGCACAGAAATATCCTCTTTACCGATGAAAAAAATTTCACGATTGAAGAACACTACAATAAACAAAATGATAAAGTGTACGCTCACAGTTCTAAGGAAGCTGCTCAAGTGGTCGGAAAGGTACAACGTGGTCATCATCCTGCGTCAGTGATGGTTTGGTGGGCTGTGTCTTATTAGGGAGTCACAAAGCTACATTTATGTGAAAAAGGAGTGAAAACTTCAGCCAAAGTGTATCAATATACTGTCTTGGATCATTTTGTGAAACCTCTCAGCAATACACTTTTAAAAAATATACCGTGGACTTTCCAGCAGGACTCTGCTCCTAGTCACAAGGCATGAACTACCCAAGTCTGGCTAGAAACCAACGATCCGGACTTTATAAGAGCTGAAGACTGGCCCTCATCTAGCCCTTTAGACTACAAATTATGGTCAGTTTTAGAGGACATCATCATATAAGCCGTAGGAAGTCCACTGCTGAACATAGGCCTCCCCCATCGACTTCCATTTCGACCGGTCTGTAGCGGCCTGCATCTACCGAGTCCCTGCGCTCTTTGTAAGGTCGTCTGTCTACCTTGCGGGAGGCCTTCCTACGCTGCGCTTGCCGTTACGTGGTCTCCACTCAAGAACCTTTCTGCCCCACCGGCCATCGGTTCTCCGAGCTATGTGCCCTGCCCACTGCCACTTCATCTTGCTGACTCGCTCTGCTATGTTGGTAACTTTAGTTCGTCTACGGATCTCCTCGATTCGGATTCGATCTGTAGAGAAACCCCAAGCATAGCCCATTCCATAGCTCGCTGTGTGACCCCGAGCTTCCTTATGAGGCCCATAGTGAGAGACCACGTCTCGGCACCGTAGGTCATCACTGATAACACGCACTTATAAAAGACCTTTATCTTCAAGGACTGCGGTATTTTGGACGAGAAGACGCTGCGCAGTTTCCCGAACGCAGCCCAGCCGAGTCGAGCGGCAGGATTCGTCGATTGACCTCCTTCTCGAAGTTGGATTTGCCTAGTTCGACGGATTATCCCAGACAGACATAGTGATCAACAACTTCGAGAGGTGAGCCTCCCAATAATACGGGGGTGGGCGGCACATGGACATTTGACATGACTTTCGTCTTGTCCATGTTCATTTTCAGGCCCACCCGCTGGGACAATCTGTTGAGGCTTCCGAGCATAGTGCTGAGCTCCTCTAAGGACTTTGCCATGACTACGATGTCGTCAGCAAATCGAAGGTGAGCGATGTATTCGCCATTGATATTGATGCCGAATCCTTTCCAATCCAGAAGCTTGAAGGCGTCTTCCATTGCACTGGTAAAGAGTTTCGGCGAGATGGCATCACCCTGCCTAACTCCCCTCTGCAACGGAATAGCCTCTGTGCTCTGATCCTGTACTCGGACCGACATCGTGGCGTTTTTATACAAGCACTTCAGCACTTCAATATACCGATAGTCAATGTGGCACCTCTGAAGAGACTGCAGCACCGCCCAAGTCTCGATCGAATTTAAGGCTTTCTCATAGTCCACGAACGCCAAGCATAGTGGTAAATTATACTCCTCGGTCTTCTGTATAATCTGCCGCAGCGTATGGATGTAGTCTATGGTACTATAGCCTTTACGGAAACCAGCTTGTTCTGGCTGGAAGTCATCAAACCTGCGTGCAAGACGATTCGTGATCACCCTCGAAAACAGCTTGTAAACATGGCTCAGAAGCGAGATGGGCCTGTAGTTCTTCAATAAGGTTTTATCACCTTTCTTGAAGAAGAGAACCACCACGCTTCTGTTCCACGCTTTGGGCGTAGTACCCTCGAGCAGGACGGAATTAAAGAGCCTCTGTAGAGCTTTTAGTATCGGTGTTCCACCTGCACTCAGAAGCTCCGATATCATTCGGTCCTCACCCGCCGCATTGTTGCTCTTGAGCTGTTTGAGGGCCATCCTAATCTCATACAGGCTGATGTCCGGAATATCTTCTGTGTAGTGTCGGGTTAATTTGGCTCTAGGATCTTTATCCAAATCATCAACAGGCCTGGCTACTGAGGTATATAACTGTCCGTAGAACCTTTCAATCTCCCTCAGTACCTCTGACTTAGTAGACGCCACACTGCCGTCGTCCGTCTTCAGCTTCGTCAACTGGCTCTGCCCAATAGACAAATCTCTTGCGAACACTTTAGAGCCCTTATTTTGCTCTATCGGATCTTTAATATGATTAGTATTAAAGACACGAACATCGTGTTGAAGGACTTAGAGATCCGTCTATTGAGCTGCCGATATGCTTCAGCGTCCTCGGAAGTCTGCAACGTCAATGAGCGTCGTTCTGCCATAAGGTCGAGGGTGAGAGCTGATAGTTTTTGAGGTCTATCTTTCCGGCGGGGTCTGAAGAAGACTTCCCCTACCTTGTAGACAGTTTCTACCAACCTGTTGTTGACATCGTCCATAGAAACGTAATCCTCCAGGCCAGAGAAGCGGTTTGCGAGCTCGACTTGAAAGCTCTCGGGGTTTTGTACTCTCGGGCTACAGTCGGAGCGTCGACTTCATTAGTCGAGACCTTTCCAATTGGACATTGATATTCAATGTGCCTCTAACCATTCTATGATCGCTTCCGGTTTTCACCCTGTGTGTATTTCAACATTCGTCTCTTTGTAGACATAATGAAATCGATCTCATTCCTCGTACAACCGTCGGGACTCATCCAGGTCCATTTTGCTTCTTGAAGAAGGAGTTCATCATAAAGAGTTCCTCCTTCTCCAGAAATTCAGCCAAACTCTGGCCCCTGGGATTTCTCCGCCCACATCCAAATTGCCCCACTCTCAACTCGTCATCGCCCCTCCTACCCAGTTTTGAATAAAAATCCGAACAACAGTGAAGTATGTTTTGGAAGTATGTATGGCCCTACTGATGTCCTCATACATAACTTCCACTTCGTCGTCCGGGTGCGCCGAGGTCGGTGCGTAAACCTGTATGACCTTCAACGAGTACCTCTTTGATACTCTGAGTATCAGGTACGCAACCCTGCTGGGGTGTGTGTTGGGTAACCTCCTCGAGTGTCACTCCGATTCCGATCCCACTGCAGTCCAGGGGGAATGGAATCGGAGCGGCCGGTACACCCTGGGCGGCGGTCAATGGCTTCCCTTTCACCCCTTCATAGGGTTGGCATTGATCGTCGGCTATCGCCTAGGAAGCGGTGGTAAACTTAGTATTAAGCAATTATTGACGTCAAAAAGATGTAATTACGTTGCACTATTTTGAAAAATAAAGACTTTGACTTTGACTTTAGCCAATACCCAACGTGGCGGGAACACATCGCTCTCCGTACTCCTCTGCTTTCAGAGGAGACAGGATGAGCGATGCTGTTAGTGGTGAGATGGCCCAGGGTCAGCCGGGGTGCGAGGGATATTCTCTATGGATAACCTTACACCCCGGCGTCTGAAGACCCGAGACGGCGTGCGGTTTTAGTCGGTGCGAGCCCGACATAACCGCCCCCGCTGGCCGGCGGGGGGGTATCCGAAGGGATTTCCGCACGATAAAAAAAAAAAAAAAAAAAAATGTACGCAACCCTGCTCGACACACTCGTAATACATACCTCGTTGTCTACAAGGGATCTGTGAACGAGAAACCCGACACCACCCTGGGACTGTTGGTCGCCCTCCCGGTGGTAGAACAAGTTGCCTGACTTTAAGGTTGTCGTGTCCTCGCCCTCTCTTCGGACCTCCGATAAACCCACTATGTCCCAATTCAGCTTGTTCATCTCCTCTTCCAGCTCAATGATCTTCTCGTCTGTCCTTAATGTGCGCGTATTGTATGTCACCAGCGAAAACCTACGTCGGTATTCCTTTGAGCTTTTAGAGGACATGGTCTGCTCTAAACAACACGGCGATATTGAGTCTCTTATAAAATCTTTGGAGCAAGCAGTGGCAAAATTTCCCTTGGAAACAGTGCGTAAATCCATAGATTCGTGGCCAAACAGATTAAAGGCCTGTATTAAAGCCAAAGATGGCCATTTCGAATAAAATATATTTTTATTTTTTGCTAAGACTTCAATAAATATGTAGGTATAAATTTTAATAATATTACATTACTTTATTTAAAAAAAAAGCAATTTCATTTGTAACAACACTTATGGCTGGACTAGGTATATAACGTAATATATCAAGAATATAATTTTGCAGTATATTTCAGAAAATTAAAAAAATTACCAGCGCCATCTATCGGTGGAGAGATGGGGTTATATATTTATTATTTACAAAAAATCTTATTTCACGTTATATTTTTAACGGTAAGATACACTTCACTCGTAGATATACTCTTTAAAAATCACAGCTTTTGTTCCCGTTAGATACACTTTTTGGAAACTCAAGTAAGCATTACTCTTAGATACACTTTTTGGTACAAAATAACCTTACCGTAATCTGTTTACAGTTTTAGGTAGATTTCGATGAAGCGTGCGTGGGTCCTAGCTCTAGTCGACGACGCTCTCGAGCCCCGACTGAGAGGGCTTCTCAGCGCATGTTTGGAGCGGGGCCAGTTTCCGAAATTGTGGAAGACGGGGAAACTGGTCCTCATCCGAAAGGAGGGGCGCCCGGCGGACTCGCCGTCCGCCTACCGGCCCATAGTGTTGCTCGACGAGGTGTGCAAGCTCTTTGAAAGAGTAATTGCGAAGCGCCTCGTCGAGCACCTCTCAAGAGTGGGGCCGGACCTGGCGGATGGCCAATATGGCTTCCGCCAGAGGCGCTCCACCGTGGATGCCATCATGCGCGTGAGGGCTCTGGCGGAGGATGCAGTAGCCCGGGGTGAGGTGATGTTGGCGGTGTCAGTCGGACATCGCCAACGCGTTCAACACCTTGCCCTGGAGTTGCATTAGGGAGGCGCTCGTGTATCACGAAGTGCCTCTCTACCTCCACCGCATAGTCGGAGCGTATTTGACGGAGAGAGCCGTCATCTACCCAACCGTGACCGGTCTCGGTAGGCGTGAAATGGCGTGCGGTGTTCCACAGGGATCGGTCCTGGGGCCGCTCCTGTGGAATATCGGATACGACTGGGTGCTTCGCGGTGAGCTCGTAGGCGGTGCCGCCGTCACGTGCTACGCGGACGACACGCTCGTGACGGCGTGCGGGGCGACGTACCGCGAAGCGACCCCAAAGGCCACGACCGCGGTTGCCCAAGTTGTTAGGCGGATCCGGCGGCTGGGTCTCGAGGTGGCCCTGCATAAAACCGAGGCCCTGTTCTTCCATGGGCCTCGGAGCAAGCTACCCGAGGGATCCAGTCTCATCGTGGGAGGAAATCGCATCGGCATCAAGCCCCAAATGAAATATTTGGGGCTCGTGCTCGACGGCCGATGGGACTTCGGAGAGCACATCCGAAGTCTGGCCCCCAAATTGAAGGGCACAGCTCTTGCTCTGGCTCGGCTGTTGCCCAACATGAGGGGGCCCGATGACTCCTGCAGGAGACTCTACGCGGGGATCGTGCGGTCCATGGCCCTGTATGGGTGCCCAATATGGGCGGAGGCCCTGAGGACCAGAACTGTGCAGATGCTGCGCGCTCCGCAGCGAGTTCTGGCCATCAGGGTCATCCGAGGGTACCGCACGATCTCCTTCGAGGCGGCGAGTCTCCTTGCCGGAACTCCGCCATGGGACCTGGAAGCGAGAGCCCTTTCGCAACTGTACCAGTGGCGAAAGGAGGCGCGGGAGCAGGGATGGAACCCCGAGCCTCGAGAAATCGAGGCCGTGCAGTCCCAGCTCCGCCAGGCCATCGTGGTGGAGTGGAAGGAACGACTTGGGCGACCAAGCGCAGGGCACGCCGCAATAGCGGCGGTAAGGCCCATCATGGAGGATTGGCTGGAGAGGCGACACGGAAGCCTCTCGTACCGACTGACGCAGGTGATCTCCGGGAAGGGGTGCTTCGGGGACCACCTGCATCGGATCAGGAAGGAGCCAACGCCTGAGTGTCATCACTGCGACGCGAGCGAGGACTCAGGGCTGCACACGCTGGCGGACTGCCCGGCGTGGGAGGCGCCGAGGCGTGACCTCGTGGCAGCCATCGGGGCGGGAGTCCTCTCGCTCGGCAGCATGATTGCGGCAATGGTGCGGAGCGCGAGCGCGTGGGCCGCCGCCGCCTCCTTCTGCGAGCATGTAATGCTCGCGAAGGAGGTGGCGGAGCGCGCCCGGGAGAGACTTAGAACTCTCCCGGTCCGCCGAGCCCGCAACTTGCTCGCCGCGCGTCGCAGGCAACTCAGGCGCCGGAGGTCGCTTAACGACCTCCGTCCTCCATGAGCGCAGGCCTGGGGGTGGCGGGTGAGGCCACCTGTCACCCCAGCAGAAGCAGGCCGGGACGGTGGGGCAACTAGCGCCCCTCCCCCAAACCGGGGCAAGACGGGGACACCGTGGTTCCCAAACCCGAGGGGGCCATCTCGAAACCGGAGATGGCCCAGGGTCAGTCGGGGTGCGAGGGATATGCTCTATGAGCAACCTTACACCCCGGCGTCTGTAGACCCGAGACGGCGTGCGGTTTTAGTCGGTTCAAGCCCGACATAACCGCCCCCGCTGGCACGCGGGGGGGTATCCGAAGGGATTTCCGCACGAAAAAAAAAAAAAGGTAGATTTCGATGAAATCGATCTACCTATTGGTTTCTTGACTACTGTCGAATTTAAAAAAAAAATCTTCATAGGAGGTCTAGTTATGACCCCCTGAGTCCGAAATGACCACTGGTCAAAAAGTTTATATATATATGTATATAAACTTATGGTTCCACTTCCCAAAATTTGCGGCACTCTCACGGTCGCATTTTTGCCCCGATCGCTTTCAAACTGCGGTCAAAAATTGCTTGGGTGTAAACTTAGTTTAAGTTCGTGAACGGGTGGAATCCGGCCTAAGGGGACGGTAGGGCGTCACTTTTTTTGAAATCAGTTTTTCCTCAAAATTTCACGTTCCATGAAAGATATTCGAACCGTTCTAATTTTATCCCATAGTATACATGAATACCAACAACTTTTAATTATAAACCTATAAGATTAAAACTTTAACTAAAAGTGGAGGGGGAAAAACAAAAATTTTTCGGGAAAAAAATCATAACTTCTAACCGGTGAACATTCTTGTCGTCAGAAACATTTTTAATCGATAGGCCATTTTTAAGTCTAAAATAAATGTACAAGTCAAAAATGTTACTGTGTTTACTTGTGTAAGTCCGTAGTTCTCTATATAAAATAATATTAATTGCTTCACGAAATCTACCTGTGCGTTCCCCCTGCTGGAACGGATTTTTTTAAACTTAATACTTGTTTACGTGTGGAAATCCCAAAGTGTACCACCTCAACGGGGCTAGCAGTGAAGTATCAATGGTGGAATCGAACCCGACTAAAACCACACGGTGTTCCGTCACTGGTAACTGTAACAAGGGGAACCCGGATATCCTAAGAAAGGAAGTCCCTGCCTCTACTGTTATTAAATCTTTAAAACCTAAAAATGGCAGGCCAGAAGCTCTCAAAACCGGAGGACTTTACCCAGGTTTTGGGGGCTAGTGGCCCATTTTTTCAATGTATCATCAATTTGATCAGTAAATGTTTTACGAGGTTGACCTCTTCTTGTCTGCCAAGGTGTTATTTTTGCGAACTTATGTGTCTCATTTGTGTCTCCAAAATGAATACATCCTAGTATTCTAATTACACAATGGGTGTTCATGGGGCCCTACCAAGACCTTTGAACTCAAGCCAAACTCACCTGCGACCTGGTACACCTGCTGATTGACAGACGGTGCCCTGGCGCAGGTTTTCATCTCGGAGTTGGAAGGTCAGACGGTCGCTCCCATCAAAGCCGTATAAGCACAACCGAGGACAGACGAGACAGAGAAGACTTAATAATTTAACGTAATATTTACAAACTCAAGGTTAATGGCAATAAAGCTTTGTTGATATTTATAATAATAAAAAGCATGTAGTGTAGGGTCTTTGTTACTCGATCCAACTTTGAGATGTCACTTGAAATGTTGGCTGAGTTTTAGTTTTTCTTTTGGTGTTTTTTAGGGTTCCGTACCTCAAAAGGTAAAAAAGCGGCCAAGTGCGAGTCGGACTTGCCCATTAAGGGTTCCGTAGCAGCAAGTAACATAATAATGTTTTTTTTTTAATTTTTAAATTTGAATTGATTGAATGAAAGGTAAATTGCGGTTTACGATTTATGACGTATTACAAGAAACTACTTACTAGATCTCGTTCAAACCAAATTTCGTTGGAAGTATATAAGTAATGTACATCATATATTTTTTTTAGGTTTATTATTTTCATTGTCTTATTTGTCATTGTCATTCTCTTATTTTAGAAGTTACAAGGGGGGACACACACATTTTACCACTTTGGAAGTGTCTCTCGCGCAAACTATTCAGTTTAGAAAAAAATGATATTAGAAACCTCAATATCATTTTGAAGAGCTATCCATAGACACCACACCCTATGGGTTTGATGAAAAAAAAATTTTTGGTTTTCGGTTCTAAGTATGGGAACCAAAAAATTTATTGTCTTTTTTCTATTTTTGTGTGAAAATCTTAATACGGTTCACAGAATACATCTACTTACCAAGTTACAACAGCATAGTAATTCTTATAGTCTCGGAAAAAAGTGGCTGTGACATACGGACGAACAGACATACAGACATGAGGAATCTATAAGGGTTTAGTTTTTTGACATTTGGCAACGGAACCCTAAAAAAGTAACCCTTATAAGATCACTCTCTTGTCCGTCTGTCTGTCTGTCTATACGTATGTCACCACTGATTTTCACATATTTCACAACGGGGGGACCTAGCAAGTTGAGATTTATACCAGATACTGAGATCTAAAGTCCCTATTATAGGAGTATAAAAATCAAGTTCCCGAGTCAACAAGATAAAAAAAATTGGCAAATTTAGTTTTTCGTGAAAACTTGTAAGTACCAAAATTTAACCTAATTCTTTTTTTTTACTGAGGAAATGTATAGAGACAGCTTACCTATAAAATTGTGCAGTACCCTGATGATGCCGAGGCACACAATATTAATGCGTCCGAACAGGTCAAAGTGTAATTTATATCACTATCAGTAGGTATAAAGTTAATTTGCTGATGCAGATATTATAAAGGATGCTACATATTACCTTTGATTTTAGACATATTTTACCAATTGAAATAAAACTATTTTAACGGATTCTATCGCGATTTATTTAATGTTATTTTATATTTTACATTGATCCCGACGTTTTGGTTGCTTTTCAGCAGCCATGGTAAGGTACTCTCACCACTTCGAGGTAATTCAACAGCGTATGTTAGAGATTCCTACCATTTTGTTAGTGAAATTAAACACCTACATCTCACTAATAATTAAACAATGGTCAGTTTTGATGTACAGTCATTATTTACTTGCATACCTGTACATGACTGTATAGACATAGATAGGAGAAAGTTAATAGAGAACACCATGCCTGAGGAATATGCAGGAATCACTGCTTAACGACTGGCTACCTGTTGTGGGATAACAAGTTCTACATACAAATCGATGGCGTGGCAATGAGCTCCCCAGTATCGCCTGTCGTTGCTGACATATATATGGAGGCCTTCGAGGCGCGAGCTATGCAGACGGCCGTCATTACACCTAGATTTTATAAACGGTATGTGATGACACCTTCACAATACTACCAACAGATAGTATAAATACATTTTTACCACACCTTAATTCTATTAATAACAACATACAATTCACTATGGAATTAGAGGCAAGTAATTCATTAGCTTTCCTAGATGTTCTTGTGATCAGAAACTCTAATAATACTTTGAGCCACACTGTGTACAGGAAAAAGAAACCACCCTAAACAGTTAGCTACCGTGGGAATGTCTTTGTTTCAGAGAGCCCGTGGGATCTGTGACAAGAAACACCTGGACGCTGAGCTACAACATGTCAAACAAGTTCTGTATGACAACAAGCTCAAACAAACGCGCATCAGTCACAGATCCCGGGAAAAGCCAGCCACTGTCGAGCGCCAGCCTGCAGTCCTACCATACGTACGAGGGGTCATTTACAAGATTGGCTACATCTTGAAGCGAGCTTCAATTAACACATACTACAAGCCGCCAACGAAGATATGTAAATTTTTACCATCTGTCAAGTGCCAATTGCCTCTACAAGATGCAGGGGTTCATAAAATAGATTGTGACTGTGGGCTCTCTTATATTGGTCAAACCAAACGAAGCATTGGCACTAGCGTCAAAGAACACATAGCTGATATAAAACACCAACGCTCAAAAATGTCTGCTGTATGTGAACACGTGTAACAGGGGACCAAACATTACTTAAGATTTGATAAACCACAGATACTCGCCAAAGAAAATCGATGCCTACCTAGGATGCTCCGTGAAGCTATTGAAATTAAAAAACATCCTAATATTAATAGAGAAGATGGTTGGAATGTAACTTGGGACCCAGTCATTCACTTAATTAATTCCAAGAAAAACCAAATACAACAAGACTTCATGACACTGAGCTCATTCTGCGTAAATAGTAACACCAACAATTCAACATAGTTCGGGTACTTTGAGATAACTTACACTTCAAACTACAAGAGAACAACCATCTTTAGCCTCCCCGTGACGATGGCTGCTGAAAAGCAACCGAAACGTCGGGATCAATGTAAAATATAAAATAACATCAAATAAATCGCGATAGAATCCGTTAAAAATAGTTTTATTTCAATGTGTAACATTCGCGTAAACTTCCGACAATATCAAATTTTACCAAGTTTTTTAATAATATATTACTATCATTGTTCAATAACAATCTGATTAATGAAAGCTTTGGTGTACCCCTCCATGATTTTCGGGGCCTAAGCCAGCCTTACCAGCAAGGTGGTACCTTTTTTTTTCTTGCGGATATCCTCTCCACCTCCCCTTTGTTGAGCAGAAACCTGTTCAATGACCGAGGCCGTAATTTTGGCCAAATTAAATCCAAAAGGATGGGGGGTAAGGGGTAAGGGGACCCCGGGCTCCAACGTAAAAGCCTAGGATGCTATTGAGAACAACGCTAAGATGATGATGATGGTTTTTTTGACTGTCATGAAAACGTTTGACAATGCCGTGAGGTGAAACCGGCCATGTTTAATACATAAATATTGTGGAAAAGTATAAGTGAGAGCAATGTGTGATGTGAAATAAATAAATAAATTATTTTTCTTCCATCAGTGCAGAGAAAATATTTGAACTTTTATAACTAGTGTATAGCCACCATTAACGAATTCATTGAATTTCTGTATAATATATGCAAGGAAACGCTTTACAATATTTTGTTAACCGTTTTATTATGTACATTATTTAATTAGCATCTTCATATTGTAATGTTAATGTAAATTTTTGGTATAATTATCGGTAAATCCTTGAAAATTTACGCTGAGGTTTGGTCTATATAGATATGTACATTGTACATTTCCGTTTCGTCAGCTATGTTAATCAATTCTTAATGCTTTGTTGTGAAGAAAAATAATCCCACTAATATTATACAAGTGAAAGTTTGTGAATATGTTTGGATGTTTCCTACTCAATCACGCTCTAACGGCTGAACAGAACTGGCTGAAATTTGGTACAGGGATGGATTATAGTCTGAAATAACACAGAGGCTATTTTCATTCCGGGAAGCTTAAATGGGACCAGAATTTCACGCCGGCGAAGCTGCGGGGGTTAACAGCTAGTAGTTAATAAAAAAAATAAAAACTCACTAGAACGGAAAATCATTTAAAAAGTGAAACATATTTGTTAGTGTGTTTGAGATTAAAAAATAGAGTGAGTAACAATAGTAGATTGTTACACAAAGCTTGAAAGTCAGCCATCTTACCCGAGATATTTCTGGCGCTAGAACGAAGTGAGAGCGCCAATAGTTCGAGGGTGGAATGGTGACATTCACCCGAGGTAAACACTCTACTTTTCATTTCGACTATGTGTGGAAATTCAAATACTATACACACATTTCATGAAACAACTATAGGTATTGATTATCAGTTAAAATTTAAAGTAAAATTAGAAAAATTAGAAAATAGATTATTAATCACAGCTTTTGCCTGTTCTTAAATCTCATCGGGAGTTCAATTAATATCCATGTCACTGGAATCACTTTCCGAAACCATTTTTAACCACAATTAACACAAGGTATTTATTTACCCGCCGCGTCCAGGATTGGCGCATGGTGAAGGAGGGGGAGATGTAGTCCGACCACAGGTACATTGGGTTCAACGTCTCCGCTCCACCTAACCTACCGCCGACAATCGCGAATCCCCCGGGACCGCGTTGGGCGCTCAGACGCCTGAATCGGGAGGCTCTCCTGGAGGCATCTATAGTGCAGGCCTGGACTCCGTCACCGGCCAGGCCTGCCGATGTCGACGTAGAGGCCGAATGGTTCGGGAGAGCCATGTCGCATATCTGCGATGCGGCGATGCCTAGGGTTAAGCCCGGCCCAGTTAAGAAGCAGGTGTACTGGTGGTCAGCGGAGATCGCACAGCTGCGAGCAGCGTGCGTGACCGCTCGCCGCCGGTACACCAGGTTTCGCCGGAGGCGTCGCCGCCCAGACGATGCGACAGCCCGAGAGGCGGAGCTATACGAGGCGTACAAGGGGGCCAAGAGGACCCTCCAGGTAGCTATAAAGCAGGCCAAACGGCGGGCCCGCGAAGCGCTGCTGGAGTCTCTGGAGCAGAACCCGTGGGGGCGCCCATACCTTGCGGTCAGGGGCAAAATCCGCCCAAGAGCGCCCCTACTGACCCAGAGCCTCCAGCCAGAGCGACTGGAGGGGATCCTGGGCTCCCTGTTCCCAGCGAGAGCGGAGGAAGATGTTCCTCCGCGCATGGCTCCGCCTCAGGCGCCTGACGCTGATAATAGCGAGAGCGATGTGCCCGAAGTCAGGGAGAGTGAATTAGGGGTAGCAGTGCTCCGGCTTAAAGCTCGGAAATGCACTGCCCCCGGACCCAACGGCATTCCAGGCCGAGCATGGGTCCTGGCCCTTGAGGAAATAGGGCCTCGACTAGTGGCGCTCTTTAGCGCATGCATCGAAAGGGGCCAGTTTCCTAAGGCGTGGAAGACGGGGAAACTGGTCCTTATCCGGAAGGCAGGGCGGCCGGTGGATCAGCCATCCGGCTACCGGCCGATCGTGTTGCTCGACGAGGTGTGCAAGCTCTTTGAGCGGATTATTGCAGAGCGCCTCGTCGAGCATCTCACGAACGTGGGGCCAGATCTGGCGGATAACCAGTTCGGTTTCCGCCGGGGGCGCTCCACCGTGGAAGCGATCATGCGCGTTAGGCGCTTGGCGGAGGAAGTAGTCTCGCGCGGTGGGGTAGTGGTGGTGGTGTCTCTCGACATCGCCAACGCCTTCAACACCCTACCCTGTGGGCTCTCGCGTATCACGGAGTGCCTCCTTACCCCCGCCGCATTGTCGAGGCATACCTATCCGAGAGAGCCATAATATACCCGAGCTGGCTAGGGCCTGGGCGGCGAGAAGTATCGTGCGGTGTTCCACAGGGATCGGTCCTAGGGCCACTCCTGTGGAACGGAGTCGGATACGACTGGGTGCTGCGCGGTCCGTTGCTCGAGGGTGTCAGCATTACTTGTTATGCTGACGATACCCTCGTTATGGCGCGGAGAGCAACGTACCGAAGCGCGGCACTAAAGGTCACAGCAGTCGTAGGTCGAATACGGTGGCTGGGACTCGAGGTGGCTCTCCACAAATCTGAGGCTATGTGTTTTCACGGGCCTCGGAGGGGGCCACCTGCGTGAACCAGCATAACCGTAGGGGGCGTAAGCATCGGCATCGAGCCCACAATGAAGTACCTTGGGCTCGTACTCGATAGCCGATGGGACTTCGGACCACATCTCCGAAGTCTGGTCCCGAAACTGAGGGGGGCTGCGGCCGCGCTATCGCGGCTGATGCCCAATGTTAAGGGACCCAACGCCCCCACTAAGAGACTGTACCTGGGGATGGTGTGAATCATGGCCCTGTTCGGGGCCTCCGTATGGGCGGAGACCCTGGCGGCCCGCAACGTGGCTGTCCTAAACAGCCCTTTAACAGCGATGGCCGTCAGAGTCATCAGGGGGTATCGCACGATCTCCGTCGAGGTGGCATGTCTCCTAGCCGGGACCCCTCCATGGGACCTGGAAGCGAGAGCCCTTGCACTGCTGTACCAGTGGCGCAAGGAGGTGCTGGAGCGGGGCCATAGGCCGGAGCCCCGATAAATCAGGGCTCAGCGGTCACTGCTCCACCAGGAACTCATGGAGACATGGAGGGTGCGACTTGAGCATCCAAGGTGGGGGAATCCACTATTGCGGCGGTGAGACCGATTATGAAGGAGTGGTTGGAGAAGCACCACGGTGACCTCTCCTACCGGATGTGCCAGATATTTACCGGACACGGGTGCTACGGTAAGTATCTATGGTGCATCCACCGGGAGACAACGCCGCAGTGCCAGCACTGTGAGGATCCTGGCGAAGACACGGCGCTCCACACGTTGGTGAAGTGCCCTATGTGGGCGAGTCAACGCCGGGATTTCGTTGCGGTCCTGGGCGTGGACGTTCTCTCGTTGGAGACCATGGTGAGGGCCGGAGGTTCTCCGACGGGAGCAAGTGGCACGCCGCCACCTCTTTATGCGAGCAGGTAATGCGCGTGAAAGAGACGGCGGAGAGGGAGCGGGAGAGAACCCTGCCCCTCGAGTTTCTACGCCCGGGACTACCGACCTCCATGATCGGAGTCTGAGGACGGCAGTTGGCCGACTCGCCGTCCTTACAGAAGCAGGCCGTGGCTGAGGCGTGTCGTGTGTGCCCTACACACGCCTGCCAACTCACCGACGCGGGATAAAATCCCTACCAGGCGAGGCCGCGAAAGTGGTAAAAGTCCGCCGGTAACCCTGGGGTTATCCTTTCGAGGGCTTACCCGGGGTGCCTGGCAACGGGCACATGGGGAGGACACCGTGCGGTTTTAGTCGATACTCCACATAACCACCCCGCTGGCCGGTAAAAGGTATTTATTTATACTGAATCTCGTTTTCCCGCTTTTTTTAATACTGAAAAAAAAAACTATTATATAATTCACATACATACATAGATTCCATTTTCAAAACTTTCCTAATGTTGACACATTAGAAAAGTTTTGAAAATCGAATCTATTGGTTACATTGTAATGTAAACGTGTTGGTCACGAGATGTGCATTTAGCACTGACCTCCTTAATACAAGTACGTAGTGGCATTTCATTATGACGTAATTAAATTATCATGAACTCCATGGCAAAACTTAAAATAAAATAAAAATTACTTTCCACCCTAGGGATGAAATAAGCTACTTTCCACCCGGCTATCTAACTTTCCGAACAGGAGAGATGCAAAATATTTATTTTATTGTTAACAAGTGTAGGGTGGTCATGATTGGTGTAAGCATCCCACGCTTTCTGACATCCTTCGGCTTATTTTAGATTTGTTCCCAACAGCCACCCCTGGGGGTCACTAAATCTGTAATATATATTTCCTCAAGGTCCAGGACCCATGCTCGGCCTGGAATGCCGTCGGGTTTGGGGGCAGTGCATTTCCGAGCTTTAAGCCGGAGCACTGCTACCCCTAATTCACTCTCCCTTACTTCGGGCACATCGCTCTCACTATTATCAGCGTCAGTAAGTATAATTTTCTTTTTTAAATGAAACGGAACTCTTAATTTATAGTCCAAGAGCCCGGGCTTCCCAGACCTGTTATTTTTACAAGGACAAAATGTATGGAATAATGTAGTGTAGGTATGTATTTCTGTTATGCATATTTGCTAGTTTCTCCCGGCGGCCATTTGTCAGTAATCAGGAGCTAAAGGTAGGTAAATATAGTACACGGTTCACTTTGTAGTACTGTTTTTACGTGTGTGTTAAAAAATATTGTTAAAAATTTATTATGACCATTTCCAACATCGGCGGAATCTTTTACCAGAACCCTGGAAGCTCCCGAAAAAGTATTTTGTTGGAAATTAGATGTCTATGTTATTGCTTCCCAGAATTAGTTCCCTATCAGTGGTGGTGTAATAATACAGGTTGTGTTTTTCTTTCAAAATCAACGGGTTTAATTCCTCGCAAGCCCGATTTTGCGAGCTTTCGGGAAAAAAAAAATCTAACCCAGGAATCAAACCTCTTAATTCTGGAAAAAAATATACCCTGTATTATTGCACCCCGGAAAGTAATAGCGTACGGCAAACCTAAGGAAATATCTCATTTTTAACATAAATACCAACCTACTTTTAGCAGCTTACCTCCTACCTTTAGCACCAGACAAAATATGGCCGTCGGGACAAGCTACACTTAAGGTACATACCTACACTACATTATCCCATACATTTTATCCTTGTAAAAATAAGTGGGTCTTGGGAAGCCCAGAATGTTACACTATTAAGGCATAATTACGTACTGTATCCTCATACTACATACTACCCTCTCCTGTTCAAGAGTCGACTTGTATCAATGGTTTCAAAGTCAGTCAAAGTCAACGTCTTTATTTTTCAAAATAGTGCAACGTAATTACATCTTTTTGACGTCAACAACTGCTTAATACTAAGTTTACCACCGCTTCCTAGGCGCTAGTGGAGAAGAAACGGCGCAACAAACTCCACTGCGGCATTTTCGAGACGTCAGCTTATAATAGTGATTTCTTAAGACTAAATATGGACGAATGTACATTTTTGTCCCGTGTCAAGATAAATAAAGGTATATAAAAAAAACGTTACAATAAAATTTAACCCAAGTTGAAATTGAAAAAAGTTAAAATATGGTAAAAAGGTCGCGCGCCTACTACAATATTATGCTGTAGTTGTAACATTTTAGGAGGAGCCTGCACCATGCTCAAACCAGACATTTTTGTCTTTAAGGTAATCTGTCCTATAGTATGCTTTTTTACATAAGGTGGTCTTAACAAAAGTTTTAGATTTATTGTCAGGCATACCAAGGACCGATTCAGGCAATTTGTTATAAAAGCGTATACCTTCCCCCCTAAAAGAATCACTAACTTTGCTAAGCCGATAACATGGAAGGATCAGTTTATTTTTATTACGCAGATTTCTGTCTGTATTATCACTTTTGTAAAATTGGATATATTTTTCCTGACATACAGTATGTTCTCGAATATATATTGGGAAGCTACAGTTAAAATATTAGTCTTTTTAAATCGTTCCCTAAGAGAATCTCTCTTGCCTAAACAATAAATGGCACGAACTGCCCTCTTTTGTAGTATAAATATAGTTTCTAAATCTGCGGCATTCCCCCAAAGTAGTATTCCATAAGACATCAAACTATGAAAGTAACTAAAATATACCAGCCTAGCAGTAGGTTCATCTGTCAACTGCCTAATCCGTCTGACAGCATAAGCAGCAGAACTGAGTTTATTGGCCAAAATAGTGATATGGTCACCCCATTGCAATTTCGAATCTAGTGTTATGCCTAGAAAATTAGTGCTATTTACAAATTCCAACCTTTGCTCCTCCAGCACGACATTAACGTGTGCCTGCCTCACATTAGGCAGTGTAAACTTAATGCATTTGGTCTTTTCTGCATTCAACAATAGGTTGTTTGCATAAAACCAATTTGAAATGGCGTTCAAAATATTATTAATATTACTCGCATCTGTACTACGCCGATCTACTTTGAATATCAGTGATGTATTATCTGCAAACAATACTATGCCAGCTTGAGCCTCGATCGTATAAGGCAGGTCATTACATACACCAAGAAGAGAAAAGGTCCTAGGATTGATCCCTGTGGTACGCCTATTTTGACGTTTGATCCGTTTGACTTGACTTTATTCACAACAACAGTCTGAAGCCTATCTGTTAGGTATGATTTCAATAGTTCTATTGATTTCTCATCAAAACCATATCGACGTAGCTTGAGCAAGAGTCTTTGATGGTCAACACAATCAAATGCTTTAGAAAGATCACAGAACACCCCAATAGCATCCTGCGATCCCTCCCAAGCGTCGTAAATTAGGCTGACTAGAGCCACTCCCGCATCGGTGGTAGATTTCCCGGTAAAGCCATATTGTTGGCTATGGAAAAGATTGTTGCTCTTGAAGTACAGTTGCATCTGATTAAGCATCACTCTCTCAAACACCTTACTCAGAGATGGCAAAATAGAGATGGGGCGGTAGTTTCCAAGATCCGACTTAGATCCTTTGTTAAATAATGGTATTAGTTTACTGTGTTTCATTAAATTAGGAAATGTGCCTTCATCTATACATTCATTAAATATGAGTGCTAGATCAGGTGCAATGATATTAATTATATGACTAATTAAACTAACTTTCATGCCCCAGTAATCCTCAGACATTTTTATTTTTAGATTTTTAAATGCTTTTAAAATGTCATTGGGATCAATATCTTTGAAGTTAAATTTAGAAGAACTAATATTACTCTCAACAAGGGCCACAGCACTGTTAGCGCTAGAGTTAATATAGAAAGTGAGTTGCAATGGAATATTGGTAAAATAATCTTCAAAAGCATTTACAATATCCTTCGGAGAGGTTATGTTCTTGTTTTCTAATTTAATTTTAGTAACAGTATCTGTGCACGACACAAATAGACTATAGACACATGTGCCAGTGACACGTAGATTAAGTAAGCGTGAATATAACGAATAAATTATGAAAATGTTAGATTTACGTAAATTAAAACGTTATTATGTAATAACTTTGATATTAAGCTAAGATAAATAGCTTACTACTGTTAGGAGTTAGTTTTCTGAGTAATTAAGTATGTTAGAGCCAAATTCAATAAAGAAAGTACATTCCCCGAAAAGCATAATTGCAAATATAATTACGTAAATGCATTACTCAGAATCTAACATAACTTCGTATAAATAGGAAATACGACTTTGTATATTAGTATGTAAGTTTAATTACACCCCGCGACTGCCTCCCACGCCGTAAGAAGCGAATATGCGCTCCCCCGGCTGGTGCCATTTTATTATATAGTAGCTCGCGGGAGGCAGGGCCCATATATAAGTCTGAGGGGTCAATCCGCCCGTCATTCAGTAGCCCGACGTCGCACGGTACAGATGTAAGTACCTATCGTCGTGCAAGTCTTATTGCTACCAATGTACATATATGCTATGTGATTGATATGTAAAACATAAGTTCTATAAATAAATGGAAATGCGGAGGTGAGGTAATTTGGATCGCGGGCCAGCACTACAAAAGACTATAAAAGCAGGGACCATTTGTTAGGAAAATATTGGGCAATTGAACAATGGAATTGGGTATTGGGCAACAAGTAGACAACAAGAGTCTCTCAAGGAACAAGGAAGCTCAACAGGAAGTAGTAGATCAAGAGTAGTGCTGGGCCAAGTACATCCGATGCCTCACTGACGTCAATGAAGTCCACCCATCCAAGTGTTTCATTCTTCGACTCAACATCCATCAAATACAGTCCACTGAAGGCGACCGCGAAGTAGTGGCAGTCTATTTGGAACCTTATCAGGTCATAGTCTGTTACGAACCACGGTCCTTAACATTGGTCCTTCGAGCCGGATAAAGTCCACGGTCCTTCGAAGATCCAGGTCAACTTCAAGTTAACTGCCAGCCGTAGACGTTTCATCGTTCTTCAACTAAGGGAGAAGTGACAGTCTATTCGGAACCTTATCAGGTCATAGTCTGTCACGAACGTCTATGGCCCATTGGAACCGGGTCGAAGGGTAGGAATAAAGTCCACGATCCGTCGGAATTCCAGGTAAGTATAAACTTGAAGAAAGAAGAATGGTTCTCACCAGGGATGGAGGGAAGCGCCGTCAGGAAGAGGAACCGGCATCAGCATCAGCACCAGTACCAAGATCAGTACTACACCCTGCGGCCACGGAAGAGGCCAGAAGTTATGCGGACAGTGGTGCGTCGGAAGCCACAGTCAGCACCGAGCAGACCACGTCCAGCACAACTGTGACTACTGAAGAGTCGGGGACGACAGAAAAAGGATCGCCCCACACCCGCGCTGTTGTATATGGAGAGCCTAGCTCACAGCGCACCATGCGGCCTTTGGACACGAGGTCACGCCGCTCCACCAGTTCAAGAAAGAAGAAGGAACTGGAGGTCAAACAACGCTTGGCAGAACTGAAGCTCAAGCAAATACAAGCCGAAGCAGAGATAGAACAGATCCGTCTACAGTGGCTACTGCAGGACGAGAGCAGCGACGATGGGTCTGAGGAAGATCTGGCATCGGTACGTATTAACACGTGGCTACAGAAGGATGACGCTGCGGCACCCAACCTGAAGGAAAAGGGGCAAGACATCGAGGAAAACACTCAGACCTGCCAAGATAGGGGTCAACTAGTGGAGAAGTGTTAAACCCAGGAAAAATCAGAAGGAAGTGCCCCAGTGAAGAACTCCGTGATCGATGTAGCTACGCTCACCGCGGCCCTATCCCAGGCTATGAGAAGCAACAGGGAGCCGCCCAAGTATATACGAGAACTACCGATCTTCAGTGGCAGCAGCACAGAATGGCTCGCCTTCAAGACTACGTATGAAGAATCGGGTATATACTTCACGAAGAACGAAAATATCGCAAGAATAAGGAAAAGTTTACGTGGACTCGCACAAGAAGCAGTCAAGTGTCTAATGCTGAGTCAACCTGACCCCAAGGTGATCATAAGGGCCCTCGAGAGAAGATTTGGTAGACCAGAAGCACTCATCCACATCGAGATGGAGAAGCTCAAGACTCTTAACAAAGTGGCCGATAACGCCAAGGACATCTGTATCTTCGCTGGGAAGATAGCAAACATCGTGGGAACCATAGAAGCCTTGAGGAAGCCGCACTACCTACACAGTCCAGAGATGTGCAGAAGTATCATCGAGAAACTCACACCTATACTCCGAAACAAGTGGTACGACTTCGCTGCAAAGAAGAAAGAAGACATACCAGAACTGAAGAAGATATCTGTGTTCCTGTCAGAAGAGGCAGACAAGTGCAGCTCCTACGCGCTCCCAGAGGTGAACCACACAGAAGACAACAGAAGAGTCAGTTATCGTCCTCAAAGAAGCAGAAGAGTTGAACAGACGCTCACCATCAATAAGAAGACATCAGAAGAGAGATGTCCACAGTGTAGCAAGGATCATAAGCTACCTGACTGCAAGCAGTTCATCGCCCTAGACAACACCGCGAGATGGGAAACAGCCAAGAAGAATAGAGTCTGTTTTCGCTGTCTTCGAAGTAACCACCGACGCGCCACATGCAGAGCACCAGCCTGTGGGAAGAACGGGTGCCAGATAATGCATCACCGACTACTGCATCGCGATATGCCGCCAAGAGACCGTGAAGAACAGAAGGAAGACATCACGACCTCAACGGCAGAAGTAGCCACAGCAGCAGTCCCCCGCAGTCAGCGCAAGGCCTACCTCAAGATGGCACCAGTGACACTAAGAGGACCAAGCGGTAGCGTCAATACCTACGCCTTATTGGACGAAGGAAGCACGATCACGCTGATAGATGAGACCATAGCCGACGTCATCGGGGCAGACGGACCAACCAAGGAGATCTGCATCCAAGGTGTAAACAGTGAAATGAAGCACGAGAGCAAGACAGTGAGTTTATTCATCAAAGGGAAGTACGCCGATGAAGAGTACGACTTAACCGCCCGCACCATGAACCGACTCCGCTTCTCACCCGATACAGTGTATGAAGAGCATCTCAACGGCTGCGAACATCTAGAGGATATACGTGACAAGATAACGTACGAGAAGGCTTCACCCAAAGTGTTACTAGGACAAGACAACTGGCATCTCATCGTAACCCGTCAGCTGCGCACCGGAAGCCGTAACCAGCCTGTGGCGTCGCTCACTCAGCTGGGATGGGTGCTTCACGGATGCAGCAGTTCAGTGACTGCAACAGTGTCATTCTGCGGTACGCTGCAACAGTGCGTAAAGGACTCCATTGAGAACACAGTGAAGAAGGACCTCAAGTTGGAGTCACTGGGCATCGAACCCCGACGCCCCCGAGAAGATCCCGAACTGCGTGAATTGCAGATTCTGGAAGAAAAAGGCCGGCGGTTACCAGATGGAAGATATGAGACCGGACTGCTGTGGAAAGAAGAAAATGCGGACATACCGAATAATTACAAGGAAGCTGAGAAGCGTCTGCTTACGCTCGAACGAAGACTCGATAGGGATGAAGATTTGAAACACAAATATGAAGAAAGAATGGAAAACCTATTCAAGTCAGGCTATGCAGAACCAGCTCCTATGCCACCGCAGAAGGGAAGGACGTGGTACCTACCTCACTTTCCGGTCATCAACCCCGCCAAGCCGCACAAGCCGCCTCAACTGATACACGACGGCGACACCGAGATTGAAAAATTATCACTGCCACAAGACAGCAGTGCTACAGTGGAACTCGACGGCCAAGAAACATTGGGACTAACATGGCACGTCAACGAAGATCATCTTGGCTTTAACGCAAGCAACTTGAAGATCCAGCGCGAAATGGAAACCAACACGCGACCTCAAACGAAGCGAGAAGCCTCATTCGATCCGGTCGGCTTTATCTCACCGATATTAATTCCCAGTAAACGTATTTTTCAGAACACATGGCGCTATAAGATGGAATGGGACGACCCACTCCCAGCAGAGCTACGGGAGCGATGGTGCAGGTGGTTCACGCAGCTCAACGGCCGCTACAATCTAGCAGCCACGAAGAGCAGAGCGACCCCGTTGAAGCCCATCTCCATGCCGAGCCTCGAGCTTCAAGCTGCACTACTGGCAGCGCGCCTGGCTCAAGCCACCCAAGAACACGACTACGAATTAACAGAGAAGACCTATTGGAGCGACTCGCGAACCACACTCGCATGGATAAGGTCGGAGCCGCGTGTGTATAAATCTTTCGTTGCACACCGCCCCGCCGAGATAGAAGATACGACGAAGAAAAAGAGTGACAACGCTACGTGCTTCAAGGCAGCGGAAAAGGAGCTAGCAGAGGCCGTACTCGACGCGCTCAAAGAAGAAACTACGGGTCAACACATCGTGTGGAAGTACATACCCCCTTCCGCACCCTTCATGGGGGGGGCATGGGAGCGAATGGTGAAAGCAGTGAAAGAAGTGCTTCGTGTCACCATGATGGAAAAGCATCCCAGCGACGAGATCCTGTTAACCTTATTAACAGAGGTCGAGAATATCGTCAACTCACGACCCCTCACACATGTTTCGGTTGATCCTAACGATCCCGAGGCCCTCACGCCGAACCACATCCTCATCGGGCCCAACTGCCATGTGCCACCACCAGGGCACTTCTCTGCAGACGACGTGACTGCTCGCCAACAATGGAAGCGAGCTCAAGCCCTGGCTGACATCTTCTGGAGGAGGTGGGTGAAGGAGTACCTTCCCCTATTGCAACACCGGCGGGAGCCCACCAGCGACGGCGTCGCCCCGAAGGTCGGGGACGTCGTCATCATCTGCGATTCCAATCTGCCGCGCAACACCTGGCCGCGAGGACGCGTAAGCCGGGTGTTCCCAGGAGCCGACGGCGAGGTACGAGTCGTGGACGTCACCACCAGCAGCGGACACGTGCTGAGGAGGCCTACGAAGAAGATCGTCGTGCTACCAACGGAGCTCGCAGACGAACCAGGGTCAGCGACGGCGGGAGAATGTGCACGACACAAATAGACTATAGACAAATGTGCCAGTGACACGTAGATTAAGTAAGCGTGAATATAACGAATAAATTATGAAAATGTTAGATTTACGTAAATTAAAACGTTATTATGTAATAACTTTGATATTAAGCTAAGATAAATAGCTTACTACTGTTAGGAGTTAGTTTTCTGAGTAATTAAGTATGTTAGAGCCAAACTTAATAAAGAAAGTACATTCCCCGAAAAGCATAATTGCAAATATAATTACGTAAATGCATTACTCAGAATCTAACATAACTTCGTATAAATAGGAAATACGACTTTGTATATTAGTATGTAAGTTTAATTACACCCCGCGACTGCCTCCCACGCCGTAAGAAGCGAATATGCGCTCCCCCGGCTGGTGCCATTTTATTATATAGTAGCTCGCGGGAGGCAGGGCCCATATATAAGTCTGAGGGGTCAATCCGCCCGTCATTCAGTAGCCCGACGTCGCACGGTACAGATGTAAGTACCTATCGTCGTTCAAGTCTTATTGCTACCAATGTACATATATGCTATGTGATTGATATGTAAAACATAAGTTCTATAAATAAATGGAAATGCGGAGGTGAGGTAATTTGGATCGCGGGCCAGCACTACAAAAGACTATAAAAGCAGGGACCATTTGTTAGGAAAATATTGGGCAATTGAACAATGGAATTGGACATTGGGCAACAAGTAGACAACAAGAGTCTCTCAAGGAACAAGGAAGCTCAACAGGAAGTAGTAGATCAAGAGTAGTGCTGGGCCAAGTACATCCGATGCCTCACTGACGTCAATGAAGTCCACCCATCCAAGTGTTTCATTCTTCGACTCAACATCCGTCAAATACAGTCCACTGAAGGCGACCGCGAAGTAGTGGCAGTCTATTTGGAACCTTATCAGGTCATAGTCTGTCATGAACCACGGTCCTTAACAGTATCCCTCACTTTACATTTACCAGTCTCTTTGTTAATAACTTTCCAAGTTTCTTTTATTTTATTGGAAGCCTCAATTATTTACCTTATAATATGAATGGCCTACGCTTGTCTAGGTTTCAGAGAATAATACGATTACTGGGTATGTCATGTAACGATTATGCGGCCTGCTTTTTAGGGTTCCGTTGCCAAATGGCAAAAAGCGGAACCCTTATAGATTCGTCATGTCTGTCTGTCTGTCCGTCCGTATATCACAGCCACTTTTTTCCGAAACTATAAGATTTTTCTCTAGTGGGTAGTTGAGAGTACAGAACCAAAAATTTTGACCTCCTGAGATTTAATTAATTTAATTGTATATTTATAACTTTTAATTCAATTTAATGCTATATTAAAGTTTGTAAGAGTTCACTACCTGCCAGTGAATGTTATTTCCTTATTATATCACTGTTGTATCATCGTAGCAATGGAGTCACTACAAACCACTATTCAGAGCTTGACTAGCATGTTCCATGAGAGGATGAACCAATTCGAAGCAGATCTCCGGAATAATACCAGCCCACCATCCAATGTTGCCGGACTAGTTGGTGAGTTTACTGCGTTCCGTAGTTTTATACTCGAGACCCTCAAGGCCCTCCAACAGCAAGTTGAGTCTCTAGCATGCACAGTGGACCATTTGGAGATGCAAGGAAGACGCAAAATTCTTTTGTTTCATGGAGTTGCTGAGGAGAATAAAGAGGATCTAGCACAAGTAGTGGTCAACTTGATTAAAACAAAACTCAAGGTTAATGACTTCACAGTAAGTGCCATTAAGCGTTGCCATCGCATGGAGAGGCCAGCTACGCCTCATAGGCACCGGCCTATTCTGGTTAAGCTGCAGCAGGTGTCTATTCGGGACCAGGTGTGGTTCTCAAAAACCAAACTCAAGAGCACAGGCAGTTAGTTAGTTAGTTTACCTGGGCTGTTCCGCACTTAGCCTCTTGATTGGGCCATTGTGCGTAGCATCTTACCTCTCACTCCAACCAACCCAGATCTTCCCAAAAAGTCAGCAGCCTTTTCAGGTTTCCACATGCTTCCCGGAGAGACGCTGGTGACTGGAGGAATTTCGCCTGTTATTCGGCCACGCTCATGCACTCTGTAAGCACATGATGTGGCGTTTCTTCTGCCCCCATGCAGCCTCTGCACAGGGGGCTGTCCGTCACACCTATTGTAAATAGATGCTTGTTTAGAGGACAGTGACCGGTCAAGATGCCTATGACCTTGCGGATCTGGTCCCTTTTTAATCTGATGAAGTTTCGGCTAAACGTTTTTGATGCTACCGGAACTGCATTCTTTGTTTGCCTGCATCCTTCAATGTTTGTCCATTCTTTTTGATGGGTTTCTTCCGTATTTTTCCGCAGCCAAGTTTTGACCTGTGCTTGAGGTATAGGTAGTATTGGTTCCGGTCCATATACTGTTGCCCCTGATCCTCTCTTGGCCAATTCATCGGCTGCGTCGTTGCCGAGGGAGTTGCTGTGTCCCTTGATCCATTGCAGCGTGACCTTGTTTGTGTTTGCAATGGATTGGAGTGTATTGTGACATTCCAATATGAGGACAGAGGTTATGGTGTTGCTTTTCAGAGCTTGGAGTACGGATGCACTGTCTGATATGATCTTTATATCTAGATCTTTGACGTCTCTGGCGGCAATCGTCTCCGCCGCTCTCGTTATGCCAATACATTCAGCTTGGAATATTGTACTTAGCTTGTCCAGGGTGGTTGTTATTTTGATGTTTAGGTCATTCGAGAAGACACCTGCTCCGGTACCATATGTGGTTTTAGAGCCGTCTGTGTATATCCTAACTTCTTTGACGCCAGAGCTGTCTCTTTTTTCTTCAGTAAGTTGAATATGATAATTCCTTTCGAAGACGTGGTGACATGGTATTCTGTCTACGGGCGCCTCAAGAAGTGGTATCTTCTTTAGGATTCCCTGTAGAATTTTTGAATGCTTTGTTCCAGTATTCTCTTTCCAGAGCCCATTACTTTTCAGTCTTAAGGCTGCTGCCTTGGCCTCCTCCTGTATGATTAGATGCAGCGGTCTCAGGTTTAGGAGGTGCTCTAGTGCGGCTGATGGAGTGGTTCTCATGCATCCAGTGGCTGCTGTACTCGCTAGGCGTTGTAGACTCTGGAGCTTTTCTTTCACAGTGATCAGTTCTGTTCTGGGCCACCATACAACAGATCCATAGGTTAGAGAAGGCCTGATAATTGCCGTATAAAGCCAAAGTGTTATCTTTGTGTTAAGACCCCAGTTCTTACCAACGAGTCTTCTGTATTGCCAAAAAGTTATGCAGGCCTTTTTCATTTTAGCATTTATGTGGCTAGTCCAATTCAACTTATTGTCAAGTATGATGCCCAGATATTTAACTTGAGTTATTAGGGCTAGTTTGGTATTAAATAGTTTTGGTAGTTGTAGTTCTGGTAACTTTCTTTTGTTGGTGAAAAGGATAAGTTCTGTTTTTTTCGGGTTTACTGATAATCGGTGTTCTTCGCACCATTCTTCCACAACCTGAAGGGCTGAGCGCATGACTTTGCATAGCACGTTCTCAGCCGTTCCGCTTATTAGTATTGCAAGATCATCCGCATACCCGATGGTGGTGTATCTTCTCTCATTTAGTCTCTTTAGAAGGCTATCTACTACTATGTTCCATAAGAGTGGTGATAGGACGCCTCCCTGGGGGCATCCTCTGACTGCCTTTGCTCTTGTGGTGGTGTTACTCATCACTATCTGGACTGCTCTTTTGCTTATCAGCTGAGTGATCCAGTCCCTTATGGCTGGTTCTACCTTACGCTTCCGTAAGGCTTCGTTAATGCTGCTGTGTACCGTTTTGTCGAAAGCCCCTTCTATATCTATGAAAGTAGCTAGTGTTGAGGCTTTATTTGTGATAGCCGATTCTATCTTGTGCACTACCGTGTGTAGTGCAGACTCTGTTGATCTGCCTTTCCTGTATGCGTGTTGCTGAGGATGTAGTGGGTTGTCTTTTAGTGTTCCATCCCTTAGGTATCGATCTACTAGTCTCTCCAACGTTTTAAGGAGGAATGATGTGAGACTAATGGGCCTGAATGATTTGGGATGTATGTAGTCCTCCTTACCTGGTTTTGGTAGGAAGACTACTTTTGCCTTTCTCCATAATCTGGGTATGTATTTGAAGGCAATGCAGGCCCTGTAGATTGGAAGTAGATATTTTGCTATTCTTGTCAGTTGCCATTGTAGTAGTGCTGGGAATATTCCATCCAGCCCTGCAGACTTAAAGGGTTTGAAGGTTTTTATGGCCCACTCTATTTTGTCTGCAGTTACTACCTTGTTTGCGATTTCCCATTCTTGGGTTGTTGGTACACTATAGTGTTCTGGTGGCCAGTCAATGGAATCGATGGATGGTGTGACTTGACAACCAGGGAAGTGTGTTTCCAGCAGTACTGCGCTGGTTTCATTTTCCGTATTAGTGTAAGTGCCGTCTTCTCTCTTAAGTGAGCCCATGAGGTTGAGTTCACCTTTGGCCAGGACTTTCCTTACTCTTGCGGCTTAGTTTGTCGAGTTTATGCTACTACAGAAACTCTGCCAGGCCTCAGTTCTACGATACCTGATGCGTTTCTTGTAGTATTTTTGTGCATTTTTGTATTTGCCCCGGTTCTGGTGTTTTTTGCTCGGTTGTAGAGCTTTCTCAGGCCTCCACGTAGTCGCTCGAGTTCTGGCCCCCACCAGGAGCACTTTTCTGGACCTTTGGGTGTTACAACAGGACACGCTGGCTCGTAGCTTTCCAGCAGAGCTGCAGTGATAGAATGTACGTTGTGTTCTATATTATCTGTACTAAGTGTTGTGTCGGGTAGTTGTGAATCACTTAGTGCCTTGTTCAGTGAGTTTGTGTACTGTGCTATGTCTGTTTTGCGGGGGTTACGATATGGAACAGGGTCTGCTAGTTTACATTGAATTTGAAAGCAGATTCGGCGATGGTCCGCAAAGGATGGTTCCTTTGACACATGCCAACCCTTAATGAGGTTTGCTGCCGAGTGTGTTGCCAATGTGATATCTACTATGGTCTGACACCATGAGGTTACGAAAGTAGGTTCCGTACCTATATTTATAATGTTTAGGTTGGTTTGGAATAAGTATTCGGTTAGTAACTCACCTCTCTTGTTCGCGTCCTTACTTCCCCACAGAGGATGGTGAGCATTGCAGTCTGCGCCGATGATTAAATCCCAGGTGTGAGCCTCGCAGTGTTGTACCAGGTCGGCTAGCTCCTTTGGAGGTGGTTCGCCGTCGCCCGGCATATACACTGAAGCTAGTACTAGGATGGTTGCATTATCTGAATGGATTTTCACAGCAGTGAGATCTCTAGAACAGAATTGGTTAAGTAAAGTGGTGTTTATAGCGTTAGGTACGAAGATGCAGGTTCTCGGTTTTTCAACCGTCGTATCTCGTATTAACTTACCGCCTATGTTATTTAGACCGCAGATGTAGTTCTTATTTATCCAGGGCTCCTGGATTAGGGCTACGGTCTTTTTGCTTACCTCCAGCACTCTGCGTAGAGTGACCGTTGCTGCTTGTTTGTGCTGGCGGTTTGTTTGGATGATGTTTATTGGATCAGGGGCTGTTAAGGACGTCATCATCATCATCGCTGATGTGGCCTCCCTGTTTCAGCGGCGAGCTACCTACTTTCCAGCTCGCTCTTACTCTTTCGAGGAGCCTCTATTTTTTGCTCTTGAGCTGTAGCTGCTGCTGTTCCTTCCCCGGCCTGCGCTTCTTCTTGGGAGAAGAAGCGAATATACCCACTTCCCGACATGTGGGCAACTCGGCGGTCTCTCCTGGTTATCGCCTCTTTCTGGTCCTCGGGAATTCCTAGAATTAAGTGAACCACCTTCTCTTTGGAGTTCGGGTCGGTGGTTTGGTCGTCCACTGTCATGTCGTAACACTGCCAGGTATCTACTTTGTACCAAGGGTTTTGGGCCCAAAGCACTCTGCGCAGTGTTACGGCTTCGGTGATGCGGGTGTGGAGAAGAAGCCCTGCTTTCAGTCGCTTCTTCATGTCGGACTGCTTTATGACGGCCAAGGTGGTTTCGGGTATCGGGGACGTTATGCTTCTTACAGCTTTTTTCAAGCCACGTAAGAGCATTGTCGTCTTCACACCACATCGCCAGCACGCCTTCCAATAGGAAGGGTCGTCCGCGGAAAGATGGAGCTTGCGCACCCGAAATCGTTGACGACAACACCGACTGCAGGATGCTGTCGTCAATGGCCTCCCTAAGCTGGTCTGCCTGGGTTTTGGTGAGGTCCCTCGGCGGGACGGTAGTGACCGCTACTCGCAGATGCGACTGACTGGCGTCCGCGTAGCTTACCGTCCGCTTGGTGCGTGGGTCAGTTTTCGCGCGTTTGGCTTCCCCTCTGGGGGACCGGGTATCATCCAGACGAGCGCGCTTCGAAGAAACTCGCTCGTTCTGGACGGGCCCTGCCCCCTTTTGTTCCTTTTCAGGAAAATTGGGAGCCGTCGCAGCGTTCCGTTGACCTCGGGCACCTCTGGGTTTCCTCCTGTGTTTCTTACTCGGTGGTGGTGGAGCGGCTGTGGCTACTGCCGTCCCCTTTGAGGTTGATGGTGTGGGTTCGCGCTGCGTTTCCGCTGCTGCGGCACCCAACCCTGTCGTCGTTTTTTTAGGTTGCAAGACGTCCCTTCTCGCGCGCCTGTTGGGGCGACTGCGTTCTGTTCGGCCGAGCCCTTTTTCGGTAGTGGCCGCCTTCGGCTGAGCATCCCTTTTGCAAGGGCGCTTGTGGCCAACAACGGTCCATTGTATGACGCTCGTGGCGTCAGATTTCGGGATAGCCTCCGAGAGGCTGGACAGGTACAGGCTTGCGCCCGGTCCTGAACACAGGGTGCCCCCCCCAGAATACGAGGGGCAGACTGAGCTGGTAGGCTCAGTGAGGGATTCTCCGCAAGCGGTACCCTCCTGGGGTAGTTTTTCTTTCTCTTGTGTCGACATGTTTTTATGGAGCAGAGGCTTACTCACACTACCTGCCCTAGGTGCGTGTGGTACAATTTTCTGAGGCAATTTAGTGCCCCACGGCAATGTCTACCGGGGTGTGGTTTTAGGCCGCCATGGTTCGGCACATTTATATAATATATCTGATGAATAGATACATATATATATAATTTGTTATAATATATAAATGAACCATTACATAAATAAACAATTTTATGCGCCTGGAGGTTTCTGTTACGTCTATTTCTTGGGAATTAGACCAATAACGGGACGACAACCTCGGGAAGGATAGTCCACCAGACTTGCTTTGAGGATCTACACGACCTGCGCTCTCCCTCAAGACCACGTCCCCCTACCCCTCAGAAGGATGGGTAGGGTAGGTCCATGCTAAGGTTTCGGGTAATAGTACCATCACAGAAACATTAGCATGTCCCCGTCCCAAGGGCACAGGCATTCCGGTATCCGAATTCTTGACCAAACCTCGTCATGATCTCTTCTTGGCCGCTCGGGAGAAGTATGGTGTTTCAAAGTGTTGGACCCGTGATGGCAATATATATGTCCTAGGCGAAAACGGACTACGTAATAAAATTAATACCGGAGCCGATTTACGTGATATCACTGAAGCAGCTGCACAGGGTTCGAGTCAAGTAGGGGCCAATGCAACCCCTGTACCCCGGAATGGTCCGACCAGATCCAAAAGAACTGTAATCGCTAAGAAGTAACCATGTTTTGTTGTTATTTCTCCGATATTGCATTGCTTTGATCCTTGAAAAATGGCGTATGACCCGTACTGCATCATTCTGATATCGAGGGTACCCGATGTTGTTATTATTCGTTTAGTTTGTTTAGACAGTTTAGTTAATATAAAGAATCACTATATTGGGTTCAATGTTCAACGAAAACAAAACAGGTTTTCTAATGTGTCACTTTGACTTCGAATTGTCTACTGTCAAAGATATGATGAGATGATATTCTCGTTTATTGTTATCTCATGTGACTTTATTGTATGTTGTGATGAGCGTACAGCGCGTCTCACAGAGCGACATTCTCGTTGTTTCACACTGAGATTTACATGTTATTATTATAATATTATTAATTAACAGAGAAGCGGTCTTGTCTATGGTGGAACTTTATTCTTGTATAATATATTTTTTTATTTTTTGTTCTCTATAATTATGCTTTGTGTTGTATTTTTAGTATTTTATAATATACATTTATCAACAGGGTAAATGCTACACTTTTGTTATTGTAAGGTAGCATTAGCTAATTTTTATTTTTCTAGTTCTATAGTTAACATTATGCATAACAATCCCACCGTGGAGTATTGGTAGTTTTATATAGAATTTTACCGTTTCCTGTAGTTTGTATTTTATGTATAGGTACTGCTATAAACATGCTATAAACAGTGACTCATCATTTGTGTGGGGTCATCTCGCCTGGGTTTACAACGCATTTCTTGTAATTTGTAAATGGTAAATCTTTAGGTTAATTATGTTTGGTTTGGTTTATATCTTCTAACACTCCTCAGCTGGCGACTATTTTGACGGTGGACTATTTTGATTGGGTTATAGTCTACCGACTTAAGTTGAATTAGTTTGTATTATATTATAACATAGATATATTAGTACGTATATTTTATTATATATTGTTGTTATTATTTATGTCACATATAAATATATATATACCGTAATGTCGTGCAGTAGTGATAGTGAAAATTATTATTCGTGCAGTAGTAATGACAGCGATGATAGTTACGCTAGTGTTGGCTCCGCACGGCCCTCACTGGCTGATACACTTAAGGTGCAATTTTCCGACGTTCCCAGAAATTTCAATGTCGTTCATATTAACGCTCAGAGTATTCCTGGCCACTTCCCAGATATGCTGACAAATTTTGATAATAATAATATTCATGCCATACTAGTATCCGAGTCATGGCTTAAACCATGTCTGCCCTCCAATTCCTACTCTTTGCCCGGTTTCACCCTTATTCGAAATGATCGCACGCCTAAGACATGCGGTGGTGTGGCTATATACCTCCGTTCTTATATTCCCTACTCTGTGGTTGATATATTGTCACAGCCACCATCCCAGAATGCTGGCGAACATTTATTTTTAGAAGTCGAGCTACATCATTCAAAAATTCTCCTTGGTGTTTATTACTCTCCTTCTTTACTTGTTAACTACTTTTCAACCTTTGAAAATCTCTTACACAGTCTCACTCCTTCTTACAACCACACTTTTATCATGGGCGACTTTAATACATGCCTATTAAAGAAAAATTCGTCCTCTCTTCTTTCTATTGTTAAATCTACCAACCTTTTCATTCTCCCTCTTAATGCTACTCATTTATTTCCTCACTGTGAACGTTCGTTTCTTGACCTCATACTTATCTCATCTTTGAACCACGTCGCTAAACATGGGCAATATCCGGCAGATGTATTCTCGTATCATCATCTTCTCTATCTCTCCTATAAAATTCGTCCTCCTAAGGCAAAATTAAGAATATTAATGCAGCGAAATTTTGGTGCCATGAATATCGATCTGCTCCGACAAGACGCGAAAGAGATCGATTGGTTACCTTTATTAATGTCAGAGTCTACAGATGAGAAGGTAAATATTCTTAATAACAATCTGATCGCGCTCTACGATATACATGCTCCTATTCGACCTATTAAAGTGAAGCATCTTCCGGCACCTTGGCTTACAGATGACATTAAAAAACTAATTGCCAAAAAAGGAGCAGCTAAGTCCAAGTACAAGATGCGCCCCTCAGATCGTAATAAGGAAAATTATTTGAGGATACGAAATCACTGAAACAAAGGTGTGTAGGAATGCACAACGCCAACATGTCCATAGTTCTGTTCAAAACGGAGACCCAGCTAAAGTCTGGAAATTCCTTAGAACACTAGGGGTTGGAAAGCAGCGTCAAGAATTAACCTCAACAAGTCTCGATATTAATGCCCTTAACCGGCACTTCTCCACTTCGTCTAATGCTAAAATTAGACGAAGTGGAGAAGTGCCGAAGTGCATATAGCATATAGCATTACTGATGACATTAGGTCTGGCATGGAGAAGGGAAATCTCACAATTCTCTGTTTACTGGACTTTAGCAACGCCTTTAACACTGTGGATTTCGACGTTCTCCTTGCCATACTAAGCTCTCTCAACATATCTCCATCGGCTATTGACTGGTTTCGAAGTTACCTGTCTGGACGCCGGCAGTGCGTCCGACTGGATGATAGTTATTCATCTTGGTCTGATACCGCTGCTGGGGTGCCGCAGGGTGGCGTTTTATCTCCCTTACTCTTTTCAATATTAATTAACTCTATCTCTAATCGACTTCTATGTTCCTACCATCTTTATGCAGATGATTTACAAATTTACTGTCAAGTGGGCTTGGACGATTTGTCTAATGGTATTGCCATGATTAATGCAGATCTAGTCCGTCTAAGTGATTGGACTGCAAATTATGGACTCAGTATTAACCCTGGTAAGACTCAGGTTACTGTCATTGGCAGCTCCAGACTGTTAGATAGGGTGGACTGGTTAGTACTGCCCCAGGTTTATTTTGATGGCAGTATTATTCCTATATGCGATACAGTCAAGAATTTGGGAATATACCTTGACAAAACCATGACATGGTCGGCGCAGGTGCAGAATATTAGTCGCAAAGTATTCGCTACCGGAGCATCTCTAAGGAGATTACGTAATTTCCTCCCAACAGCAACTAAAATTGCACTAGCGCAATCTATTCTCCTTCCTATTCTTGACTACGCTTATGTCAGCTATCTTAATCTTAATGAGGACCAACTTGATAAACTTGAGCGGCTCCAAAACTTCTGTATAAGATTCATTTTTGGCTTGCGCAAATTTGATCACATTTCCGAATTTCGTATTAAACTCAAGTGGTTGCCATTCCGCCTTCGCCGGAATACTCATATACTCTCTCTTCTCTTCAATATCTTGTTTCACCCTGCTGCTTCTCTCTATCTTAAAAATCGCTTCAAATTTATGCACGACACTCATACGAGATACTTGAGATCTTCGGAAAATTTAACTCTGGAAATTCAGTAGCATGCCACAACCTTTTACGACAAATCCTTCACAATTCAAGCTGCACGCCTGTGGAATGCTCAGCCTGAATCTATCAGACGAGCACAGTCATTACCAACTTTATTTTCAGTCAGACTGGTAGAGTAGGTCTAGGTAATATTCAGAGACAAACAGATAAAGAAATAACAAAATCTTTTCTTCAAGCAGACGAAAACAACACCTACAAGGTGCACGCAATGAACCTAGAAATGCAAAACGAATGGTTGACCCTAGGTGAATTTTGTATTCCCATAGCCTTAAAATGGCGTACCATAATATACGACTGGTCACCGGCCTTACTTAAATTTTACCTAAATGCATTCCAGTTGACCCTCCCCGACCAAAGCAATCTGGTCAGATGGGGAATAGCCACAGATAAAACATGTAACTCATGTGGTGAAGCAACTGCTACGGCTAGGCACCTACTAGTGGGTTGTAAAACGCTATTAGACCGGGGTCATTACTCGCGCCGTCATGATAAGGTATTAGAAATCATACGTGAGGCTGTAAGTTTGGCGGTAGCTAGAGCGAAAAAAGTATTAACCACAAACCAAAGAAATGACATTGCGTTTGTAAAGGAAGGCTGCTCAAAGAAATCACCTCAAAAGCCATATTCAATTTTGATAGCTGCCGTTGACTGGACAATACTCGTAGACACGTATGAGAAGCACTATAGGATACCGGAGGATATCTGTGCCTCATCATCCAGACCCGACATATTCCTTTTTTCACGATCGCATAAGCGTGCAGTGCTTGTAGAACTCACAGTACCGTGGGAAACTAATATACCTAAAGACCACGCTATAAAGACAAACAAATACTTTGATTTGACAAACGAGTTAACCAAAAACGGCTACGTGGTTAAACTCTATGCCGTAGAAGTAGGAGCAAGGGGAATTCCAGCTAAATCCCTGTACAACTTACTTAAAGACCTCGGATTGCCAAGAGCTTCAGTAAGCTCTTTATTAAAACGTATATCAAAAGCGGCATTGTTAGGATCTTACCAAATTTGGATAGGTAGGGGAGGGAACACTACTGACGGTGGAGGTGAGCGCTGATGCATCACAAGGTGGCCACCCTAAACCTACATCTGGGTCGCAAGTCCCAGTCGCCGTCATGGTGGTCCTCTCTGTACCACGCTATGGACCCGGCGACCGCACGGTGAATCCATGGAGTGCTGAGAATCGGATCCGTCCTCTGTATATATAATATATATATATATATATACATATGTATATGTATATATATAAATATTATTTTTATCATTTATACTCGCAAGATAGGTATAGCTATGTATTTATGTGTTGCAATATTAGTATAATTTATAATAGGTACACCACTATAACTACCCATTTCTAGCAATCTAGTCTATCTAAAGGTTGTCTGGAAGAGATCGCAAATTGCGATAAGACCGCCCATTGTACAAGTTTATTTCTAAGTATCTTAGTAATTTGTATCCTTTGGTTGGTGTACAATAAAGAGTATCTTTTTTTTTTTTTTTTTCGTGCGGAAATCCCCTCGGATACCCCCCCGCCAGCCAGCGGGGGCGGTTATGTCGGGCTTGAACCGACTAAAACCGCACGCCGTCTCGGGTCTGCAGACGCCGGGGTGTAAAGAGTATCTATCTATTTGCTGTTGAAACTTGGTAAGTAGATGTATTCTGTGAATTGCATTAAGATTTTGATACTAAAATACAACAAAAATAGTAAATTTTGGGGGCTCCCCATACTTAGAACTGAAACTCGAATTTTTTTTTTCATCATACCCATACCTCGGGTATCTATGGATAGGTTTTCAAAAATGATATTGAGGTTTCTAATATCATTTTTCTCTAAACTGAATAGTTTGCACAAGAGACACTTCCAAAGTGGTAAAATGTAAATTAATATTCTACTGTTACAGCACCTCAAATGTTGATGAAAATGTTGCGTTTGCAAATAATGTAATGGAAGAAACTGAAGTCAGGTACTTACCTATAATAACTGAAATCGATGTCATTAGATTTGAATTAGTAGATTATTAACCAAGGGGATAAAGCAGTGTCTTCTGTCGCGGATGACGATTTAAATCGCGAGCGTAACGAAGGACTCGAGGTTTACTCCCGAGCGTAGCGAGGGTGTTAAAAACTATTATACACTATTTAAGACGAGTCCTGAGTGTAACGAGGGATTTAAGTTCACCCAAGACTAAGACAGCTTTATCACCGAGGAAAATACTCTACTTTTCGTACCATTTGCGAAAAAATTAACACAATAATAATATGAGATAAGCATTTATTAAAAATAATGACAATTAAAAGTAAAAGTTAACATTCGAAACATTGGTCCAATTATTGATAGAGAGAGTTACATTTTTGTTTGGTACATTTATTGTTGATGAGTTGATTTGAGTATTTCTCTGTTCTTGCGTCTGAGGAACTTGCGTTTCATTGTAGATAGTATATGTCGGAGATAATGGTGGTGGTGCATCGTGAGTTGCGGACGAAGATAAGATGCCGGAAGTTGATGGTTCTGGCTCTGATGGATTAAGTTTTATATTTTTGTTAATTTGACTTTAGGAGTTACACTCATAGCATCGTTCCTTTTTTCCCTGGGCATGAAGGGTGTTAGCATTGTTACAAGCCTTCGGACTGCAACTTTTTTAAGCCGATATGCTTTTATAAATTGGGTCTCCGTCATATCACGGAAGTGAACATCCCTTGCCTGAAGTCGGGCTCGCCTTGCCTCAATACGATGGCGACGCCGGCGATCTTCCTGGTCCTCCAAATCTAAAATTTGCCAACGCAAATCGTTCATGTTCAAATTTTATGCCCTAAAAGTAGATAGGTATAGTATTGTAAGATAGGTAAGTACATTACTCGGTAATTGTGTATGCTTTTACTGTATAGCTGTAGGAAAACTAGGAAATGTCATGAAAGTTACTTACAAGCTTTGCAAAGTTTAAATCCGAAAACTTCTGCATAGCGTTACCAACACTCGATCAATATAATAAACACTGCAAAGTGACATTTCATTTAACATTTATGAAATGTCAAAATTTTGCGCGATACCGTTTTTGTTCGATACAAAATACGCGCAAGTCACGTTCTATTATGACAATACGGCCATGGGTTGCATTTAGGTGAGCGTGACGTGTGTGTCATTATTTAATTACGGTATAGTCCATTGAAAAGTTACATTTGGGGTTGCGTTTTTTAGAGGACGCAATTTTATTTTTTTGATGTGTAGGGGGGGTCAGTGTAAAGCTAAAACCAAGTTTGTGGGGTCGCCACCCTTGTCGAATGGCCGCCATCTTGAAAATAGGGGTTGAAATGGTTTTTACGATATATCTCTTAAACTATTTATCTTATAAAAAAAAATTGTTAACATTTTTTGTTGCAAATTAAATTCTCTACAACTTTGGTACAGTAACTTTTTGTCGTAGAACTATAAATAAAAAAGTTATAAGCGAAAATGTTCAGAAACTTTTTTATCTCTTTATACGGTGGTAATAAAGATGATAATTCTCTTGACAGCCTAAGATACAAACAATTTGCCAAGGCAGTGACAAAAAGCACATTTAACTTATCTTCACTTCCTCCAATACAATACACAGGTCGCTTTCGGAGTAGATGGCGCTGCCGTCAAGTATATATATCCTCTGTGTGTTGTGTAAATAAATAAGGTTTAAAAATTTAAAAACGATAAGAAAGTGCTGCGTGATATATATAACACAGTGATTGACAGTGGCATGCAGTGTACCACCAAACGTTTGCAAAGTGTTGTGACGCCTGATAGACCATAGATCAATAAAATACTTCGTGGGCCTAAGTACTAAGGATTAAGTGAACGAGATACTTATATAAACTATTTTATTATAATAAACCTGATTACTGGCAGTGCGGAACAATTCTTTTTATTTCGTAAGCTGATTGTGTGAAATTAATAGTGCAAAACTACATAATTTCACCTAGTTTCGAAGAATCTATTTTCATGAGGGTGTAAATGGAAAGATTGTTTACTGTTTACCTTTACATCAGCTGTTATTCGATTGTCACATACTTAGTGCAAATTGAAATTAGCGACATCTAGCGGATCGAGTTTGAGTGGCTTGTCCATTCAATAGGCTTTTGACGTTTTAAATAATTGACACCATGGTCGCTTGCGGGGCTTGTGGTCGCTTCATGAATAAGACAGATGGCGCATCTTGTAGTAAGTGCGCGCTTGTATACCATCTCGCCTGTCTAGGAAAAGCTAAGGCAGTCGCTAAACTACCGAATTGGCTATGCCCAGAATGCTCCAAAAATCACCCGAGAGATAATCGCCAAGAGACACCGGTTAAAGCCAATTTAGAACAAGAAGCGCATCATGTTCAGGGCATCGCGAGTGGTCCATCTGGAGAAATACGAGCTGATCTCGCATTGGAAATCCTTTCTTTTAGACAAGAACTTAGTGAGATGAGGGCAGAAATACGTGAATGCCGGAAGGAGATCGCAGAATTTCAGTCCGGTCAGTCTCACTACAATGAGAGAATATCATGTGTGGAAGACAGGTTATCGGTTCTTGAATCCAAAATAGATGAAAGTGTTGCTGCCAATGACAATCCCGTAGAAAAAGTCATTTCGGAACTTCAACGAGAGTTAAATGAACGCGACCAGCTACTTTTGTCTAACGACGTAGTATTCGCCGGAGTGCCAGAGCAAAGCGATGAAAATATAATCCACACGATCGGGATCATAGCCGCGAAGTTGGGTATGGAGTTGGACGATAAAGATGTCGTGCATATCGAGCGATAGGGTCAACGCATCGCAATAGGGATTTAAAGAATAATAGCTGACTCCCTAACGCAGCGGCCGCGTATAATAGCTGTACGGTTTACACGTCGGGCTGTACGCGATCGTCTACTGCGTGCGGCCCGCGTACGTCGTGGTCTTACAACTACTGACATTGATATGCGGGGGACGCCCCAGCAGATCTATGTTAACGAACGTCTCACTCGCACAAATCAACAACTCCTTCAACGTGCCCGCGGATTGGGTCGCCGGTTGTTATTGTTACCCGCCAATACTAACAGTAAATTGTATCAGACGTATTTTAATATTTTTTTCACCACTGTATTTAATTTCTAAGAAAGAAAGCTGGTTTGATTATCGTTTATGTTATTTTACACGACTTTTATGTTATATTTTGAACAGTAAGCTATTGTTAAGTGTGGTTGTGCACATTAGTTTAACACCCGTTAGTAAGCATATATTTTTATCTGTGATTTTATTTAGGAAATCAATATTTATTCTCGGAAACATATGCTATGGACTTTATATTCTTTATCTGTTATCCCTCCTGCTTATTGTGTGTCTTACGCGAGTCCGATACGTAAAATTTTGTATCAAAACTGCTACACAAAATATTGGCGTACATACCTACACTTTAACATATTTCACACACAAGTATATAAACTTATTTATTACTATATTGTATGATACATATATTAATGTACATTATCTCATACTCTTTATAATTTTGACCCATATTATTTTTCAAATCACTTATCTTATAACTATATATTGCAAGGTATGTGTTAACAAAGAAAATAGTAACTCGATATTCAATCAGTTTCACAGTTGTCAGTCAATTGTTGGTATTCGTGAGCCCGTGAATCATAAACATGAATCAAATACTGTGTCTCGTCTTGGTTTTCGTAAATGTTTTACAATCGTAATTAACTACATTAATTGCGTACTGTGTATTTGCAATGCCCTCTGATAAATTTCTGAAGGTTGGTTTTCATAACGCTGGATCATTGTGGGGACGCATCATGACGACTTTATCGCCCTGTTTGATAGGCACAGATTGGATGTTATGGCAGTCAATGAGACATGGTTACGCCCGGGCGAGGAGGGCCGCGCGCCGGTTGTTCCCGGTTACCGGTTGCGTCATATACCACGCCTGCCCAGTATATGCTCAGGGAGGGGGGGTGGCGTAGGTTATTATGTGCGACTTGGTTTTAATGTACGCACGTGGAACCCTTCGGTGGATCCAAGATTCTATTCTGTTGAACAAATGTGGTTGACGTTCACGATAAACAGTAAACAAATATCAATTGGTACTGCCTACCGGCCACCCTGGCAAGATCTGCAGTTATTCTTGGACGCTGTCACTGACAGTATTACTACTCTTGGTCACTGCGACCACTACATACTGTTAGGCGATTTCAATGCAAATATGTTGATTACAAATGATAAATCTAGAAGGGTAATAGAATTTTTAAATAGCCTCAGCCTGATGCAATTAGTTTCCACTGTAACCCACTATAAGGACGATAGTGCAACATTGATTGACTTAGTGTGTACTGATCTGCGCGCGAGACATGTTAATGTGGAACCATTTAGGAACACTAACGGTCATTCGGTCATTACTTGTGAGTTCAATATCAGGAGGGAGAAATGCAAACCTTTTTATGTTAGACTTGTTAGAGCAGATAGACTTGTTTTCGTGCCCACTGAATGAGTTCACGAAGGCCGCTTATTGCGTTATATCGAACTAGATATTGTATTAGATATTATTTCTTATTAATATGCGTGTGTTTTGTTCATTGTATCTGTTGTCTTTTTGTTATTATATTGTATTTAGAAATGTCCTACACTATTGTATTGGGTCCTTCTGTAATAATAGTGTCTGTAGTAATATTAAATAAATAAATAAATAAATAAATAAATAAATGTTAAATTTAGACCCTTGGGGAAGGTGTGTCAGGATAGTTTTATCATTGATTTAGCCAGCTTAAACTGGGTAAAACTAGGCGCTAAGGAGCCCATTAATACAATGGTTGAAACTTTCAACCGAAATGTGTTGACTGTCATCAATGCACATGCTTCACTTAAGACCAGCCTTATTAAAGAACCTTCGTACCCATGGATCACAGATAATATCAAACTCATGATGAGGTTGCGCGATGAGGCACTGTCTAAATATCGTAAAACGAAGCTAGATTCAAAAAAAGAATATTATAAACAATTAAAATCACTTGTAGTAACTTCGCCACACAATGAAAAAAAAGCATATTTTAAACATCACATAAATAACAGCATTGGAAATCCTAAATTATTATGGCGAAACCTAAAAAGCACTATCTGTCATTTGAAACAACATAAGGATCTACCATCTCACTTTTCCAACCCTACTCAGATAAATAACCACTTCTTGGAGGTACCCGGTAACACAACAGTCAGCATATCTGATATAACTCATTTTGAATCTCACAAGTATGCTGATGCTACTTTCACAATATTGCCTGCATCGCAGAATGCCGTGAGGATCTTGATGGAGTTGAAATCAAAGGCTACAAGGATAACATCTCATTGGATATGCTTCTCTTAACCCTGCCCTATGATCTGCTTCACATTGCGGCCATAATAAACCGATCTATAGAAACATCTACCTTTCCAGACTTATGGAAAATTGCTACTATTCGACCTATCCCTAAAATTCCGAATCCAACAGCCGTCAAGGATCTCCGCCCTATTAGTATCCTACCCTGCCTTTCGAAGGTAATAGAAAGAGTGGTATGTAAGCAGCTCACTGATTATCTGGAAAAAAATAATATCTTACCAGAGTTACAGTCCGGTTTCAGAAAGAAGCGCGGCACAGCTACTGCTTTGTTAGATGTGACTGACAATATATTGGCTGCACAAGATAAGGGTATGTGCACACTTTTAGTGTTGTTGGACTTTTCTCGCGCATTTGACTACTATCCATACGGGTCTGCTTTTGTCTAAACTAAGCTATTACGGTATCGATGAGAAATCACTCTTATGGTTCCACAGCTACTTGGATAACCGCAAACAGATGGTGAGAGCTGACATTGAGTGATGGGACTTCTTTTACCTCGCCCCTCACTTCTGTTAAAAGGGGCGTTCCCTAGGGCTCCATCCTAGGACCAATTTTGTTCAACTTATATTGCGCGGATATCATTAACTGCCTACAAAACTCACAGTATCATATATACGCTGATGACGTGCAAGTGTACTTATCTTTTAAGCCGAGCGAATATCAATCGGCGGTGGAGAAACTCAATGAGGATCTCCACCGAATAGCAGAGTGGTCGGATAGGAACTGTTTAGTTTTGAATCCACTCAAAACAAAATACATGTTGTTTGGAACCAAGAGTCAGGTCGATGCGGTTCCCACCTCTCTGAGTATTGCACTCATGGGGGAGTCAATAGACCGAGTTGCTGAAGCTCGAAACCTGGGGTTGTATGTTGACTCTAACCTGAGGTTTGAACGTCATATAGCGGAGTCGATCCCGAGCTGTTTCTACCGACTCAAAGTTCTATATAAAATGAGACCGTATCTTTCGGAGGAACTAAGGGTGCGACTGGTGGAGGCTCTAGTGCTGTCTAGGATCAACTATGCGGATGTGGTTTACGGTCCGCGTCTGCTAGCGAGAACGGACCGGCTTATTCAGCGGGTACAAAATGCAAGTGCGCGGTTCTGTTTCTCGATACCGCCTAGGGGGCATGTCACATCGTATCTCAGTAAACATTCGCTGCTTAAAATGAAAACTAGACGAAAGATGCATTTGGCATGCCTTCGTTTCGGTGTTATCAGATTTGCAGAGCCGCAGTACTTATATAACAAACTCCGCTGGGTAACTAACAAAAGGGCATGCCCTAGAAGACAATGCTCGCAGCAACTATCGATATCACTGCACAGAACCGCATCGTTTAGGGGTAGTTTCTGCTATTCAGCCTCCAAAATATGGAACAATCTTCCCCCACCTTTGCGCTCCATAAAAACAATAACAACATTCAAGAAGAAATTACGCGAATATCTCTTGGAAGCGCAGCGGAGGCTGGATGGCGTAAATTGTAATGTGTCGCTAATTTAATTTGGTGTTGACATGCTGCATTCTGTCTTTTGTTTTGCAGACTGGAAACTGTTTTACAGAAAATTTTAAATTTAAAGGGGTCATCCTAAATGTGATTTATAAATTGAATGTATGACTATAATTGTAATTGTCTAAATAAAAATGATTTAATTTCAATAACTTTGCTTTAAACATTATACACATATATATATTGATTTTTACACATCACTTATTACACAATACTCTCGCATTTACACAAATAACAACACACAAATACATACATGGGTTCCAGTTGAAAACCAGCGCCAAGGTCTGCCTGGCATATGCTGAACTGTACACCCCTTTGATGCATACGCGAGGCACATAATAAATTAATAAACCATGTACTAGGTTAAGTAGAATGTTTAATGTGCCTTACATATATCAAATAAACGTTTCTTTCTTTCTTTCTTTCATACTTTCCGAGTCTACCATCAGGTCCAGTCGTGGCTTGGTAATAATAATGATCTTGAAGACTGGGACTGGAAAAACATGTGGAAAATTATTTATGCCAGTGCAGAGCTCTAAACCTCCAGCACCCCCTGAGCTTCCAAAATTGATCTTTTGCAAATGCAAAGGAAACTGTGGATCAATGTGTGGATGTCGAAAAGCAGGGCTGAAATGTTCTGCAGTGTGCTTCCATTGTTCTGGAGAGACTTACAGCAACGTAATGGGGCTCTCAGAATTAATAAATGAAAATGACTTTGATGATGAACCGCCGACATTAACACCCCTTCCTTCTTCAGTACTCCCACTGATATTTAATTCAGAAAGCCGATCAGATGCTGAGCCGCAGCCTGGATCATCGAAGAGACCGAGGACGGAGTAGTTCAAATTTAGAAAATCACCGTGGATTATGCCTATTGGGGATAGCACGTAAAAAAAAACGCGCTTCCAGACTCTTCCTCGTGTGTGGTGGGGAAAAGAGTCAATAATTATTTATTAATAATATTTCAAAATTAATAATTTAAAAAATTATAATAACAAAAAAAAAAGAAGAGTTACTGGACCAAAGTTGTAGAGATCAGATAAATAGTTTAAGAGATATATCGTAAAAACCATTTCAACCCCTATTTTCAAGATGGCGGCCGTTCGACAAGGGTGGCGACCCCACAAACTTGGTTTTAGCTTTACACTGACCCCCCCTACATATCAACGGTCATACGGACAGATGGCGCTGTCTAGTCAACAGATATAAAAAAGTGCTCCGCAAAATTTATTTGATTTAATTAATCCGCAATAAATAAACTGAGTTTTTTTATGTTAAGTTGTGTATTATAATCCAATACTATAGTGGAACCATTATCCAACCGAACACAACGGAATTAACAAAGTACACAGTGAACAAAAAATTGCTCCTAAAGTGAACTAAAAAGCCTCGGAACAATTAATTAAACAGCCATAATAGCAATAAATGAACTTAATCAAAATAAGTAGCTAAATTGAAGTGTAAATACCAACAAAAAGTGCAAATAAATAACAAGTAAGGTGACTTTATAGTATATAAAGTGTTCATCAAGATAGGAATGTGAGAAAAAATTCCAAAGCCATGAATCACTTAACTGACTCTGTACCTAAATAATTGTTTACCACAAAAGTGATCAGTGAATTCGTCCAAAGTATTAGGTTACCTCGTGGCGTAGTGCTGCACTGTACGGACTTCTATGTTCAATAACTTGACAGCTTGAGAAGACGCAAGTTCAAACCCCGGTAATATTTGTCTTTTTGGGATGTTTTATACGATTTCCTCAAGGAAAAATATTAAGCACACACTATAGAGCGACACCTAGTGAGAATTATTATCAGCATTGTTACAACAAATAAATCAAAGTGAAAGATGCCTTTAAAAACCAAAATATTGCTAAACAAAAACAGTAAGATGTCGCCACTTGTAATCTGCAATCAATGTAAAAAGCAAGTTGATCGTAAGAACACTATGTCATGTACAGTGTGCAAAACCACTATGAATATGATTGCATTGGAGAGGGGACAAAAGTTAGGAAAGACTCGAAAGCGAGTATCTGGACCTGTAACAGTTGTAAACCTATTAGTGAGAAGTCATTTGTAACAATGAGAAAAAAGCATAGTACAATATGTCATAAAGAACACTCCCCGGTGCCCTCAACTAGCTCCCCGACAGAGATAAGGAGTTGTCTTGCTAATGTCACCGATAATCAACAGGACCTTTTAGCTTCAAATAATAATACATTAAACGATTCTATTGACAACAATGAACAGCCTTTATCAAGAAGTATGGACTGCAATACGATGAATTTATTATCAATACGGGAATTGCAGGATATGCAAGAATCTATAAAAGCACTTCGATTAGAACTGGGCAGCTCACATAATGAGCTTGAAATAGTTATTATAGAAAACAATGACCTACGGGAACAAAATACAAAATTGAGAAAGGACAACGACACATTAAAAAAGCTGTTAACCGAAACATCGAGAAGAACACCGTCGAAGAAAGGCAGATATTCCCTACAGCAGATAGACGTAAGTGCCATATGCACACCATCCAGACATTGCACTTCGCAACCGATTGAGACAGACACCAAAGGAACAGTCGCATTGATGCAGGATACAATCAAGGACTTGGAGCAACAATTAAATGAAGCCAGAAAAGAAATAGATATATTTTGTGAAAAAATATCCACGCTCGAACAGTCAACCCAAGAGGTTCGTAGTAAAAATGTTATGTTATCTCAGAGTATACAAACCATTAACTTTCCTACTCATAAGCCGAACAATGTAAAAAATAAACTTTGTATTTTGACTAATGTTGGCTCATATGGTACGCAAAGAATAATTGATAATACTTTCGGTCATCAATTTGAATATCGTCGATATATACTTACTAATTGTACTGTAAAACATCTACTGAATAATATTGATAGTAAGTTGCAGGGTTTTGGTATGAATGATTACAGTATTGTAATGCTGAGTGGTAAGGAAATTAAAAATGCAGACTGCTCGGCCTTGATAAGCACTATAAGGGAATCCATAAAGCATATAAATTTCACAAATATAGTAATATGTACTCCAACCTATATCTGTGGGGCCCCTATATATAATTATAAAATAGAATTGTTCAATAGTCAGTTGTATCTGGAGCTCTGTAACTCTACTTATGCGTATTACTTTGATACAAACAGCTACCTCACCGTCGACATGTTCTCGTATAGTACAGGTTATATAAATAGAAATGGAATAAGTACGGTATAAAAGGTAATCATGGATAACATAAATAGTGACATATGCAAATATTCCCCCAGTTATACCGCACCTAGTAGTAAGCAAACTCCCTCCCAGTTTTTCTTGAGTAGCAGCGGCGGTAGGCAAACATCTGTTAAAAAAATAAAAAATGTAAAGAAGCAAAAGCCCCGAAATAAAATACATGCTATGAAAAGTATAATGTATTATCAAAATGTGAGAGGTCTACGTACAAAAACCACCATCTTCTATAATAATCCGCTCAGTAGTTCCTATGATATTGTGACTCTCACGGAAATATTCCTGAATAGCTCGGTAAATGATGCCGAATTATTCCCACCAAACTATATTGTACTTCGGAAAGATAGACATGGTGATGCTGGATTTGGTGGATTAATATTGGCTGTTAAAGATTGCTACACAGTAAAAAGGGTAACAGATATAGATGGATTAACTGACGATAAAGAACTTATATTTGCGATAATATCAAAGAAAAATATTAGCTTGTTTATGTGTATCGTGTACCTGCCACCTAGTTATAAAGCGGGTCAGTATCTAGATGTATTATCCTGTATTGAGAACGCCGTCAGCGCATACAGTGATCATAGGTTTGTGGTTGTCAGGATTTTAATCTTAATTCCTGTACTAGCGCTACAGTAACACAATTTGAGATGTTTCTGGAATTTTGTAAGCTGCGTCCTTGTAATAATATCTACGATAATACTACGAATGGCTACAACCTAGACCTGGTTCTAACCACTGACGATCCTAAAAACTTCAGCATAGTATCCGATATTGAGCCTCTTGTACGTTTGGACACCGCGGCAAATCACCCTGCTCTAGAGATTTATCTAACCTTATTTAAAACAAATTTAACCATCGATACATCGTCCCCACTAGTGAACAACGACTCGAATTACCCTAAACCCGAGTGGAACTTTCGCAGGGCGGATTTCTATGGGCTATATGCTGAAATTTCAGGTATAGACTGGAGCGACCTAGTTCTGCAGTCTGATATTAATGTAGCTGTAGATACCCTATATAAAAAGTTAAATAGCACCATTTATTTATTTATTTATTTATTTTAAAAAACCAACAGCGATACAAAAAGTAAATAAAACCGTAAAACACAATCTTAAAGTAAGGCTAATAATAGGTTCTCCTTAACAAACTCACAAAGTGTAGTTCGGTTATAATTTTTATAATTATAATTATGAATTAATTTAATATTTTTAATTATATAGATTACTTTGTTGGGGTGACAGAAAAATAAAAATAACTTTTTTTATTAAATTTCATGAATAAATGAATAAATGATCCAATATTATTGATTAAAAGAAAAAATTTAGCTTAGGGATAACAGCGTTATTTATTTTTTTAGTTCATATAAAAATTTAAGTTTGCGACCTCGATGTTGGATTAAGATAAAAATTGAAAGTAGAAGTTCAAATTTTTGATCTGTTCGATCATTAAAATCTTACATGATCTGAGTTCAGACCGGTGTAAACATAAATGGATGACAGACAGCTGAGCGCCATACGAACAAGATGTGGTAATGGTAGTGTACCTCTAATCTTATACTTCAGATTTAGGCAAGTATGGTTCTTGTGTGGACCTATTCGCATAGCACCCCGCCGTCCGTTTTACAGTAGTCAATCTTAATCAGTACTTAGGTTGAATTATCTATACACGGCTAGAAAGACTTATTTATCCACACTCTCTTTCAGAGTACTTATTATTTGCTGCTTCCTTATTATTTGCTACTATCCTTTTCTATATCCCTCTCTGTTCGTCACAGGGATGGTAGGTCTAGAAACCCTAGAGCTGAGACGCAATTTCTTACATATAATATACTATTACCTGTTATTAAATAATAAGGTAGATAACCCATCCGTTCTGGCTTGCATTAATATATTTGTCCCAAATAGTTATGTGCGAGCCACCGGGCGTCGACAGCATCGCCTTTTCGTAACGCCACCGACATGGCGCGTGCCGCAGGCCGCCACTTTCCCCACCGCAAGGGCGGTTGAGTTAGTTAATGGCTTACTACGATCGAACCCGGATGTTGACGTGTTCTCCGACAACATACATCAAATGGCAAGGAACGTCTTAACGTATCTGAATGCGCCCTTATGAGATGTACATATTGAATGGCTTATGAATTGATCAGCGTAATTAATGTATTAATAAAATTGAAAAGTGTGCTATTATTATTTTTGTGATTGTACTATTTGCATGTACCTAGTAGATTAAGTTAGCTATTAATTAGTGAGTAAGTAGTATAGCATTATAAGCGCTTTGGTGTATTTTCACTGTTAGCTTGTATTGTTTGTAAAAATAAATAAATAAATAAATCAAAAGAATAAAATTGCGTCCTCTAAAAAACGCAAGGTTAGGCCTAAAAAATGTAACATTTCAATGGACTAGTAATGCGAAATCAAACGTTAAGACGCAAACGCAGTCAAGACGCGCTGCATAAAATTACGGCGATCGGCCGACTGATAAATGCGGTATAAATGACAATATGCTACGATTTAATACTGCAAATTCAAACTTTAATTCTGAGTACTTTTGTTCTAGGTACCGGTAATCATATCGGCTGTTCTGCTCACCGTCAGTCTTCCAGCTGGTCACGGAAGTACCTGTGACGCACGGTGGTTGTGATAGTGATAAGAGTTGTCTTCAGAGCTAGGCAGGCTGACTTGTTCATTCGGACTAAGCCGCTGCTTCCTCCATCGTTCCCTCTCAGGAACCGGGTCTGTCTAGCACTCTACCTCTACTAGTTCTGGGGCAGGGGAATAGGATGGACGGTGTGTACCGCGACAAAGGTGTCGATGCTGGTGCCTCTTCGCTTGTCGGCGCGTCTTTTTGTACTCGGAGGTTTCTGCCCCGTCTCCTCTTCCTTAGTCCTCTTTTGGAAGAGGTGTCGGTGCCACGGGTGGTGGGCAGGCGCGAGCACTTACTCGCTGCGACCACAACGCCCATAGGCCTGCATGCAATGGCAGTGATAACTGTTGTGGTGGAACTGCTGACAGCGGTGGTATTGGGCCTTCGATTCACGTGTCAAGCTTCAATCTCGATGATAGGTATGCCGAGAAGCTCGTTGATCTCATAAATGTTTGGGATAGTGTTTCTTGTCTTCTTGACTATCGCCAGAGAGATACACACCTGGGGTGACCGTTTTAGCGGGGGCCGTTGGGAATAGACCATACATCCGGGTAGGTTGCCGCGACCCAGAAGAAGACGTTCATATTCGAGAGTTCTTTCTTTAGGTGAGAATAAGGTGAGAGTAGTGTTAAAAGTGTATTTTGAATCTAAGTGGGGTGCAATAAAACTCATTAATATGAAGTAACCACGTATATCAACTTTCATAATCCTCGCGTTAGTCCCGGTCACATCCGAAGTCTCACCCCGGAGTCCAGGGGTTTCCTGCCGGCTTTTGCTCCTCTACTTCGCGCAATCTTGGGCATAATTGGGATAGATGATAGTCTGGAATAACACATAGGCTACTTATTATTTCTAGAATAAGCTCCCATGGGCTGCAGGAACGGAATCAGAATCCACGCGGGCTGAGCCGCAGGCATCAGCTAGTAGGCAATATATTGGCTACGATAGGTTGAGTGGAAAAAGTTAATGTAAATATAACATTTGGCAAGGAGTAAAAGGTCGACGGGTTACTTCTAGTTTCAACAATGCAATGTGACTATAGGACATAACCTGAATCACGAATTAAATCATTATCAAATGATTAAATTATTAAGCCAAATTAATGAGGTACCTACTAAAATTCACAAAACTCAATTGCTGGTAATTTAAATAATATTAACTCTGTTCCAAGCAAAGTAAATAATTGTATATACAAAATATTTGTGATTCGGATGTATGTTTTCTAGTTTAGTTTGCTTTCTAACAAAAAAAAAACGACGGGTTGCACTCCGGAAGGGCCGACAGAAGTGAAAACTTAAATAATAGCGTTGTGCATTTTTGATATTTTGGAATGGTTAGGGAATAATTTTGCACGAATTGCTTTAAATATCAGTATAAAAGTACTATCATTTATGTGGTTTTTTTTTGACGTGCGGAAATCCATTCGGATCCGCCGGCTAGCGGGGGCGGGTTATGTCGTGCATCTACTAAAACCGCACGGTGTCCTGCCCAAGTGTCCATTGCCGGGCACCCCGGGTAAGCCCTCGAAATGCTTGCACATCATCATCATCATCATCATCAACCTATTCTGGTCGACTGCTGGACATAGGTTTCCCCTAATGAGCGCCATAGCGCCCTGTCTTCAGCTTGCACGAATTGCTTTAATTATCAGTATAAAAGTACTATCATTTATGTGGTAACATACAATATTCATTTATTGCGCTATCGCACACAAGCATGACAATTTATATTACATTAAAAATGTAACACCAGAACTATTACATTAATAAGTTTATCTCTTAGAAAAATCAACTTCCATCCATAATTTCAACGACTTTTTCACCAGAACCATCATCGCCAATATATTTATAAAATACTCACTCATTTTCTTTCGCTATTTCTTCGTCACTTTTTTCATTAATAGATGCAAAGAAAGAAAGAAAGAAAGATCATTTATTCGCATGAAATATGGTTACAACTGGTTCTTAAATCTATAAAGTCCTTATCATATTTCGCCTATATTAGGCATGCAAATTTTTATTTATTCATTGTCAATTTATTTTTCAAATTTATTCATTATATTATCATTTGTTATTCTTAAATCATTAAAATTGAATGTCATAGATTATACACAAAAAAATAAAAACTTAGTAAAATATGTCAATTGTTAATAAGTATGTCCTTCAATAACACATTCGTTTGTTACTAATGTAATAACACACACTTTGTTTAATTTCCATTTTATATCAATAGATTTATGGCACAAAATAGAATATTACAAAAACTTATATGATGACAAAAAGTGTTTCTTGGGGCTCGGTCGGAATCGATCTCAGTCTTGACGAATTCAACGACCATCTCATTAGACGAACGCGCCACCAAGGTTGTCAAGTACAATGTGAAATTAGTGCTTCTATATTTGTCTGCAAACGTCGTACGAATTTTCGAATCAGGACACGTGACCTGCACGTGCCCTGACGCGAGTTTAACTTTTTTATCCATTACAAAAAAGTGCACAACGCTGCTAAAGAAGTTTTCACTTCAAAAAACAGTGGCACTCCGGGAGTGCCGACAGAAGTGGAACTTGAACAATCCCGTGTGTGTTGAATCGTCACCATACCTATCTCTTCCTATCGCACTCTATCCTTCTTTCCTTCCTTCTCTCCCTACATCCATCCATCTATCCATCCATTTTGGAATATGGAAAGTATGATAATATGAAAATATGAAGTCGGTCGTGACGTTGACACGAGTTCCATTATTTTTGTTCACCTAAATAGTGCTCGACGTGCCTAAAGAAGTTTTCACTTCAACATCCATCTATTTTTGAATATGGAAAGCATATCGTGACGATCAGTGGAGTTCCATGACTTTTGTTCATTCAAAAAGTGCTCAGCGCGCCTGTAGGTGATTGATGGCAACTACCTGCCGCCGCTTAATATTTTAGCAAAGGCGCGAGCACACATACTCGCTGCCCCTATACCGCGTTTATTAAACACACATAGGTACCTTCATCTTAGTGCCATCACTGCGACGCGAGCGAGGACTCGGGGCTGTACACGCTGGCGGACTTCCCAGCGTGGGAGGCGCCGGGGCGTGAACTCGTGACAACCATGGGAGTGGGAGTCCTCTCGCTCGGCAGCATGATTGCGGCAATGGTGCGGAGCGCGAGCTCGTGGGCTTGCCGCCAACTCCTTCTGCGAGCATGTAATGCACGCGAAGGAGATGGCAGAGCACGTCCAGGAGAGATTTAGAACTCTCCCGGCCCGCCGAGCCCGCAACATGCTCGCCGCGCGTCACAGGCGATTCAGGTGCCGGAGGTAGCTAAACGACCTCCGTCCTCCTTGAACGCAGGCCTGGGGGTGGCAGGTGAGGCCGCCTGTCACCTCAGCAGAAGCAGGCTGGACGGCGGCGGGGCGACTAGCGCCCCTCCACCAAACCGGGGCAAGACGGGGACACCGTGGTTCCCAAACCCGAGGGGGCCATTTCGAAACCGGAGATGGCCCAGGGTCAATCGGGGTGCGAGGGATATGCTCTATGGGCAACATTACACCCGGCTTAAGAGAGGGCGTGCAGTTTTAGTCAGTTCAAGCCCGACAGGTAAATATAAAGGTAAGCATTTGGATAAATACTTAGGGTAAAACACAGTTTTTTTTTTAAAAGAACACAGTTTCAGTTGAGAGTTAGCTTCTAAAGTGGCAAACAAAGACACGGCTCCACCTAATGGTAAGAGGTCGCCGTAACCTATGGATGCTTTCAAGTTTTCACTTCAAAAACCCTATTCTGTACAAAAAGTTGCCCGTAAAATACCTAAGTGAACCGCGTATAATAAAAAGTAACCATGAAATAACAAGGTGAACCACTCAATGTGTATGGGGCCCAATCCAAACTCACTTACAAGCCTGCACTCATCTTATCAATACCCCGTAGGGAATTAAGCACATTGTGTGCGTACTCTGTAAAAATAAATAGATTAAAACAATACAATTTTAAAAATATTTTCAATAATATTCTAGGACATACTCCTGGGGTCAAGATCTTCGGGGCCCAAGTCTACCTTACCTGCAAGCCGGTACACTTGCTGATTGACGGACGAGGCCCTGACGCAGGCTTATCTCTCGGGGTTGGAGGGTCCGAGCATGCATGGTAAGAAGCAGTTGTAGAGTGGTCCCCGGGCTGCAAAGTGCTTGCATGCTACCGGGATTGACGCTCAAATGATGACGTAGGAATAAGAATGTGTACTTTAAAAGACTAAATAAGTTTCTATGTAATTAATATACATATTCCACTGAATACCTCAACACTTAATTCATCGATGAAGTCAATATTAAAAGTCAATTGAACTGCAGGTCGCCCATTGTTATTGTTTATTTTTTACAACCTCAATATTCGAACTAAAAAACACGCTTCTGAATAACCCTGGTAAACATTTAGAAAAACGATAAATTTCCCAGGGAAATCGTAATTTTCATAACTTTTCAGTGTTTTTTTTGGTGACCAACACATTCACCGGGTAATCTATGCAAATATATAAATAACAATTTAATACCGGGGCTCACTCCGCCGACTCCTTCTCGAGCATTACTTGCTCGCAGAAGGAGGCGGCGGCGGCCCACGCGCTCGCACTCCGCACCATTGCCGCAATGATGCTGCCGAGCGAGAGGACCCCACCCTGATGGATGCCAGGAGGTCACGCCTCGGCACCTCCCACGCCGGGCAGTCTAACAGCGTGCGCAGCCCCAAGTCCTCGCTCGCGTCGCAGTGATTGCACTCAGATGTTGGCTCCTTCCTGATCCGATACAGGTGGTTCGCGAAGCTCCCCTTACCGGAGATCACCTGTGTCAGCCGATACGAGAGGCTTCCGTATCGCCTCTCTAGCCAATCCTCCATGATGGGCCTTACCGCCGCTATTGCGGTGTGCCCTGCGCTTGGTCGCCCAAGTCGTTCCTTCCTCTCCAAGACGATGTCCTGGCGGAGCTGGGACTGCACGGCCTCGATTTCTCGAGGCTCAGGGTCCAGTCCCTGTTCCCGTGCCTCCTTGCATCCCATGGTGGGGTTCCAGCAAGGAGACTCGCCGCCTCGAAGGAGATCGTGTGGTACCCCCGGATGACCCTGTTGGCCATCACCTGCTGTGGAGCGCGCAGCATCCGCACACTTCTGGCCTTCAGAGCCTCCGCCCATACCGCACGACCCCCCGTAGAGTCTCCTGTAGGAGTCATCGGGCCCCCTCATGTTCGGCAGCAGCCGCGCCAGAGCGGTAGCTGTGCCCTTCAATTTGGGGGCCAGACTTCGGATATGTTCTCCGATGGATATGCGTGATTCTTTTTTTACAGGTTAGTAAACACGGAGTCCTTATAAACCCATATGAAAGTAGTTATGATTATAATAATAATAACTGGCAACACTACGTCAACAAGGCCATTTTTATCTTGCTCCGTACCTAAATTCATTTTTTTCACGTTTTTAATCTATCTACATCAATAAAAAGGCCCAAATATACCATTTACCGTTTAATCAAGAAAATAAAATGTTTATGTCTAAAATTACACACAATACCAAAAAATCAAGAATATACGCTTATGACAGCTAGTGTCAAACCCGGACTATGGAAAGATACAAGACAAACAAGATAAAATTATGTTGCCCAGATCCAGGGCACGAGAAGCACAAATTACACCTCCGGACTCGTCGCCCAGCTCCGCCTCCCATCCCCGTGCAGCGGCAACGGGTATTGCAGAGGCGTCGAGCTCTCGTCTCTCTCCGCCGACGTCGCCAACACCTGAACGTCTTCCGAGGAGAGGCCGGCCACCGAATGGCTTAGGACCCCGAAGCCCACCGGCTTCGAATAGGGCCCCCGCTACCGGTGGTGATGTGCACCGCATGCGATGGACTAACTCCATAAATGAAAATGTCATGCGGGCATATTTTGTGGCTACAGAGGGAGGAATTAACCTCACTGCGTACCGTGTTCGTATGTTGCCTCTGTTTCAGGAACTTGAACATCTATCAACGTTTCGGCACAACGCCTGTCGGATCAGGTGCGGGCCATACAACGCTGTCACTTGTTGGATGACGCCGTACTTGAGAGACTTCGCTTTGGACGTGCAGTGTAGCCTCGTCAACCCCTTCTTCGTCACGACCTGTGGGCCATACTAATACTAGTGAAACACCACAGGCTGCTCCTGATGATGAAGTAACGGATGACGGGACTATAACCGTAAGTACTCAGTATAATGATAAATTAAGAAGCGCTTTGGAGCTTGCGATTCACGAGTTTCGATCCACTTGTAGCAGTAACAGACCGCGGCTACCGCGTTTTCCTACGCATAGAAAAAACATAGCGCTAGTGTGTGCCCTAGACTCGATGTTACCAAAATATTTCGAGTCCAGTGTCCTTGAAATTCTCAGGAACTGAGACAGCTACTCGACCTAAATCCACCGTGCCTGGTTGGCAATGCAGAATTGAGCGTCGTATCGCCGAGACTAGGGCACTCATTGGCAAGCTGTGCTGCTTCAGGTCTGGCAATACACGCCCGAGAGTAATGCGCTTCGTGGCTCGAGCATTTTCAGGGACTAATGTTAGTCCTCGTGAATATTTGCTACGAGTCACAGAGCGCATTGACTTCCTGAAGCAGAAAGTTTATGCGTGGGCAAACCGTATACGACGTTACAAGAAGAGAGTGGATAGATACACCTTGAATCGTTCGTTCTAAAAAGATGAGAGGTGGGTTTATAGAAGATAGGAGCAACCTAATTCAGATGTGGCTAATATGTGCCGACCTAATGCTAAAGACACCAGTTCATTCTGGCGTAGCATTTGGTCGGTGCCTGTTAGTCATACAGAGGGTGAATGGATACGGGATGTCAGGCAGTCATGTGAGTCAATACAAGCAATGGAGCCAATAGTTATTAGTGAAAATGATGTCGCCAGTGCAGTTCGTTCGTTATCAAACTGGAAATCAGCGGGACCGGACGGACTGCACAATTTCTGGCTAAAATGGCTCCACAGCTCACATAACTGTTTGGTATCACAGTTCCAGTCATCACTCGAATCAGGATCGCTCCCAGCTTTTATGACTACAGGCATAACCCACCTACTCTACAAATCAGGTAGTACCACGGACCCCAACAATTATAGACCAATAACCTGTTTACCAACAATATATAAACTTCTTACATCCATTCTGACAGCTGTCAGCTCACATAGAGAGTAACTCTATAATGTCTATCTCTCAGAATGGATGTAGAAGTGGGGCACGTGGTACGAAGGAGCTCCTTATTTTTGACATGACCATTAGCCAACAGGTCCGCCATAACCGAAAGAATCTGACGACATGCTGGATTGACTACAAGAAAGCCTACGACTCCGTGCCACATACATGGCTGTTGAGGGTGCTAGAGTTGTATAAAATTGATACAACTCTATGCACCTTCTTAAAGGAATGTATGGGGCAATGGAGGACGGTTCTTCTTTCTCCAGGGTGTGGTCAGGTCCTTGGGGATGGTGTACCGATAAAGATCGAGAGGGGTATATTCCAGGGTGATAGCCTGAGTCCGTTATGGTTTTGCCTAGCACTGAATCCTCTCAGTACAATACTGGAGAATTCAGGACTAGGCTATCAGTTGCGGAGAGGAGGTCAAGTTATATCCCATCTTCTTTACATGGATGACTTGAAATTATTTGCCCCCACCGACTCCCAGCTGGTAGAATTACTTAAGGTAACTGAAAACTTTAGTAATTCTATCAGAATGGAGTTTGGTGTAGACAAATGTGCAGTCATGCATGTTAAGAAGGGTGGGGTTGTGGAATCTGAAAGAATTGAACTTTCAGATTCTACACAACTGAAATCTCTCTCGGCAACTGAAACCTATAAATATCTTGGTATGTCACAAGCGCTAGGTATTACTGAGGCTGCCATGAAACAGACGTTGCGGGATCGTTTCTTTGGGCGCCTGAAAAAAGTACTTCAGAGTCTTTTATCGGGCGGTAACAAGGTGCGAGCCTACAACGGCTGGGTCATGCCAGTCTTAGTATACTCCTTTGGCATACTAAGATGGACTCAGACCGAATTAGATGCCCTGGATAGGAAAGTCCGTACGTTGCTAACGGCAAATCGTATGCACCACCCACGCTCGTCAGTAATGAGGTTGTATATCCCACGGAAGTGTGGGGGTCGTGGTTTTTTAAACGCCAAGACTCTCCACAACCGTGAGATATGCAACCTTAGGGAATATTTCCTAAACGTTCACGTGGGTGTGCACCGAGATATAGTGGCAATAGACAACGGACTGACTCCTCTCGCTCTGGCTAAAGAGAACTGGCACAAACCGGTAATACTTAGCATCGCTGATCGCAAGGAAATATGGAAGAGTAAAGAGCTGCATGGACGTTTTTATCGGGCCTTAAATGGGCCCGACGTAGATATAAAAGCATCAGTGTTCTGGCTACGCTTCGGTGATCTCTTTAGAGAAACCGAAGGTTTTGTCTGTGCAATTACAGATGAAGTTGTCATGACGAATAATTATCGGAGGTATATCCTTAAGTACGGCACGATTGACATATGTCGGGCGTGTCACCGTCCCGGAGAATCCCTAAGACATATTATCTCTGGTTGTTCTCATCTTGCTAACGGAGAGTATTTACATAGACACAACCAAGTGGCCAGAATCGTTCATCAACAACTTGCTCTGAAATACGATCTTGTAGATTCGGAGGTACCGTATTACAGGTATGTGCCCGACCCAGTTCTTGATAATGTAATATGTCGTGTCACGTTGTACTGGGATCGATCAATCGTCACTGACAGGACTCTTGTAGCCAATAAGCCTGATATAGTGGTGATTGATCGATCAGAGCGTCTCGCAATAATTGTTGACATCACCATCCCCCATGATGACAATCTCGTGAAAGCCGAAAAAGACAAACAAATAAAATATTTGGATTTGGCTCACGAGGTTGTCGACATGTGGGATGTGGATTCAGCAATTATTGTTCCGATAGTCGTATCAGTTCACGGACTGATTGCCAAGAGCCTCGATCAACATCTCCAGAGGCTCGCGTTAGGCAGTTGGGTCAGGGGCTTGATGCAGAAGGCAGTGCTCCTCGACACGGCACGTATTGTGAGGAGATTCCTCTCCCTGGAGCCCTAACCACCGGTAGCTTGGTCCTTGTACCCGGTGCCGGTGGGCCACAATTTTTTATATTTTTAAATATATTTGTTTTTTTTTTTTATATAGAATGTATTTAATAATATAATTTATATGTATTTTAAGAGTAATAAAGAGAATAATAATAATAATGGCAACACTAGTATCAACCAGTCAGCTATTTTTGTGCTTTAAATCAAATTAAATTTAGATAAAATTTGTTAAATATATAATCAACTACAGTAGTGCAATAAACCATCAAGGGAAAAATTATTATAAAATTGATCCATACAACAAATATGTAAGCAAGAATATTATATCTCGCAACAATTATTGACATGACAGTTTCTGTCTGTCAAAAACAAATACTGAAAATGCACAAAAATAAGTATCGATTATGATAACAAGAGCCAAGGCACGAGCAGCAGCACGCCCAACAACCCCGGACTCGTCGCTCAGCTCCGTCCCGCAGCCACCAGCCAGTTCTCTGGGTGTGACAGCGACGTCGAGCTCAAGTTCCAGCGACGAGTTTTTCTCTCGCCGACGTCGCCAACACCTGTGCGTCGGCAGGGGAGAGGCTGGCCACCAACTGGCTTGGAGCCCCGACGCCCACCGGCTTCGAATAGGAGGAGGCTTCGAATAGGCACCGCTACCGGTGGTGATGTGCACCGCATGCGATGGACTATTTCTATGAACGAAAACGTCATGCGGGCATATTTTGCGGCCATCCAACGTTGTCATTTGTTGGATGACTCTGTACTTGAGAGGCTACGCTCTAACATACGAAGTAGCCCGGGTACCACACCCTCTCCGCAAACAGTGAGACAACCAGCCACGGAGACCATCTCACAACACATCTGTAGCGAAGAAGTGATTGATACCAGGGCTCTAGACGTAAGTACCGAGTACGACAAGCAATTAAGGAGTGCTTTGGAATGTGCTATCCGGGAATATCGTTCCATGCCTTTTGTTAATAGACCTCGCCTACCACGTTTGCCAACGCATAATAAAAATGTAGCGCTAGTGTGTGCCCTGGATTCGTTATTATCAGATTATTTTGATAATAGCGAAGATCTCGGTGATACACATTCAATTCTTTATTGCGCGGCCGTCGCAATATGTCGAGTAGCTAATGTTCAATTTCCAAAGTGCGACTTAGCTACTCGACCGAAATCTGCTGTGCCGGCTTGGCAATTTAGAATTGAGCAACGTATCACCGAGACTAGGGCACTCATTGGAAAGCTCATTTGTTTCAGGTCGGGCAATACCCGCCCAAAAGTGATGCGCTTTGTGAGTCGAGCGTTCTCGGGGTCTGATATTAGGCCTCGAGAATTTTTGGCACGAGTCACAGAGCGTATCGACTACCTGAAACAAAAAGTTTATGCGTGGGTGTGGAGCGATATTCTCAGAATCGCACGTTCCAAAGGGACCAAAGGTGGGTCTACAGAGATTGGGAGCGTCCTGATTCGACTGGGGCTGACGTGTGTCGACCAGATGATGATATTACTAATACATTCTGGCGTAATATCTGGTCGATGCCCGTCAGTCATACGGAGGGTGATGGGATGCAGGATGTTGAGCGATCGTGTGAGCCTATTAAGATCATGGATCCGGTTACTATACTGCAAGAGGATGTAACCGATTCAGTCCGTCTGTTGCCTAACTGGAAGTCAGCGGGACCAGACGGACTGCATAATTTTTGGTTAAATGGCTGAAAAGCTCACACGGTCGTTTGGCATCTCAATTCCAATCATGTATTGAATCAGGATTGATTCCCAATTTCATGACCACTGGTGTAACCCATCTTCTTTACAAGTCCGGTAGTGCTACGAACCCTAAAAATTATAGACCGATCACATGTCTTCCTACGGTCTATAAGCTTCTTACATCCATCCTGGGAGTAAAAATATCTTCACACTTAACCGACAATTCTATCATGTCTATCTCTCAGAATGGATGTAGAAGTGGGGCTCGTGGCACTAAAGAGCTCCTTATAATTGATATGACCATTAGCCAACAGGCACGCCGTAATCGTAAGGACCTGGCGACATATTGGATAGACTATAAAAAGGCCTATGACTCCGTGCCGCATACGTGGCTCTTGAGGGTGCTTGAGTTGTATAAAATTGATACAACTCTATGTACCTTCCTGAAGGCATGTATGGGGCAATGGAGTACGGTCCTTTGCTATACAGGGTGTCGACGGACCTGCGAGAATGGAGGGCTGATAAGGATAGAGCGGGGCATCTTCCAGGGTGATAGTCTTAGTCCATTATGGCTTTGCCTGGCACTGAACCCTCTTAGTTATATGCTGGAGAGTTCAGGGTTAGGCTGTCGATTGCGGAGAGATGGTCAGGTTATATTCCACCTCCTTTACATGGATGATCTTAAATTATTTGTCCCCAACAATTCCCAACTCATAGCGTTACTAAAGATGACCGAAACGTTTAGTAAATCTATCAGGATGGAATTTGGTGTGGACAAATGTGCGGTCATGCATGCAAAAAGAGGGGAGATTGTGGAATCTGATGGGGTTGAGCACTCAGATTCCACAAAACTCAGGTCTCTCTCTGCAATCGACACCTATAAATACCTAGGTATGTCGCAGGCGTTAGGCATTACAGAAGCTAGCATGAAGCAATCGTTACGGGAACGTTTCTTTGGCCGCTTGAAAAAAGTCCTCAAAAGTCTTTTGTCAGGCGGTATGTTGTAATAAGGTGCGCGCCTATAACGGTTGGGTCATGCCGGTTTTGTACTCCTTCGGCATACTCAGGTGGACTCAGACGGAATTAGACACCCTGGATAGGAGAGTTCGTACGCTTCTTACTGCATACCGAATGCATCATCCGCGTTCATCTGTGATGAGGTTGTACATACCACGGAAATGTGGGGGACGTGGCTTTTTAAATGCCAAATCCCTCCATAACCTTGAGGTGTGCAACCTCAGGGAATACTTCCTACACAATGAAGCTGATATGCATCGTGATGTAGTAAGGGTGGATAACGGATTTACCCCGCTAGCTTTGGCTAAAGAGAACTGGCGCAAACCTGTGGTATTAAGTATTAATGACCGCATGAATGTATGGAAGAGCAAGGACGGACGTTTCTATCGGGCTCTTCATGGGTCTGATATAGACTTACCAGCATCTGTGTCTTGGCTACGCTTAGGTGACCTATTTGGGGAAACCGAAGGTTTTGTGTTTGCAATTATGGACGAAGTTGTGATGACGAATAACTATCGGAAGTATATTCTAAGGGATGGTACGGTTGACATATGTCGGGCGTGCCACTTAGACACATAATATCTGGTTGTTCTCGTCTTGCCAACGGCGAGTATTTGCATAGATATAACCAAGTAGCTAGGATTGTTCATCAACAGCTTGCTCTAAAGTACAACCTTGTGGAATCAGAGGTACCGTACTATAGGTATGTGCCCGACGCAGTTCTTGAAAATGGGCATATCACGTTGTACTGGGATCGATCTATCATCACTGACAGGACTATTGTAGCTAATAAACCTGATATAGTGTTGATAGATCGATCAGAGCGCCGCGCAATATTTATCGATATCACCATTCCACATGACGAGAATCTTGTGAAAGCCGAAAAAGAAAAAGAAAAAGAAATAAAATATTTGGATTTGGCTCACGAGGTTGTCGACATGTAGAGTGTGGATTCGGCGATTATTGTTCCGATAGTTGTATCGGTTCACGGACTGATTGCCAAGAGCCTCGAACAACATCTCCAGAGGCTCGCGATAGGCAGTTGGGTCAAGGGCTTGATGCAGAAGACAGTGCTCCTCGACACGGCACGTATTGTGAGGAGATTCCTCTCTCTGGAGCCCTAACTACCGGTAGCTTGGTCCCTGTACCCGATGCCGGTGGGCCACTATTTTTTTATATTTTTAAATATATATATATTTTTTTTATATATATAGAATGTATTTAAAAATATAATTGATATGTATTTAAACTTAAATAAAGGAAATAATAATAATAATAATATTTAATATATTTGTTTTTTTTATACATATGGAATGTATTTAAAAATAGAATTTATACGTGTTTAAAATTTAATAAAGGAAATAATAATAATAATAAAGCTTTTTATTTCCAAATTGCAAAACATTATGTGCTAAGTTAGTTACGTTTTTACATGGTTTTTTTTTATACAGTAATAAACAATTAATAACAAAAACAAAGTTGTTTAAATTTAAATCTAGTTAGTACGGTTAGTATTTACTTTACAGTTTGGAACCCATCCGGGTAAAAGCCTCCTCCATCTCCTTCCACACTTTTCTGTTTTTCGCTTTTTCTATCCAATTTTTCCCCGCTACAACCTCTATGTCGTCTCTCCAACGTTTTCTCGGCCTTCCTATACTTCTTTTCCCTGAGGGGCCCCTCCATTTTGTCGTCGTCAGTATCCATCTTTTGTCCGTACTGCGTGCAACATGACCTGCCCACTGCCATTTCACCTTTAGAGCAAATTCGAGCGCATCGGTTAGTTTAGTTTTTTGTCGAATGTCTTTGTTTTTCACTTTGTGTATTCTCCTTAAGCTCAAGATGCTCCTCTCCATCGCATGCTGTGTTGAGAGTAATCTTGTTTTAACCTTATTGGTATACACCCAAGTTTGACAGGCGTAGGTCAGACAGGGCAGGATACACGATTCCATTACAGTATTTTTCATGTTTATGTTGTAGGGTCCCTTTAGGATTTCTTTACGTGACCAATATTTATTCCAGGAATTTTTAGTTCTTCTTTCCACTTCCTCATCGTTACTGTCGGCGTTAAAAGAGATTTGTTTCCCAAGATAAATATAACTACTTACATATTCAATTTCGATTCCCTCTATTCTTATAGGTTTATGGTTGCTATTTGTCATTATTTTTGTTTTACTAGTGTTCATGTATAAGCCTACTTTTATGCTTTCATGGTTTAGAGTTTGCATCATTTGTTCTAATTCTGACGCCGAGTTCGCAAAAATTGCTATGTCGTCTGCAAAACGTATGTGGGTCAAGTATTCATCACAAATCCAGATGCCGTTATTTTGCCAATTTAGTTTTTTGAACATATTTTCCAGCACTGCTATGAATAATTTTGGTGATAGGGGATCACCTTGCCTTACGCCACGTTCAATTCTAAATTCATCTCCTCTTCTTTCTAGTTTTATTCTGCTAGAACTTTGTGAATACATATTTTGGATTATTTTTGTGTAGGAATTTTCTATGTTACATGACTCTAGTGCCTCCCATATAGAGTTATGCGTAATACTGTCGAAAGCTTTGAGATATTCAATGAAGCCAATGTAAAGGGGGTGTTGGAATTCTTTGAATTTCTCTAAAAGTTGTTCCATTGTATGAATATGGGTCTAACGTGGAAAAACCAGAACGAAAACCTGCCTGCTCAACTGGTTGTTTGCTATCTATTCTTGTTGAAATACGGCTTAGTATAAGTGACGCGCAAGGCTTCTGCCTAGGAACGTTCATTGACATCGAAGGAGCTTTCGACAAAACCAGCTTCACCAGTATTAGGGCCGCCCTGTCAAAACATGGAGCGGAGCCGGTACTATCAGACTGGATAACAAACATGCTCAGCAAAAGAGTAGTTCGCCTTGGGGAAGAAGATCAGACGACTCTGATAGCCAAAGCCTGCTCGCAGGGTGGAGTTATCTCTCCCCTTCTGTGGAATTTAGTGATAGACGACCTAATCACAAGGCTGAACAAAAACCGCAACTACACAATAGGCTACGCAGACGACCTAACAATCCTTATCTCAGGGAAGGTAGCGGGAACGGTCTGTAACCTAACCCAATAAGCCTTACGCATCGTAGAAAAATGGTGCGGGGAATTCGAACTATCGGTGAATCCGAACAAAACCGAGTTAGACATGTTTACGAACAAAAGGGTATTAGGCGAATACCGATTACCCAAACTCTTTGACACGGAACTCCAACTGTCGAAAGAGGTCAAATACCTTGGCGTTATTCTTGACAGCAAGTTAAAATGGAGTAGCCACCTAGACAATAAATTACAAAAGGCTGGGATTACCTTCTGGCAGTGCAGAAGAATGATTGGTAAAAAATGGGGGCTATCACCGAAAATCATCATGTGGCTTTACGAAACAGTAAGCCCCCCCATGATAGCGTATGGTGCTATCGTCTGGTGGCCAAGGACCGAAAACAGCACAGTAGCGGCTAAACTACAACGGACCCAAAGACTAGCCTGCATGGCAACCACTGGATGCATGAAATCTACCTCCACCGCGGCAATGGAAGCCATGCTCGGACTCCCACCCTTGGATCTGTTCATCCGCCAAGAAGCAACAGCTGCGGCTATACGCCTAAGGGCACTCAACCTATGGAGCGAGAGAAACACGAGACACACCTCACTGCTCACAGATCTCATAAAGGAGATACCCATGATAGGAGCAATGAATGATCGTGTGCCCAAACAACACGTATTCGACAAAAAATACAAGATCCAACTTCATGAGGACCACCGCTGTGAGGCTTCATGCCCAACGGAACTACGCATCTTCACAGATGGATCAAAGACTGGTACAGGCACCGGGGCCGGCGTATTCTCGGAGGACCTTAATGTATCCATTTCAACACCGCTGGGGACCCACAACACAGTATTTCAAGCTGAATGCATGGGGATTACCCTGGCAGCTTCAGCGGTAATGGCCAGGAGAGTGGAAGGCCACTCAATACGCATACTCTCCGACAGCATGGCCGTGTTTTAAGCTTTAAACAGCCACACTATAAACTCGGGACTAATATTGGAGTGCCATCGCAAACTGAACCAAATAGCCATTTCAATAACATAACCTTGCAATGGATTAAGGGCCACAGCGGCTCGCGCGGCAATGATGCAGCAGAGGAGCTTGCCAGGAAAGGATCTGACATGGTGGTAATGGGACCTGAGCCCATAATAACGATCCCCTTTGCATACCTACGAACCATGGTAAACAAACGAACGAGAGATCAACACAACAGCTATTGGATAAATCTGGAAGTTTGCAGACAGGCGAGGGAAGCACTCCCCGTGCTTGAAAATAGACTGACCAGGCGTCTTCGATAACTGACCAAACAGCAACTGCGCACGGCCACAGCTGCCATCACGGGGCACGGCTCCTTCAATAAACACCTTTATATTTTAGGAATCAACGACAGCCCTCTCTGCAGAGCCTGCATGAAAGAGGAAGAAACAGCGGCACACGTGCTCCTACACTGCCCTGTAACCGCCACATACAGGGTAAAGTAACATGTTTCAGTACTTCATTTTCTGTCAGCTCGTCGATTTTTGATTTTATTTTATTTTCAGTGTTGGTGACTTCATCTCTACTTGATCCTTCTGGAACTTTTCTATATAGTAGTTTATAAAAATTAGTGGCGCATTTTATAATATCTTGCCTTGTTTTAGTTTCTTTTTGATCGTTTTCCAAATTTGTTATCCAGGTTTTGTGTAAAGTTAATTCTTTGTAGCCCTTTTTTGCACTGCTGTAGTTCGTAAGATTTTTCTGTATGATTTTCTTTCTGTAGTTGTTGTAATCTTCTCTGATGGCTTTATGAGTTTTCTTAAATACAGATTTCAACTCTTGTTTTGTTTCCTTAGTTTTGTTCTTTATCATTTTTAATTCTGTACGTTTATTTATCAGATCTAATGTGCTGTTACTAAATATTTTATGTTCATCCTTGTTGTATTCTGTTTTATCATCCGCCAAGAAGCAACAGCTGCGGCTATACGCCTAAGGGCACTCAACCTATGGAGCGAGAGAAACACGCGACACACCTCACTGCTCACAGATCTCATAAAGGAGATACCCATGATAGGAGCAATGAATGATCGTGTGCCCAAACAACACGTATTCGACAAAAAATACAAGATCCAACTTCATGAGGACCACCGCTGTGAGGCTTCATGCCCAACGGAACTACGCATCTTCACAGATGGATCAAAGACTGGTACAGGCACCGGGGCCGGCGTATTCTCGGAGGACCTTAATGTATCCATTTCAACACCGCTGGGGACCCACAACACAGTATTTCAAGCTGAATGCATGGGGATTACCCTGGCAGCTTCAGCGGTAATGGCCAGGAGAGTGGAAGGCCACTCAATACGCATACTCTCCGACAGCATGGCCGTGTTTTAAGCTTTAAACAGCCACACTATAAACTCGGGACTAATATTGGAGTGCCATCGCAAACTGAACCAAATAGCCATTTCAATAACATAACCTTGCAATGGATTAAGGGCCACAGCGGCTCGCGCGGCAATGATGCAGCAGAGGAGCTTGCCAGGAAAGGATCTGACATGGTGGTAATGGGACCTGAGCCCATAATAACGATCCCCTTTGCATACCTACGAACCATGGTAAACAAACGAACGAGAGATCAACACAACAGCTATTGGATAAATCTGGAAGTTTGCAGACAGGCGAGGGAAGCACTCCCCGTGCTTGAAAATAGACTGACCAGGCGTCTTCGATAACTGACCAAACAGCAACTGCGCACGGCCACAGCTGCCATCACGGGGCACGGCTCCTTCAATAAACACCTTTATATTTTAGGAATCACCGACAGCCCTCTCTGCAGAGCCTGCATGAAAGAGGAAGAAACAGCGGCACACGTGCTCCTACACTGCCCTGTAACCGCCACATACAGGGTAAAGTAACATGTTTCAGTACTTCATTTTCTGTCAGCTCGTCGATTTTTGATTTTATTTTATTTTCAGTGTTGGTGACTTCATCTCTACTTGATCCTTCTGGAACTTTTCTATATAGTAGTTTATAAAAATTAGTGGCGCATTTTATAATATCTTGCCTTGTTTTAGTTTCTTTTTGATCGTTTTCCAAATTTGTTATCCAGGTTTTGTGTAAAGTTAATTCTTTGTAGCCCTTTTTTGCACTGCTGTAGTTCGTAAGATTTTTCTGTATGATTTTCTTTCTGTAGTTGTTGTAATCTTCTCTGATGGCTTTATGAGTTTTCTTAAATACAGATTTCAACTCTTGTTTTGTTTCCTTAGTTTTGTCATTATTTATCATTTTTAATTCTGTACGTTTATTTATCAGATCTAATGTGCTGTTACTAAATATTTTATGTTCATCCTTGTTGTATTCTGTTTTAATTTTGAGACTTTCTGAGATTATTTCTTCTAAAATGTTATAGTAGATTTGGACATCTTTTGTGTTATGAAGTGTTTCTAAATAGATAGGTAAATTTTTCTCTAATTTTTTTATAAAGCATTTTGATTCATTTTCTGTTTTTAAGTTTGAATTGTTTTGTCCAAAGTTATTTCTGCTCAGCTTCGCTTTGTTCACAGTAAATGATGCTCTCACCAGTCTGTGATCTGATGAAAAATTAACTTTATTTAAAATTTCTACATTTGTGATATGTTTTGGCTTATTGGTCAATATGAAATCCACTTCGTTTTTAGTATTTTCGTTAGGTGAAATCCTAGTCCACTTTCTATTTTGTTTTTTCTTAAAGTGAGTGTTTATAATTGTCAATCTTTGCTCAAACGCATATAGTATTAATCTCTCGCCTCTCATCAATTTTGCAAGAGTTTAAGGTATCAAGCACTAGCTGAAGAAGTTCAGAGTTGTTATTTTCAGATTCTACAACCCCATCAGGATCAAAATATTTTTTCTTAGTTCTCTTTCTAGGGTTTTATTTTTTAATTTCAGGATTTCAACTTCTTTTCTCAGTGCCTGGTTTTCTAATATCAAGGGTTTCATTTGCTCTTCTATTGTGCTAGCCATTTTTTTGTCAAGTTTTCCGTTATTGCAGATGTTTGTTTTACTAGCTCTATTTTTAGCTTTCCAAACAAAATTTCCATTTGATGATCCATTTTTGTAACCTTGACGTAGTTTATAATTTCAGAGAATTTTTTCTACTGCTGGCAATGTTTTTATGCTGGCAGCACTAAAAACGTCAAAACACACTTGACCTGTGACGTTTAATAGAAGTTTGACAATGACGTTTGCGTGTCACTCTGTCTATTTGTTTGTGAACTGACCTCAATATTTTGATATGGAAATCTATAGTTATAGTTATGTTTCTGATTATTATGATAGTATTTTGCAACTTATCTCAGTTCTTCGACGATTAACATCAAATTTTCGTATCAATCCTGGTGGATGTGTGTATGATCTGCTGTTATGTGCACAGTTCTTGATGAAACACTAAGGTTTTACCACTATATTTTTATTATTTAGCGAGAGGAATTACAAACGCGTTAGTTCACTTTGACAGTTCAACCGGAAGTCTCTAGTTATGATTAACAAAAACAAATTTAAAGTTAAAGGTCACATTATCCTACTAACCTAAAAAAACACAAAATAACCTAAAATGTAGAAGTTTGTGAAGTTGTATGGAATAACACATACTTTTTATCAGTGTTATAGGTTCCCATGGGAAGTGGGAACGGGAACAGAATTCCATGCGGACGAAGCCGCGTGCAACAGCAGTTTTTATGTTCCTATTTTCCTTTTTGGACCAAAACTTTTTTTTATCGTGATAGTTTGATCTTTGTTTGATCCTTTAGACCAAATGATCAATGACCAATGAATATTGTCATCTGTGTTTTACTGTGATTTTGGAGTTAAGTAGTAGTCCATTGAAATGTTACATTTTTTAGACCTTACCTTGCGTTTTTTAGAGGACGCAATTTTATTTTTTTGATGTGTAGGGGGGTCAGTGTAAAGCTAAAACCAAGTTTGTGGGGTCGCCACTCTTGTCCCACGGCCGCCATCTTGAAAATAGGGGTTGAAATGGTTTTTACGATATATCTCTTAAACTATTTATCTGATGAAAAAAGTTTGTTAACATTTTTTTGCAAATTAAATTCTCTACAACTTTGGTCCAGTAACTTTTGTTATTTTGTTATTAATTTTTTTAATTATTAATTTTGCAATATTATTAATAATTATTGACTCTTTTCCCCACCACCCACGAGGTAGAGTCTGGAGGCGCGTTTTTTACGTGGTATCCCCCCCAATAGGCATAATCCACGGTGATTCTCGAAATTTGAACTACTCCGTCCTCAGTCTTTTCGATGAACCAGGCTGCGGCTCAGATATTTAATTCACTGATATTTAATTCAGAAAGCCGATCAGATGGCTTTCTGAATTAAATATCAGTGGGAGTACTGGAGAAGGAAAGGGTGTTAATGTCGGCGGTTCATCATCAAAGTCATTTTCATTTATTAATTCTGAGAGCCCCATTACGTTGCTGCAAGTCTCTCCAGAACAATGGAAGCACACTGCAGAACATTTCAGCCCTGCTTTTCCACATCCACACATCGCTCCACAGTTTCCTTTGCATTTGCAAAAGATCAATTTTAGAAGCTCAGGGGGTGCTGGAGGTTTAGAGCTCTGCACTGGCATCAATAATTTTCCACATTTTTTCCAGCCCCAGTCTTCAGGATCATTATTATTACGAAGACACGACTGGACCTGATGGTAGACTCGGAAAGTATGAAAGCGAGCTGTGTCTTGTGTTGGAGGAAGTGAAGATAAGTTAAATGTACTTTTTGTCACTGCCTTGGCGAATTGTTTGTATTAGGCTGTCAAGAGAATTATCATCTTTATTACCACCGTATAAAGAGATAAAAAAACGTCTCTGAACATTTTCACTTATAAATTTTTTTATTTATAGTTCTACGACAAAAAGTTACTGGACCAAAGTTGTAGAGAATTTAATTTGCAACAAAAAATGTTAAGATTTTTTTTTTATCAGATAAATAGTTTAAGAGATATATCGTAAAAACCATTTCAACCCCTATTTTCAAGATGGCGGCCGTGGGACAAGGGTGGCGACCCCATAAACTTGGTTTTAACTTTACACTGACCCCCCCTACACATCAGAAAAATAAAATTGCGTCCTCTAAAACACGCAACCCCAAATGTAACTTTTCAATGGACTATAGTGGATTTTCGATCCCAGGTATTAACATGGCACAAAAAAAAAAAAGGTATTATTACCATGGCACATACCAATGACTTTTCGATGCTTTTCGAAGTTATGTGTGTATTTATCGCAGGTTTATAAGTGCCCGGTTAATGGCAAGTATAGTGGATTTTGTAATTTTTACTGATCCACTGAGATAACAGTTTTCAAACCGTACAAGATCTATTAAGAAACCATACTATTTTAGTTTTTCTTGGCAATATTAACCCACATCATGTGAAATTCTGGGAGCTCTTAGGGTGGTTTACGTTTTCAATTCCTTTTTAATTCTGATACAAAGGGGGAGTTGAATGATACCAATTTGAAATTCAAATTTGTGGTTATTCAAAACATTTGTTCTATTATATTATAAATGTTTTGTTTTCAGTTAGGGCAAAGTGTATTAGTATTCTGTTTGAATATTAAAATAAGGGCATTGACGTTACAATTATTTTGACCCCTCTTACGGTGGGTGACGTCGCGTCTAGAATGGATGTACCTACTATCTTTTGTTCTGCTGTTTCTTCTTTGTGCGTCTGTTTATTACCAGTAGGAGGAGAATTTGTCTAGTACGGTCCATTTTTCGAGATTTATTGCCGCGTCGCAGCATGTTATGTACGAGCCCTAGCACGGCGCAATATAACATATTACAATGCGAGCATTCGTGCAGCCAGTACGGGGAAACAAGTGATCAACGAGCCGCATGACATCATCCTCCACCCGGGCCTGTTTTCAACTCAGGTTCTTCCAGGCTTGGTCAGCCTTTCAGTCTAACTACGAAACGGCCAAACTTCTATTTATATAGATATTTTACGTGAAGCGACGGCCATCTGACCTCGACAACCCATTGGCAATATCGAATTTCTGCATCTAGACCGGGTTGTCAGAATTTTGAGGGCTCCAACATACTAATAGCACAGGTATTCTTACGGTGACGGCTTAACGTGCTTTGTCATCCAAAACTCATTTATAATATAAAAATGAATCGCTGAATGTGTTGCTAAGTGCAAATCTCAAGAGCAGCTGAACCTATTTCGCTGACTCTTTTTTTATAATATTCCTCTAAGTACGAGGATGGTTCTTACGGAGAAAAAAAATTAAAAATGGTGAGCCTCTTTCCTGAGACTTTACCTTCAGCTTACCATCAGGCGAGGTGAAGTCAAATTGACGTGTCCTAAATATAAAAAAAAAATTGCCTGAGAAAAAAGGCTCCTATGGGTTGCGGGAACGAGATCAGAATTCTACGCGGGCGGAACCGCGGGCAACAGCTAGTATTATAATAAAGCAGACTGTGAAGAGAACTTTTTGTTATTTCATACAATTTAGTTTTGGGTGTACGAGGCCCCACCAAAACCCTCGGGGCCAAGTCAACCTCACATACAAGGCGATACACCTACTGACTGACGGACGAGGCTCTGGCGCAGGCTTTCTTCTCGGGCGTTAGAAGGCCAGACGGCAGTAGCTCCCACAAAGCCCCATAAGCCAAATCTAAAGCAGGAGAAGAATGTGTATCTGTACACGGACGGACGTACCGAAATTCCTTATAGTTACGGTATATCCGTCCGTCCGCAGATACGTGTTGACTATGGAACCCTAAAAACGGGATTTATTATTTACCGTTTGCAGGTAGCATTTCAATAACCATACAATATCACCCAATTCTCCGCCTTGCAAATCCAGTCCATCCCAGCTACCTTTTTCAGTTCGTCCGTACATATTGCTGGGGGACGTCCTACTTTCCGTTTGCCGATTCGGAATGTCCACTCTAGGACTCGTTTGCTCCACTGGCCATCGGTCCTTCGGCAGATGTGGCCAGCCCATTGCCACTCTGCTTTCTTATTCTGCGAGATAAGTCGGTGACTTTAGTTCTTTATCGGATGTAGCTCATTACGAATTTTATTCTTCAAAGAACATATAAACATAGCTCGCTTCTTGGCCCGCTGCGCGACTTTTAAGTCATGGACTAGCCTCACTGTCACTGTCCACGTTTCGGCACCGTAAATCATGACAAGTAGGACGCATTGGCCGAAGACCTTTGTTTTTAGGCATTGCGGTTAAGGTAAGGAGAAAACACGACGTAATTTGCCAAATGCTGCCCAACCTAATTGGATCCTTTTGGTGACTTCTTTCTCGAAGTTGTTTCTACCGAGCTTTTTAACCTGCCGAAGGTAAACATACTGTTGAGTACAACTTCGAGTGTCGACCCTTCGATGCCAATCGGTCTCGGTGTCGTTGAATATAACCTTGGTCCAAGTTCACACCAAGACCGACGCGTAGAGTGGCTCCATTCAGGCTGTGCCGCATCGCACCCAACTGCTCCAGCGACTTGGCAACCATGATGATGTTGTCGGCGAACCGAAGACGGGAGATGTACTCACCGTATAGGTTAAAGTCTTGAAGACGTCCTCCAGCGCATTGCTGAATAGGTTGGGGAATATAACATCCCCTGTCTCTCTCCACGCTGTAGGCTTATGGGGTTCGTTTTCTGGTCTTGGAGCTGGACGGACATAGCGGCGGTCTCATATAGGTATCTCATTACTTCAATGTAACACCAATCGACACGACACCGTTGCAGAGCATCCGGAATTGCCCAGTTCTCGATGGAGTCAAAGGTTTTCTCGTAGTCCACAAAAGCCATGCACAGTGACTGATTATACTCGGGCATCTTTTATATAATCTGCCAAGCAGTATGGATGTGGTCCACAGTACTATAATCTTTTCGAAACCCAACTTGCTCCGGTGGCTGGAACTCGTCGAGCTTACATGACAATGACAAGACATGACATGACTCAGGAGTGATTTGGGTCTGTAATACTTTAGTAAGGCCTTATCACCTTTTTTGAAGAACTGTACACCGCTCCATGTCCTAAGTATTAAGCCTTACTGGATGATAGAATTAAAGAAGCTCCATAGATCTTTCAGGACTGGGATCCCGCCTGCTTTTAGGAGCTCAGTAGTAATTACATCATTGCCAAGGCACCTTTTTTTTTTTTTTTTTTATCGTGCGGAAATCCCTTCGGATACCCCCCCGCCGGCCAGCGGGGGCGGTTATGTCGGGCTTGCACCGACTAAAACCGCACGCCGTCTCGGGTCTTCAGACGCCGGGGTGTAAGGTTACCCATAGAGCATATCCCTCGCACCCCGGCTGACCCTGGGCCATCTCACCACTAACAGCATCGCTCATCCTGTCTCCTTTGAAAGCAGAGGAGTACGGAGAGCGATGTGTTCTCGCCACGTTGGGTATTGGCCGACGATCAATGCCAACCCTATGAAGGGGTGAAGGGGAAGCCATTGACCGCCGCCCAGGGTGTACCGGCCGCTCCGATTCCGTTCCCCCCGGACTGCAGCGGGATCGGAATCGGAGCGACACACGAGGAGGTTACCCAACACACACCCCGTTGCCAAGGCACCTGTTTTTTTTTAAAATTTGTTTTAGAGCCGCTTCTATCTCGCACTGATCGATATTGGGTATTTCCTCGATGTAATGGCAAGTGAGTGGGACACTGTGTTCTTCATCGCTGTATGCCGTCGGTTTTGTCATCCGTGACGCATACATCTGTGCATAGAATTTCTCTATCTCTTTGAAAATCTCGATTCTGGAGGCGATGATTCTGCTATCCTCAGTTTTAAGTCTCGTCAGATCAGGCCTCCCCAACTGCTGAGCGAATACTTTCGAGCCCCTATTTCGCTTAATCGCATCGTGTATGATGCGAGTGTTGGAGTGACGGAGGTCACATGTTTTTTGATTTGTTGGTTTAAAGCACACTGGTTTAAGAAGCTAGGGTGAAGTTCAAAAGATATGGGCCATCATCCCAGATGCTGACGATCCTAAAATGGTAACCCCTACCTTGACGGCCTCAAAATATGCTTTTTCACGCCCCGCTTGAAGAACCCGGGATTGTAGGACGAAGAAAACACGTGCGAGCATTCCAGCTCTTTATCGTGCAACAAAGAAAGGAAGTACTGAACCGCTGAGTTCGGGACCGTATGGTTTTCAACTTGTGCGGGTGGCATCGCAGTCCAGCAGGTGTTGTTCTGGATCGAAAGGCAGAAAGTGGGATTAGTTGATAGAGCTCCTTAGAACACTCGCAGTGGTAGACGCGGTAAAATACAGCCAGAGAGGCAATGTCTCTACGCAGCTGCAGAAGTTCTAAGTTATTAGTACTCTCAGGACTCCCAATGATACGGATGGCACGCCGCTCCAATCTGCCGAGAGCGTCTAATAAGTACAGTGCGGAGCCATCCCAGAGATGTGAGCAGTATTCCACGCAGGGGTGAATTTGTGTCTTGTACAAAAGACACCGTTGCTCCGGCGTGAAAAACCGTCTCACCCTGTTCAGAACTCCGAGTTTTCATGAAGCTGTTTTGATGACGCTCTCGATGTAGTTTTTATTGTTCAGTTTGCAGTGAACGTCCATTCCGAGCATGTTATTGTGGTCCTGTAGTGGTAGCGATGTGTTCTAAAGAGTTGGGAGAGGAATGAAAGAGGATACCTTAGCTGTAAACGCGCAAAGCTCTCAGATCCCCATTACAAAATGTGGAATGCTGGAAGCTGGCAACCCAATTGCACAATCGAGTAGGCAGACCGTAGTCCGGCTTGGAAGCTTGGAAAGAAGCGAGTTGTGCCAGACTCTATCGCTATATGTGATCTATCTGCGGGATGCAACACGAGTTGTTGACCAAGCCGTGCTATGCGCTGAGCATCTGCTCTAATGTATGCCCTCTTGCAATCCTTTGTGGCTCTGTTATACGCCGCCTTGAGGTGACCCACATTTGGATCGCGCACTGCGTGTGCTCTGTCCCAAACGCGGAACGCCGACTGTTTTTTGTTGAACAGCGTCAACGCAATCACGCCCGAACCAGGGGCGAGCTCTGCGGGCACTGGTGACTTCAGTATATGGGATATAATATTCCATACCCAAACTGATTTCACCAGCGACGGCAGAAGAACAATCCGATGGGTCCCTACAATCAAAGCAGCGCTGAGTCCACGGAACGGATGCGAAGTAGTAACGTAGTCCGTCCAAATCTGCTGACAAATAGTGCCATAATCGCCGCCTTACCTCTACAAGTTTCGGAGGAATGGCGACTGGCACGTCGGCACAGACCAGACTGTGGTCGGAGGAACCCAATGGGGTTCGCACCGAAACATTATACTGGGCTGGGTGGGTCGTCAGCAGAAGGTCTAGCAAAGATCTGTTTAGCGACGAGGTGCACCGACTTGCAGGTGAGGTTGGCTTGGACCTCAAGGATGTTGGTAGACCCTATACACCCGAACAACGGTTCTTCAAAACTGACGCTGTCTTGGCCAGACATTTGCTACATTCTCTTTTTTTGGCGAGAAAAGACCTAGTAGACTCTGGACTAAAGAATCTATGAAGGCTACGTGTGACGATACGACTCTTCTATTTCCTCGTTGGAGCGTTGAGTTTCTGGTTACACGGCAGTGGATATAATTCAACACAGAGTAATTACAGTGAGTAGTTGATTTCATTCATAACTCAGCATTGAGACCCACTTGCATCTGAGGCTCTCATCTCGAAGCCTAGGGTCCGTTTTCCAGCTTTTACTCCTCCACTTTGCACGGTCTTTAGCATATAGCTGCAAATTAGTAGGTACTTGATGTTTCTATTTTTTATGATCTTAATTATTTATAATAATAATTAATTCTTTATTGGCATAAAATCAATTTACAAATATGATTGAACCCGACTCTAGAGCAAGTTATTCATTGACAAAGCGTCATTTTAAGTAGATTGATTAAGTATCGATTCATTTAATAAATATTGAGGATATTGACTGACGAACTGAAGAAACACATTAACATTTCTTACACTCGGGGGTCAAGAGTAATTTGAATACATTTAAAAAGAAGAAGAGATCTTCATAGATTACATTCTCATGTCTTTCTCTTGGGTAGACAGAGACAACAGTAACTTTTGTCTTTCTCTAGGCTAAATATGTATTTTGCATACTTTTGCATGTGGAATCTCTGTATATCTGTACCTCTGTCGTCACCTAGATAATTATTGCCGTGAGAGCCAGTTTTATTTCAGTAGTGTTCAGGTTAGAAACATAAAAATGGTACCAAAATGAAGGTCATTGATAGCATAGTAAAAAACGGTTATTAAAATTTATATAAATTCTGAAATATACCATGAAACAACACCTGCGTTTTCTATCTATATGACGCATTCGGAGTCAATCAGTCCTGGGGCACGATTCAGTAAAATTACCAATTACCAATAACTCAGAACGGGTTATAAAGTTTTGGCCTGAGGCTGTATAACTGAAGGATCAAATCTTCGTGAGTGTACAAGAGAAGAGTACAATAAGGAATAAAGGCCGAGTGTCAAATAGTATGTTGGAGAACCTGAACAAAAGAAATATCACTAAAGCACACAGGTTAGCGGTTAAGGCAAACAAACACAGTTTTAGAGGTAAATATTATTTGAGTTAATAAAGTTACAGGTTAAATATATGAGTGGGGAATTAGTATATGTCAGAAGAGAGTTAAAATTTATGGGTCGAGGGATACGGTCAGTATGGAGTATATAAAATTACGTTTATAATACTTGTGAAAATTAAAACGTAACGTGACATATCGATAGGTAAAACTTTGGTATTCAGTATAGAAAACAACGAAAATATGTAGTTTCATTGTTTATGGTGCCATGTGAAAAACTTTAACTTTTTAACATTCAATAAATACTTTTCGTAGCAAATCGGTAACGTTCGGTCATACAGTAACTATAAAAACGTAAAAATATTTGTATACCTAATAGTAACAATAGGGAACAATGCTTCAAATGTATTTCTAATATATTTTTTGTCCGAAATTTTTATAAATCAACTATTAATTTGATAGAATATTTAAGCTTATGTAAAAAACCTAACGTTTTGAATGAACACTTGTCACTCGGTCGTGTGTGTTGTTGTGTTGTGTTGATGTCGTGTCAAATTTTAGTAACTTTTATAAAATAAAAAGAAGAAATTGTAATATATATTATATATATATTACAATTTCTTTAATAATATACAGGGATTATAATATATATATATATATATATATATTATAATCCCTGTATTATATTATATCCTATATTATAACCCTCCATCCCTCCCTCTATCCATCCTTCCTTCCCTCCCTCCCTCCTTCCATTCTTTCACCCATGCATTTTTGAATATGGAAGTAATGGTAATATGAAAATATGGAGTCGTGACGACGACTCGTTTTCCATGATTTTGGTTCACCCAAAAAGTCTTCAACGCACATAAAGAAGCTTTCACTTCAAAAACCCCATTCTGTACAAGAAATTACCCGTAAAACCCGGCCAATCCAACCTTACCTACAAGCCTGCACTCATCTTATCAATACTCTGTAGGGAATTGCCTGCGTACTCTGTTAAAATTAAATGGATTAGCACAATACAATTTTAAGAATATTAACAATAACATTCTAGGACATACTCATTTGACATACTGGGGTCAAGATCTTCGGGGCCTAAGTCAACCTTATCTGCAAGCCGGTACACTTGCTGATTGACGGACAAGGCTCGGGAGCAGGCTTTTATCTCAGGGTTGGGTGGTCAGAACATGCATGGTAAGAAGCAGTTGTAGAGTGGTCCCCGGGCTGCAAAGTGCTTGCATGCTACCGGGATTGGCGCGCAAATGATGACGTCGGAATAAGAATATGTAATCAAAAACTCGAAATAAGTTTCTCTGTAATTAATATATTATATATTCCACTGAATTAATTTTATTTTTATTCATTATTTATCATTCCACTTAATTACAGTAATTAATTCAACAGAACATAAAGGATGTACATATTCATAACGCCCTTTCATCAATTAAGTCAATATTGAAAGTCAATTGAACTGCAAGTCACCCATTGCTATTGTTTATTTTTTTCTTCGCTTCTATTATGCGTAGGGTGCGCGACAGCGCCAACAGCATTCTTAATACCATAGCAGACCGGTGGGACAGTCCTATTTCGGGGTGCGAGGGATATGCTCTATGGGCAACCTTACACCCCGGCGTCTGAAGACCCGAGACGGCGTGCGGTTTTAGTCGGTTCAAGCCCGACATAACCGCCCCCGCTGGCCGGCGGGGGGGTATCCGAAGGAAATTCCGCACGAAAAAAAAAAGGATATATTGGATGAGTCTGCATAAAACTGCGGTGTTTAGGTATGAGTAGAAAAATAAAAATAAGTCATTAGTTTTTAACTTCTTTATAAATATTATATTATATTATTACTTTAAACGCACATTTTATATGGAGGGAACATATTGACAACACATGCACTAAAATTAGTAATTTTATCTTTGCCTTACGGAAGTTAAAAGACGTAACAAGCAGGCAAACTGCCATTATAGTTTATCACTCTTACGTCTGTTCTATAATACGTTACGGGATAGTCATCGGTGGTAACTCATCTGAACTCAAGAGTTTTTATAGCTCAGAATAAATGTATACGCGCGCTGTTTGGTCTCGATTCGTCTGAGTCCTGTAGACCAGTATTCAAATTTGTATTTTTATATTTGTATTTGTTGTATTTACTGTTCCGAGTATTTACATTTACATTGAATATTTTTCGAAAAAAAAAAAAGTTGATGTGTGTTCTAGGAGTGACAAAGATGTCGAAAATGTGATTGTTTTAAATTTTTGTCTGTTTGTCTGCTTTTTATTATCGCTGTCCGAGCATAATTTGAAAACCGCTAAAAAGATATGCCTGAAATTTTGCATGAAACATTCTCCTAAGACATGGTCATAAACTGCGCTATATATCATCACGCTATTATAGATATCACAGGAGCAGTAGAGCTAAATCCGTCTAAACTATTATTGATGACAACTTCATTATTACTAGATAGATCTTAATGAAATTTTATAGTTCAGCAGAACTCAGACATGATCTAAATCCGGACTATAACTCATCACGCTATACCTTAAAGGTAAATGAGCAGTAAAATGTAAAATCTGTAAACTCCACAGAGTTATCCACGTATAAAAGATACTTGATTATAACTAGATATTAAGAAATCGGGCACAATTGATTTCGAAGTTACATATTTCTGTATCTATTTCGAACGAATTGTCAAAATGAAACGAGTATATATAAAATAACTTAATACTTACGTGTTAGTATCGAGACTGCAGAAATAAATATACCTTGATCAATTCCGAACTTAACGCGTACGAAGTCGCGGGCAACAGCTAGTATTTAAAATATTTGACTTTTGAATATGTGGTTATATGGCTATAAATCATCAAAATACAATTTTATCCGATATATTTGTAAGGATAAATCCTAATAACTGACATGTACTTAATTAATAATTTATTTGACATGCAAATTTATTTTATATATTTAATATTTGAAATATTTGACTTTTGATTATGGAAAATTCAATCAGTACGTAATCTTCATTTAATTAGAAGTTATCAAGTTTTACCTTTAAAACGTTCTGGTGAAAAATTGACATTTGAACTAGCCCTCAAGTAGTCTTAATTGCTGGTGTAGATTCGAAAGAATCTGACTGTGCTATAGGCATGAACTCAAATGAGACGTCACACAAAATTTCATTTGATTCCGCAAACGCTAGAATAGTTTATTTCAGTTATTTTCATAGTATTATGAGCTACGGCATTCTCCGGGGTAATGCCGCAGATTTAAATACAATCTTTGTATTGCAAAAGCGGGCTGTGCGGGCAATTTATAAGTTGGGCCCAAGAGTCTACATCCGAGAAAATTTCAAAGAAATAAACATTCTAACTGTAGTGTCTCAATATATTTTTAAAAATCTTTTGTATGTTAGAAGAAACATTTCCAATTTTTTACGACTTTGTGATATACATAACGTACATACTAGACATAAAGACAATCTTGTGGTATGTAATAGTCGACTCCACAAGATCAGTAATTCCTTTCAGGGTAACTGTATACGCTTCTACAACAAGCTTCCTAGTGAAATGGAGAATCTACATCTTCATAAATTTAAAAGCCAAATTAAAACCAGACTCTGCCAAAAGGGCTATTATAAAATTCAAGACTATTTAGATGACAAACAAGCTTGGATATGAACTGTTTGCTCTCTCACTATGCTACTCAAACGAAATATTGTAATTAGATTAAGTTAACATGTTTGTAAATAGACCAAAACAAAAACAGCCCGCTGAGTTTCTTGCCGGAGTCTTCTCAGGACAGGGCCGCGTTTCGAACCGGTGCAGCGGTGGTCCATTTGCCAAACATTAGTTTAATTTTTTTTGACGTTTTGTAAGTTCCGTATTAATGGTCTGTACAGAATAAATGGTTTTGACTTTGACTTTTTGACTTTGACTTTGAACTGTATTATCAGGAGTCATAAATTAGAAGTGAGAAACTAAAGGTCTCCTCGTATTTTACTCACCGTCTGTTTCACTGGAAAATCTCGGTCACGGGGAAAAAGCATTTGATGGGGCCGTCAAGCTTAGGATCACTTTTGTATTTTTAATTGTATCTGAAATGATGATCCTAATTTCTGAGACTTGAGTGAAGTAAATGTTTAGGTTACCATCAGGCAAAGTAAAGTAATATTGACGTGATTATGACAAACAAATCTAAATCGTCGATAGCTTCGTGTAATTTTGATTTCAGTGATTTGATTGTGGGTATTAAAAACCGTGTCAAAGCAAAACAAAGCAGGTGACAAGTGTGCTGTGTTGCTTTATTTTTCCAAAAATAAATATTATAGTAGTCGGTATCGACAAAGAAGTACACCATCGCATTATTCAGGTATGCTTATAACATACATTATTTACTATTCAATTTATATGTACTGCATTTAAACTATCTAATTTCATAGCTGTATTTTTTTAAAGTATATGTAGGAACTTTGGTTTTTACTCGTAAATCTAACTCTTTTTAACCGACTTTAAACTTGAAACAGCGATTTTGAACTCTGCTTTCTATGTCCATGAATTTATTCAATAGTGTAATCTATTGATCGTACCTATAGCGGTTGTATAATTTATGGCTTTTAAATTATTCATCAATTCAATGCTCACTTTATTAGATAAGTAGGTGCATAACTCTGATTTAATTGAACTACACGTCTATAAATAGAGGCACATAAATATTTTTGTAACAGTTACGCAGAGACATTTTTATCGTTGGGTTTCTTGTCTCCATCATTTTCAAAATTTTCATCACCATTTGCTGCTTTTGGATTACTATTATCACTATTTGTAAGGTAAGATAATTTGTTTTAGAAATGAATTTGAAAGGTCAACTTATTATACGTTTGGCATACGAAGACTGATCAGAACGGGCATCCTGGTCTTTCCTTTCTTCTATTCTTCAGAATCATTTGTAAAAAATTTTAATAATATATATATAATACATAATATTGTAATATAATATAGCATCTGGTAACCATTAAATAACAAAACCAATGGTTTCATTTATATAAATAAAAGCAACTATTAAGCTAGTATAGAACTGCCATCAAACGTAGAGCGAGAAGAGTTAGAGTCCGGAGGTCATCAGACATACTCTTGTACCCATTAAACACCTATGGTACAATAATAAACAACGATTAAATAGAGAGAGCATCTTTTTATTACTTTTTTTATTCATTCATTTCATGTATTTGTGAAACATAGGTAGGTTAGTTCTAATAATAGAGTACATGCTATGTTCCGCCAAAGGCATACAAAATATGAAAAAGAAATACAAAATACTATAATTGATTTATAAATGTGATAGAAGAATAAAGAAGAATAACTAAATAATTTGAAATTTGTCAAAACCCAATAAAATATGACAACCAATAGATATTATATCATAAAGAAGTTTGACAAAATATAATATATGTCAAAAATGTTAAAGTATTTGTTGCGGACAACGCACCTCTTTTTTATAATATCTTTTTATACCTTTTTCTTAATATTATTATAAATTTGAAATTAGAATTAGAGTTAGTATTCGGTTAGGTATCTTTGATATAATATGGTTTGGTAAGATGGAAAATATAAAGTTTTACAAAAGTGCAATTGAATTATGATTTGACCTGCTGTTGCTGTCCCTGTCCATTACAGTATTATCAGAACTTTAATTATTTATTAGAGGTGATCGTATAGGTACTCTCTTAAACAATAATATACTCTGCTACTTAAAAGTTTGAAAAGCTTGGATTTAAATTCATGAACATTTTTGTTAGCTTTAATGTGATCAGGTGATTAATTGTATAACTTTTGGAGCCTATATGCTTTTATGGAAGAAAGACTGCTGTAAATAGCAAACCAAAAGGGAAGTTGTAACTCAGCCAACACTTTCAGTGACATCTCAATGTTTTTTCAGCAATAGAGAGCCTGATATTTTTTTCATCATTATAAGTATAACCATATGATTTGAGGCTATATAGCCTTATTGCAAAAAAATGAGGTTTTTTTTGATAACAATTACCCTGTACTTGTAAATATTCCGACATTAAAATGCTAGGATGTACTCGATGAAGTTGGGTAAAACTATTACTGAGTAATGGGGCTGTGTTATGTGTAGGGTTCCATTGAATTCTTAACTACATATCTTCTTTACAGAGATCTAAACATTTGTTACAATGACTCCAACACCGCAAGAACATACGCGACCGTACGACCCGATTCAATCACAGGACAATGGGAACAGGATTGTTATCTCCGGCATGTCTGGTCTTTTTCCACAGTCAAATAATATCAAGGAGTTTTCTGAAATATTGTACAACAAGGTAAATTTATATTTTTGTAAGTACTTAGTTCTTTTTACACATTAATCTCTTAAATACTCATTTACTACTTATAAACTGTAAGAAATATGAAAACGTGTTATTTCAAAGTAAACGTACCAACTGGCGGAGTTCGTATGACGTTTACACCTTAAGTTTCAGGAAAAATTATCCCTTACTGCAGCCTTAGCATAGGACGAAGACTCATGTCTGTCCAGTTTCTTCAATCAATAAACTGCAGAAAAATTTTTCAAGGTACTAAAACGATTCATTGGTCAAGGTGACTTGAGAGACACGAGTCTTAAGTACCGTGCTACGGAGCTGAAGGTTATTTCACTAAGTACGATAGACCTGAGACGGAAACTTATGTAGCGGCTGTACGTGACTGTACTAGTATAAAGTGCAATCGTTGGAAAAATATATTAATATGTTCTGTAATGTAGTCTGTAAGGCATTCGACCTAAGATACTCGATGTAACTGCACGGACCAATAAATACCGCATATCCATCTTTCAATCATCCGTCGTCCAAACACCTCTAACATTGCTGACGAACCTTAAAATAAATGTTGCCAGATCCCGACTACGGGTCGATATGGATTTGTTTTAGTATTTAGTATAGTTGTTGTCATGCATCCTTGCTATTTCCATTAAATTGATTATATTACTAGCTCTTGCCCGCGACTTCGTACGCGTTGAGTTCGAAATAGATCAAGGTATGTTTATTTCTGCAGTCTCAATACTAACTGGCGGTTGCGCTGTCGCGGCCAATCTGAATGGGCCCGACGCCTCCTGCAAGAGGCTCTACGCTGGAATCGTGCGGTCCATGGCTCTTTATGGGGCTCCAGTATGGGTGTTGAACCTGACGGCTAGCGACGTCGCAATCCTGCGCCGGGGTGCCCGGCAACGGACACTTGGGGAGGACATCGTGCGGTTTTAGTCGATACATGACATAACCACCCCCGCTGGCCGGCGGGGGGTATCCGAAGGGATTTCCGCAAGTAAAAAAAAAAAATCCCCCCTGCGGTTGCTGGCCGTCAGGATCATAAGGAGATACCGCACGGTCTCCTTTGAGGCGAGTCTCCTTGTCGGGACGCCTCCATAGAACCTGGAAGCGAAGGCCCTTGCGGCACTGTACCAGTGGCGCAAGGAGGCGCTGGAGCGAGATCTGAGGCCTGCCCCACGAGAAATCGAGGGCCAGCGATCCCAACTCCGCCAGGTGCTCATGGAGGAATGGAAAGAACTACTTGGGCAACCAAGCGCAGGACACGCCACGGTTGTGGCGGTAAGACCCGTCATGGAGGAATGGCTGGAGAGGCGCCAAGGAAGCCTCTCATACCGGCTGACGCAGGTGCTCATTGGACATGGCTGTTTCGGTAAGTTCCTGCATCGTATACGCCGGGAGCCGACGCCCGAGTGCCACCATTGCCGGGACTGCTCCTTGGACAAGCGGCTTCACACACTGGCAGAGAGCCCAGAGTTAATGGAGCAGCGCAGTGTCCTCGAAGCAGCCATCGGAGTGGGAAGCCTCACGCTGCATACCCTGGTGCTGGCCATGGTCAGCAGCGAGAGTGCGTGGAACGCCACCGCCTTCTTTAGTGAGGCAGTGATGCGCGCAAAAGAGGTGGCAGAAAATGTACAGGAGAGGTCGGACCGGAGCCGGTTGGGGTCTCTGAGATATCCTTCCTACGGCGCACTAGATTCCCCGTACCAAATGGCTGACGCAAGAGAGACACCGTGCGAGTCCAACACACCATCGGTTCAGGTTCGACATACCCATCTTACCGTTAGCTCCGGTGGGGTGAAGTCCGTGGAGGTTTCCACAGGTAAAAAAAAAACAAAAAGGTCTCAATACTAACACGTAAGTAGGAAGTTAGGTACTTTATTGAGGGGTGTGTGTTGGGTAACCTCCTCGAGTGTCGCTCCGATTCCGATCCAGCTGCAGTCCGGGGGGAACGGAATCGGAGCGGCCGGTACACCCTGGGCGGCGGTCAATGGCTTCCCCTTCACCCCTTCATAGGGTTGGCATTGATCGTCGGCCAATACCCAACGTGGCGGGAACACATCGCTCTCCGTACTCCTCTGCTTTCAGAGGAGACAGGATGAGCGATGCTGTTAGTGGTGAGATGGCCCAGGGTCAGCCGGGGTGCGAGGGATATGCTCTATGGGTAACCTTACACCCCGGCGTCTGAAGACCCGAGACGGCGTGCGGTTTTAGTCGGTGCAAGCCCGACATAACCGCCCCCGCTGGCCGGCGGGGGGGTATCCGAAGGGATTTCCGCACGATAAAAAAAAAAAAAAAAGGTACTTTATTGAACGGGCCGGATAAGATGATGTGGTACACTTGTTTTATTTTGACAATTCGTTCGAAATAGATACAGAAATATGTAACGTCAAAATCAATTCTGCCCGATTCCTTAATATAATAGCGAGATGATATTCATTATAAAACGTTTGTGCATCGTAAGTCTGGTGGGTAACGCAGTAGAGTTTCGAGATATTACTTTAACTGCTCATTTACTGCACCTTTAAGGTATAGCGAGGTGAGTCCGGATTCAGACCATATCTGAGTTCTGCTAAACTATAAAATTTCGTAAAGATCTACCTTGTAATTATGAAGTTCTTATCAATAATAGTTTAGACCGATTTAGCTCTACTGCTCCTATCATACCTATAATACCGTGATGATATACTGTGCAGTTTATGACCATGTGCTAGGAGAATGTTTATGCCAAATTTTAGCCAAATCTGTTCAGTGGTTTTCAAGTTATGCTCGGACATCGATAGTAAAAAGCAGATAAACAAAGAAAAATGATATTTACGACATCGGTATCGCTATCAACAATTTTTTTGGAAAAATATTCAAAGTGCAGTTTTTACCTCGTTAGTGTTTTATTATTTGTATAGATAAAATGCATGGTATAGGCACCATAGTACCCCTGTCAGTGCCACTGAAAACCAGTGCTGTCATGTTACTTGCATGACAGCATCAAGCAGCCCAACTCTGCACGGATGTGGCGTGCATCGGCATACAATCTGTTTGATCTCAATGTCAATGTTATATCTACATTTAGTATTTTTTTTAATATTTGTATTATCACTTTTGCAATTAATTCTGTTATTTTATTATTTTAAATGCTTTCTTTTATTTCTTATGTGATTTGTGCTATGTAGGTGTATCCTATGTAGGTGCTATATATGAATTAAATAATTTCTTTCTTTCTTTCTTTCATATATTTATCCTGCGTATGCACTTTATAATAGTACAGTCACGTGCAGCCGCTAAAATCGTACAGTAGCTACACTGGTGTCAAGATGTGCTTAATGATACCCGTTACCTCGCATATGCATTGCCCAGAAGGCAACAAGTTATTCAAATTGGTGTGGTGCACAGAGCCAATGCTAATAATTAGATGAATCAGCAGTGTTTAGCGCTCGATATTTATGTCAACTTTGACAGATCTCCTTACTTAAGGCCATATAATCATATAGGCATGAGTACTATGCACCCAATAGAGGGCACCATGAGTGTAAGCGATTGTAATAGTGTGGTTCCAGCTTCACCATTGGGGGTCAGACCCAGAGCGGTTTTCGTCGTAGATATGCGCTTGAAAAGATACTTCCACTTTCGAGCATGAAGTTCTAACTGCCTTCTTCTGATCAGACAATTAAGGCAAGTCAGAGTTCAGATTGGGTGTGCTTTAAAAGTTTTGTCCACCATTTACCAATAGAGGCCAGCTTGCCATCCTGACCTAAGACAGGACCTGAAATACACACATTCAGATCACTACTAGCTGCCCTGTGGGTGTGTATTTTTTGTTATAGATTAGATTATTAAGTTTTTACTATGCTTTCATATTGTTATGTTAGTATAATGGGACACATAACGTCTGGCCATCAAGTTATCAATGTTGAACCTTTTTTGAGTTGTTACAAATTTTAAAGATGAATATGTTTCATACAGGTGAATCCAGTGACGCAAAAAGATCTTCGTTTTAAATATAATCACCCAGAAGTTGTCCAATATTCAGGAAGCGTTCCTGCACTCAGCTACTTTGACGCTCAGTTTTTTAAAGTGCACTATCGTCTTGCTAATTCTATGGATCCTATGGGAAGAAAAGTTCTAGAGCAGGCATATCAGGCCATCTACGATGCCGGTAAGCTTTTTTCCTTTACTTTATAGATACTTTATGATTTCTTTTTATCAACCTGAAAATTGTGTTTTCTTGAAACTTTTCGCTGTATTTTTGTACACCGTTCGATCTGGACAGTGCCAGAAGATCCAAATTCTCAGAATATGATATCAATAAAGTACTTATTAAACATACCAAATTTCAAATGCATAGCTATTATACATTATTGATTACTAAAGACCTCAGGCAATTGCTCAAAGGAATACCGACGTCGATTGTCGCTGGTGACATAGAATACGCGCACATTAAGGACAGACAAGAAGATCATTAAGCTGGAAGAGGAGATGAACAAGCTGCATTGGGACATAGTGGGTTTATCGGAGGTCCGAAGAGAGGATGAGGATACAACAACCTTAAAGTCTGGCAACTTGTTCTACCACGGGGAGGGCGACCAACAGTCCCAGGGTGGTGTCGGGTTTCTCGTTCACAGATCCCTTGTAAACAACGTGGTATGTATCACGAGTGTGTCGAGCAGGGTTGCGAACCTGATACTCAGAGTATCAAAGAGGTACTCGTTGAAGGTCAAACAGGTTTACGCACCGACCTCGGCGCACCCGGACTACGAAGTGGAAGTTATGTACGAGGACATCAGTATACATACTTCCAAAACATACTTCACTGTTGTTATGGGAGATTTTAATGTAAAACTAGGTAGGAGGGGCGATGACGAGTTGAGAGTGGGGCAATTTGGATATGGGCGGAGAAATCGCAGGGGCCAGAGGTTGGCTAACTTTCTGGAGAAGAAGGAACTATTTATGATGAGCTCCTTCTTCAAGAAGCCACCTCATAGGACATGGACCTGGATGAGTCCCGACGGGTCCACGAGGAATGAGATCGACTTCATTGTCTACAAAGAGACGAATATTCAATTATGTCTCCGTGATCCACAGGGTGAAAACCGAAAGCGATCATAGAATGGTTAGAGGCACATTGAATATCAATGTCCAACTGGAAAGGTTTCGACTAATGAAGTCCACGCTCCGACCTACTGCAGCCCATATAAAACTCGAGCTCGCAAACTGCTTCTATGGCCTGGAGGATTGCACTTCTGTGGACGAGGTCAACAACAGGTTGGTAGAAACTGTCTACAAGGTAGGGGAAGCCTTCTTCAGACCCTGCCGGAAAGATAGACCTCAAAAACTATCAGATCACACCCTCGACCTTATGGCAGAACGACGCTCATTGACGTTGCAGACTTCCGAGGACGCTGAAGCATATCGGCAGCTCAATAGACGGATCTCTAAGTCCTTGCGACACGATGTTCGTGTCTTTAATACTAATCAAATTAAAGATACGATAGAGCAAAATAAGGGCTCTAAAGTGTTCGCAAGAGACTTTTCTATTGGGCAGAGCCAGTTGATGAAGCTGAAGACGGAAGACGTGACAGTGTAGCGTCTACTAAATCAGAGGTAATGAGGGAGATCAAAAGGTTCTACGGACAGTTATATACCTCAGTAGCTACTGAGGCAGAGCCAGTTGACGAAGCTGAAGACGGAAGACGTAACAGTGTAGCGTCTACTAAGTCAGAGGTACTGAGGGAGATCAAAAGGTTCTACGGACAGTTATATACCTCAGTAGCTACTGAGGTATATAACTGTCCGTAGGCTTAGCTAAGCCTCTTGATGATTTGGATAAACATCCAAGAGCCAAATAAACCCGACACTACACAGAAGATATTCCGTACATCAGCCTGTATGAGATTAGGATGGCCCTCAAACAGCTCAAAAGCAACAAGGTGGCGGGTGAAGACGGAATTACATCGGAGATTCTGAGTGCGGGTGGAACTCCGATACTGAAAGCTCTACAGAGGTTCTTTAATTCCGTCCTGCTCGAGGGTACTACGCCCGAATTTTGAGACAAAAGCGTGGTGGTTCTCTTCTTCAAGAATGGGGATAAAACCTTATTGAAGAACTATAGGTCCATCTCGCTTCTGAGCCATTTGTACAAGCTGTTTTTTCGAGGGTGATCACGAATCGTCTCGCACGCAGGTTTGATGACTTTCAGCCGCCCGAACAAGCCGGTTTCCGTAAAGGTACCATAGACTACATCCATATGCTGCTGCAGATTATACAGAAGACCGAGGAGTATAATTTGCCACCATGCTTGGCGATCGTGTACTATGAGAGAGCCTTCGATGCGATCGAGACTTGGACGGTGCTGCAGTCTCTTCAGAGGTGCCACATTGACTATCGGTATATCGAAGTGCTGAAGTGCTTGTATAAAAACGCCACCATGTCGGTCCGAGTACAGGATCACAGAGGAGCACAGACAAGGTGACACCCTCCAAATATTACCGGATGAGCAGCGAAGTGAGTTATGTCATTCTGACACTGCATCAACGCAAAGGAAGTCAGACTCAGAGAACGAGTTTCAAGAAGCCCAATCCGAACCCGGTGTCCAAGACCCACAGGGAGATGGCACCATAGGTCCCACAAAGAGAACGTTACGTAAACGCCCGTTATTTAGTTTAAAAAAATATTTCTAGTTTGTTTAAATATATGTAAGTATTGAGTACTTGTACTAAGGGGAGGAGTGTTATATATATAGGTATGTACGCGCAGTGCGCCGCTCCCTACACATCTCGATGTACCGACCTAATATAATAAATCAGTGCATAGTAAGCTAGCGATTGTTTCACTTGTCCGTCTTGTCCGCATATTTATCACTATTCCGTTGCAGAGGGGAGTTAGGCAGGGTGATGTCATCTCGCCGAAACTCTTCACCAATGCAATGGAAGACGCCTTCAAGCTTCTGGATTGGAAAGGAATCGGCATCAATATCAATGGCGAATACATCACTCACCTTCGATTTGCTGACGACATCGTAGTCATGGCAAAGTCTTTAGAGAGCACTATACTCCGAGGCCTCAACAGAGTGTCCCAACGAGTGGGCCTGAAAATGAACATGAACAAGACCAAAGTATGTCAAATGTCCTTGTGTTGCCCACCCCCGTATTATTGGGAGGCTCACCTCTCGAAGTTGTTGATGACTATGTCTATCTGGGACAAACCGTCCAACTAGGCAAATCCAACTTTGAGAAAGAGGTCAATCAAAGAATCCAACTCGGCTGGGCTGCGTTCGGGAAACTGCGCAGCGTCTTCTCGTTCAAAATACCGCAGTCCTTGAAAACAAAGGTCTTTAATCATTGCGTGTTACCAGTGATGACCTACGATGCCGAGACGTGGTCTGTCACTATGGGCCTCATAAGGAAGCTCGGGGTCACGCAGCGAGCTATGGAACGTGCTATGCTTGGGGTTTCTTTACGAGATCGAATCAGAAATTGGGAGATCCGTAGAAGAACTACAGTTACCAACATAGCAGAGTGAGTCAGCAAGCTGAAGTGGCAGTGGGCAGGGCACATAGCTCGGAGAACAGATGGCCGGTGGGGCAGAAAGGTTCTTGAGTGGAGACCACGTAACGGCAAGCGCAGCGTAGGAAGGCCTCCCGCAAGGTGGACAGATGACCTAGCAAAGAGCGCAGGGACTCGGTAGGTGCAGGCCGCTACAGACCGGTCGAAATGGAAGTCGATAGGGGGCTTATGTTCCGCAGTGGACTTCCTACGGCTGATATGATGATGATGATGATAAAAAATAAACCGTCAAGTGCAAGTCTGATTCACGCATTGAGGGTTTTGTATACTACTGGATTGAGGGACAAACTTAAGGTTGCTTACGGTAATTTATAAAAAGAGATGAAATCCCACTAAAAACATTTTCATGTTAAAGAACGCCAAAACGAGTCCATATTGCTTGAGCTGTAAAAAAGTTATCAGCTCTTATGGAGAACCAAGCTTATAACACGCCTTAACCTAATACTCTAAAACTCATCATAGCGTATAGTGTTCTATTGAATCCTAGTCCTAAGTTCTCTAAAAATCCTACACCATAGTCACCTATTAATAAAATTAACCTAGTTAGTGAAATTTACTGGACTGCAGAGAACTATCTTGGAGTGTATAATAATTGTCCTGGTGGCTGGAGTTCGTGCCGCGGGCTGCGCGGCTAGGAGCGAGCCTAGTTATTAGCGTCATATGTATAAGTTAGGCTAGGTTATGCTCTGCGACCGGGTGGGCCATGGCGGTGCGGCACCACACATGGACCATACACAGCATATTGGTCAGGAGTTGTAACTGATTTTGAGTGTGTGAGCCCAAGAGTCCTTTGCGTGAGGTTGAAGGTTGGTCTTACCCGCATCTTCAAATTAGGACAGTTTAGGCGAGGGGAGAGAGGTACCCGGGGGGGTTTCGGCACGAAAAAAAAGGTAGGCATTTTGGGATAGTATGGAAGATGTCCTGAATAAATGGAAACAAAATGAGAGGTTTATATTGCTAGGTGATTTTAATAGTTGGGTTCGAGTGAAGCGAGATTGATACGAGAGTGTGCTAGGAATGTTTGGCGATGATAGAGTGAATGAAAATGGAGAAAGTCTGCTTGAAGTATGTGTAGGACCATTGCGGGTAACGAATACAACATTTGACCACAAGAAGATCCACTTACATACTAAAGAGGAAAAAAAGCCAGAGAAGTATGATCGACTTCGTAATTGTGAAAGAATGTATTTGACACTCGGGCGTATCGCGGCACTGGTAGTGGTCTAAACCACTGCCATGCACCATCGTGCACCGACTAAATCCGCACGGTGTCCTGCCCAAGTGTCCATTGCCGGGCACCCAAGGCTGAACTTCATCTTGCACAAAGAAATAGCATTGCCATTCAAGGTGGTAAATGCTGCCAGTCTTCTGGGAACATTACCAGTCGGTGATGATGGGGAGGAATTCTATGTCGCATGTATGTAAATATTTTTCTATCTTTTAGGTTTAGTTTTCTTTACATTTATTTATAATTAGCCTTAAACTGTATTTTTGTTATTAAAACGGTATATGGATTGCCATTAATATTATCTCTAAAATGTTTTTATTTGAATTCCGAACCTTATTTTTTTTTTTATTCAAACTTCCAATATTTTATTAAAAAATTTTTTTTTAGTAAACTTGAGGGGAGATTTTATGAACTTAAATTACCTGTGCGTTCATAAAAATCTCCACTCAAGTTTAGTTCTAGAATATAATCTGTACTTAAAACTAGTTTCAAGTCGAGGTTCATGACTGAGTATCGTTTTAGAATACGAGCCTAAGTGTAAACTAAATAATGTAGTAATGTTATTGCAGGAATCAATCCTGAGGAACTGTCGGGCAAAAAAGTTGGTGTTTATATAGGGTCATGTTTCTCTGAAGCGGAAAAGGCTTGTTTTTACGAAGCTGCTTCAAGATCCGGTTTTGGTATAGCTGGGTAAGTAATAAATATATCATTCTAATTATCGAATTCAATTTTATTTATTTGCGGAACTTCTTTGAACATTATCGAATCGATAAATTTCTTTCTTCATCTTTATATAAAACCATATTAGGCGGCACTAATGTGGTTTATCAATTTTCATCTCAGTCTACTCCTGCGTCGTAAGCCCTATCTTTCCTTAATTCTTAATTCTTTATTGTACACACATAAAATAGTACAGTAACAACAATTATCTTCGTAAGTATCGAGTAAGACTCGTATCACCTTCAGGGAATGCCAGTTTGATATACATAACCACCCCCGCTGGCCGGCGGGGGGGGGTATCCGAAGGGATTTCCGCACGATAAAAAAAAAAAGGTACGCTACCCCGTTCGATACACTGTTGACTTCCACAACCCTGCTTCTGAGGTCCTTCGTGATCAGAAAACTAATGCCTCCCTGGGAGAGCTGATCACCTCCTTTGAAGTAGAGCAGGTCGCCTGACTCTAGGGTTATCATATCCTCCCCCTGTCTTCGTATGTTCTGCCGTAGGGTGTTTCAATTAAAAGTTGCCGGCTGTAGTAATAATAATAATAAATGTATTAATGCATATTCTACGACATTCTACACAGCGCTTTCTAGACCCAAAGTAAGCATAGTTTAACTAGCTTGTGTTATGGGCCCTAGAACGCGGATAAACATACTTATATACTTTTTTTTTGTAAATACATACATAATATTATACATAAAAACACCCAGACCAATGCAACTAGACTTGTTCATGCATACAAATATTTGCACTGAGCGGGAATCGAACCCGCGCCCCCTGTGGTAGCAGTCGAATGCACTACCGCTACGCCACAGAGGCCGTCATAGTCGTTAATGGTAGCCTACCGTAGCACGGAGATTCTTCGTACCCCCTTCCCCACCATTAACACGACCGCTACCATGGCCGGAAATAGCAGAACCGCCGGGAACTGGGGGCCTTTTTTGTGGCTTATCTCCATTATGAGGATATTGGCCTACTGTTGCCACGCTGCCCAGACGGGTTGGTAAAGGGTTTTGCTTCGAGTTTTTCTTCTCTTAGGCCATATCGACCTTAGCAGAATATCGGCCGGAAGTGGCAACTCCTCCCCCAAAAGACGGGGGAGTAGTTACCGCTTCCGTTTCCCATGGTGCATCATATGGCTTTCAGGCCTTCAGCATCACCACCTTCATTCAATTAATTAAAATAATTAATGCAATTTAAGCTTACGTTATTTATATGTATACATATATGTTGGATACTAAATAAAACATCACTATATTCTTTCTTGTTTATTTCGTTACCGCATTTTCGACACGTTATTGTCGTTTTACAGAAATCCAGACTCCAACCCTAAACTATACTTCTTATTATTTCTTTCCCTTATCACCTGTCGTCCCTTTCTCTTATACGTGCCGTTTTCACAAAATTAAATATATTTTCGATATTCGACCTTTTTCAGTCAGTAACCGTATTCTGAAAAAAAAAAACAACATAATAATGAATGTCAACAAAGCGAAAACGAAAGTAACATTTTATTAGATTAAATTATAAAAAGATTAGAATCTACAACAGATTAGAATTACAACAGCCCACATGGACTTATTATTTCTACTTTTTTGTGCTGTATGTCCAAATTATGCAAAAACCCACAACAATTTTGAAGTAAAGGTATATAAAAAATAGGGGTGTGTGTTGGGTAACCTCCTCGAGTGTGGCTCCGATTCCGATCCCGCTGCAGTCCGGGGGGAACGGAATCGGAGCGGCCGGTGCACCCTGGGCGGCGGTCAATGGCTTCCCCTTCACCTCTTCATAGGGTTGGCATTGATCGTCGGCCAATACCCAACGTGGCGGGAACACATCGCTCTCCGTACTCCTCTGCTTTCAGAGGAGACAGGATGAGCGATGCTGTTAGTTGTGAGATGGCCCAGGGTCAGCCGGGGTGCGAGGGATATGCTCTATGGGTAACCTTACACCCCGGCGTCTGAAGACCCGAGACGGCGTGCGGTTTTAGTCGGTGCAAGCCCGACATAACCGCCCCCGCTGACCGGCGGGGGGGTATCCGAAGGGATTTCCGCACGATAAAAAAAAAAAAAAAAAAAAAAAAAGGGGTGTGTGTTGGGTAACCTCCTCGAGTGTCGCTCCGATTCCGATCCCGCTGCAGTCCGGGGGGAACGGAATCGGAGCGGCCGGTACACCCTGGGCGGCGGTCAATGGCTTCCCCTTCACCCCTTCATAGGGTTGGCATTGATCGTCGGCCAATACCCAACGTGGCGGGAACACATCGCTCTCCGTACTCCTCTGCTTTCAGAGGAGACAGGATGAGCGATGCTGTTAGTGGTGAGATGGCCCAGGGTCAGCCGGGGTGCGAGGGATATGCTCTATGGGTAACCTTACACTCCGGCGTCTGAAGACCCGAGACGGCGTGCGGTTTTAGTCGGTGCAAGCCCGACATAACCACCCCCGCTGGCCGGCGGGGGGGTATCCGAAGGGATTTCCGCACGATAAAAAAAAAAAAAAAAAAAGGTATATAAAAAATATATTTATTCTATTACTTGCCTCTTCGTATCATCTGCACAAACAAAAGTATTGTTACTGTTTGAAGTATAGATGGAAGGACCAACTTGCGCTTAGTTTGTCTGAAAACTAACATTAGCACTATAGTAATGAATACAAGTCAAGCGAGACTTATATATGTGTTACAATTAAACATTTAAAGTAACATTATACTATAAATAAATATATCATTATATTAGGTACCTTTCTTTTCGTTTTATTTATCACCAGCCAAATTAGATACTGATAGATAAAATCTGCCTCGCAGTAAGACAATTTTTATCTGATTATTTTGGGTATACTGTGCGCGATCGTATTTGACAAAACAAGACGGTAGCTAAGGCAACGCGCGGCGACAACGCGAATGTAGCAACATACGTATTCTTGCCGATTCAATGGACGAGAGTGGGAGGTGTGAGGCGCGCGGGTGAAATCTGATATTTTTTTAGGTTTAGGCGCGCTCTTAAGCCTTCGGAAGAATCTATAACTGTTGAGCAACCTCCGGAAGAATTTATATCAGTTGAGCAACCCATTACTAGTAAAACGAGTAAATATTTAGGGCGGCAGCCCATATTTTGTATTGTATTTTATTTAAAAATAATTTTAATCTTAATTTAAACATACAAATATAATAAGCTTTTAGATTTAAAACATAGTAAATTAATATATTATACTAAAATTTCTCGATTATTTGTTACTGTCATCATGCCTATTACAGATTTAATTCAAAAGGCAAAAATGTGCATCTAATATAATATTCTTTACCTAATACAATATTCAATATTATACACATTGTAACTTAAAATATATGTATACAAAATTTAACATTACAATCGGCGGTCGTATGGCTAGCCACGATTTCTTACAGACGACCTTTAAATGGACATGTGTGCAATGGAATTATGTATGGCCAATTATCAGGTGAACAGATTGGATGTGTAACTAACTTATCTGTTGAAGTCGGTGCCAAACCAAAGAGGTATTAGGAAGTAATGTAGGTCCACACATGTGTGTGAACCTACATTACTGCGTACCTTGCACAGTGAACTGCCTACGTGTAACCTACCATATGCATAGTAGCGTCTGCACCAAAAGTATGTAAAACTAATAATTTATAAGCACTTCATTTTTTCGTTTTAAATATAAAATGTTCTATTGTTATTTTGCATAGATTAATACGCAAAATGACTATTGATAAATTATTTCTGTTGATTATTATTATGAGTATAAGAGAAGAGCTTCTTAAACTACAGAAAGCTATGGTATATATAAAATTAATTAGTAAAATTAGGCCCCGAAAGACGGCAGAAAGATAGGTTCACAAAAAGTTAGAGGAAGCAATTACCACAGAAGCAACCGCTATGAATGAACAGTCCCTTTCCAGTTATATCAACTTATATACATGCGAAAATGTTACGTATACTGAATATGCTCAAACATCCAGAAACACTCTCTACCTGGCCCGTGAACCAAGCGAGCGTCCAATGCGAACCGCAGCCCAGACTCAACGTCCAGCCTTTTCATCAGAAAGAATCTTTTTTTTTTTATAAAAAGGCATTCCATTTATCTCATCCTCAACAATATAAATGACCCTAAACCAAAAGTGTGAAAGATTGCACGATCTGTGCTCTCCAGACTAATGGAGTGACAAGACTTTTGAAGAACTGTCAGATAATTTAGAATTAGAAACGAAGCATATGGGCATCGCAATATACCTTCATATTACGCCTACAACATGCTGATGAAAATATTAAAATACTTACGTCAGAACTGAAGAGATTATCATTAAAGTGTGAATTTAAATGTCCCATTGGAACAAATCTACCCTGGACACATTTTTTACAATTCATAAGAGATTTAAAAAATTTACATGAAAAAGAAAAAAAGCTCTTCTCCATATTAGTAAAAATGGCTACATCAATGGAAATGGGAAAACATGAAATCTCAACCGTATCTGAATCCTTTCATAAATCAAATGAATGCGGAACTATATATAGTACATGCCGTAAATGTAAAAAGGAAGGCTACCTAGCACCTTACGTGGACGCAGAGTAAATACTAAACTACTGGAAAACTCCACCAGCAGCCTCATGTATTAAGAGCAACGTGGAAATCAACCTCATAAGGAGTGAAATTTCAAACAAGGACGTATTAACAATGGACATTGGTAGCAAAAAAGTTAATATGGAATTTGGTACTACGAGTAGTGCTACACTTTCGACCATTTCATGTCCTAATGATTATAAGAAACTTAACATAAATAAGAAAGTTTTCAGTGGGATTATGTAACTAAAGCTAGGTAGATGAAGTGATTCATTGTTTTTAACAAACACATCCCTCGCTGTATATCCTCGCACCTCTCTAGTGGAAACGCAGCTTAAAGCTTGTCCAGGTCTGTCGTTAGTAATGAAGAGCGCATTGTCGGTCCCCCACATGGTCTATTTCTTTAAATTAAAATTTTGTTTTTTATCCCCACTTCGTAATGTTGTTGATTAGGGTAATTGATAGGAAATTGCATTTTACATACTAACAATATTTTTATTTTGATAAAAATATAAATATGTTTTCAATCGAGAACCTACCCCTTTTGGGTTGGACAGGGCTGATGTTATTTACAGCAACAATTGATGTTTAGAAGAACTCACCTCTACGAGGATGAAATAGGCGTTGAAAGTTTATATGGGAAGTCTGTCAGTTTAATTTAAAGACTTGGTGGCGATAACTAACATCTAAGCGGGCGGAGCCACCGGCGAAAAGCGAGTAATAGTACATTGATATCAATATTGCTTAGTTAAATTCTTTAAACATTATTGGTGTACCTTACTGTGCTTTCTTGACCCCAGTGATACTGGTTAATGTGGTAACTATATGAATTTCCATTACGGTCTACTTTGTTAATCTCTTCCTACTATCCACCTTCTAACTTTCAATGTCGTAGTAAGTAACCTATTAGATTATTTCAAGGGAGCGACTGTCATTTGACCCCCCAAGCCCGAGAAGAAGCCTGCGCCTTGCCTGCGCCATAGCCTCATCCGTTAAAAAGCACATGTATCGTCTTTTGAGTTTTGACTTTCTTTTGTACTTCTATGATTTGCAAAATCAGGTGCAGTAAAACGATGTTTGCCAACCGTATCTCGTACTGGTTAAACGCCAAGGGTCCATCAATGTCTATTGATGAGGCATGCTGTAGTTCCGCGGCTGCATTGGAACAGGCGTACTTAGCTCTAAGCCGTGGGGAATGTGAAGCTGCCATTGTTGGTGGTACTTACCTATGTCTGCATCCACAGTCGTCAGTGCATTATGGAAGGTAGGACCTGGCTAGAATTTCCTGTACTATGTTTTCTGTACTCTAATATTTAATTTTAATTGTTCAATAATTTACAGAATTATACAACTGTGCGAGGATGGTAAAACAAAATCATTTGATGAACATGCTGATGGCTGTGCTAAGTCTGAAGCAATTAATATATTGTTTTTGCAAAAGGCAAAGGATGCTATGAGGTAAATTATGCTAATAATAAAAATGCTAATAACAAATTTAATATATTGAGTATCTATTTAATTATTTACTTATACAAATCTTAGAATATACGCTGAAGTACTACACGCACAAACTGAGTTCACAACTTTATTAAAAGGAGAAACAGGTCCAAAATACGGATTTTACAGAGATCTGAGTAGTACAACAAATTTCATTCAAAAGTTCTACCAAGAGGCACGAGTTCCTCCACATGCTATTGAGTACGTTGAAGCTTTTGGATCTGGTCAGTATTCAGTTCTATACTTAAAGGGTTTACAGAGACAATTTTGAAAATATAAGTACCTAACACTTATTCATCCGTATGTTACAGGCTTATCTGAGGTAGACAAGGTGGAGCTACAAGCTATTGAAGAAGTATTTTGTAAGAATAGAGATGATCCTCTTTCGGTCGGCAGCGTCATGTCCAACGTCGGGTATGGAGAAGCAGCTTCCGGAATATCTGCCATAATAAAGGTAAATTGAAAACCTATACTAAGCTATGGCACTTATCTTAATCGCTTATTATAACCATATGGTGCTACAACCGAAATATATAGATATACTTCTGTGTAGGTGCTGCTGGGTTATCACAACGGTCAGTTAGCTGCCAACTTGCATTGTGATCAACCACGAACAGATATTGCAGCTTTACGCGATGGACGTATGCGTGTGGTTAGAGAGCATCAGCAATTTGACCGTACATACGTCGCTGTAAATGGCATGTCAGTTACCGGTGTGAATTCTCACGTGCTGCTGCATGGGTGTTATAAACCTAAGGTAAGAAGAAAATAATGACGTTTCAAAGTCTTCGTCATGCATTAGGTATGCATGACGAGGGGTGTGTGTTGGGTAAGGGGTGTGTGTTGGGTAACCTCCTCGAGTGTCGCTCCGATTCCGATCCCGCTGCAGTCCGGGGGGAACGGAATCTTCTTAGGTACACCCTGGGCGGCGGTCAATGGCTTCCCCTTCACCCCTTCATAGGGTTGGCATTGATTGTCGGCCAATACCCAACGTGGCGGGAACACATCGCTCTCCGTACTCCTCTGCTTTCAGAGGAGACAGGATGAACGATGCTGTTAGTGGTGAGATGGCCCAGGGTCAGCCGGGGTGCGAGGGATATGCTCTATGGGTAACCTTACACCCCGGCGTCTGAAGACCCGAGACGGCGTGCGGTTTTAGTCGGTGCAAGCCCGACATAACCGCCCCCGCTGGCCGGCGGGGGGGTATCCGAAGGGATTTCCGCACGATCAAAAAAAAAAAAAAAAAGGTATGCATGACGAAGATATTAATGTAAATTATCAATTTTAAATATTTCAGAATATAAATCGTTACACTACCAGTTTACCGTACTTAGTTACTATGTCTGCTAGACATGAAGAAGCTGTGAAGTATATGCTCGAAGTTCTGAAATCAAACCCGATAGATCCTGAGCAGTTGGCACTATTACACAACATTCATCGTAGGAGTATATCGGGACATTTAGGCAGAGGATTTATTATTCTTCGTAAGTTATATCAAAGATTATATAATTAAGATAAAGGCGAGTGTACTGCGACTACCATCTTCTCTAATTTACGAGTATGATTGTCTTAGTAAATTCTTTGTGAGTTTCACAATAAACTGTTTGTTTTTTTTAGTTGGTTGAATATAATGCTTGGCGTTTTATTTGACGCTGTTATTTCAGAGTAAAAGTGACAGGAATAGGAGTGTGGATTGAAATAGTTCCAGTACCAAAAATCTCAAAATTCTGTTAAGTCTAAAAAACATTTATATTATTTTAGGGAAGGATGACGAACAGAAAACTATTAGTTTACTCGAAAAGGCTGATTACTTTGACAACGCGAGGCGGCCGCTGTGGTTTGTTTATAGCGGTATGGGCTCTCAGTGGGCCGGCATGGGCAAGCAACTTATGCGTATACCTATTTTTGCAGCTGCTATTGAAAGGTACGAAGAAAAAATATTTACACGAATTCGGATAATCTTACTACTATTAAATGCATCCGTTTAGATAGAAAAATGGATAGATGTTTCTTACTCAATTACATCAAAAGGGCTGAACGGCTCTGAATGCAATTTAGCGAATTAAACCACTTTTTCTTTCGGGTCGCCCCGGGCACACACCTCTGACTTTTCGTAATTATGTGTTTATTAATAAATGTTAATTATCGCTCGCTTAATAATGTGCCCGGTAGATGGCAATAGGCTCGCCCCCTATTACATTGGGACCTTAATATAACTGGCGAATCGTGGGTGTGTAATACACCGCTGCCTACCTCTTTGGGGATACAGGCGTGAAGTTATGTTATGTTATGTTTCTTTCGGGAATAGGTTCCTGCAAAAGTTGCACCTGAATTAAAAAATCAGGGCTAATGGCTAAAATTTATATTAAACGATATTAATTTGATAATTTTAGGGGGGAATTAAGAATGAGGGAATCAGAACTAAGCTGTATAACGACACATCTTATTCAAGTATTATTGCTCAATTTTCATTAGCCTTATCCCTAACTGCAGATGCCGACAGGCTTTGGAGCCCAAAGGACTTGATATTGTTAATATCATTACATCGAATGATGAAACTATTTTTAACAATATACTAAACTCGTTTGTTGGTATAGCTGCTATTCAAATTGGACTCACTGACATTCTTCATGAACTAGGATTCAAGCCAGATGGAATAATTGGTAAGAAAATGATTTATTTAGCACTAAACTGATGTAAAAAAAACATAAAACTTCTAAAGGATTCCAATTCTTACAGGACATAGCGTGGGTGAACTAGGTTGCGCCTATGCTGACGGTTGTTTGACTGCAGAGGAAATGATACTATCTGCATACTACCGCGGTTTGGTGTCGCTGGAGACCAAGTTCATACACGGTTCTATGGCTGCCGTTGGCGTGGGCTATGAAGAAGTAAGGTTTTATGCGTGTAATTTTTTATTTCCCTTTATATCGATTTTCTTTTTGTTTTGTTAAGTAACTTTTGACGAATATTCCTAGAGAGAGACTCTCTAGGAATATTTGTCAACATTAAAATTTAATGTGAGAATCTCTAGGTATGATTAAATATTCGATAATATTTTAAAAATTCTATTTTATTATTGGTTTCGGTTTAACTCCGGTGGAGTGGAGTGGAGAGTGTACCAGAGAGAAGAGTGAAGAGTGGAGTGGAGAGTGGAGTGGAAAGGAGTGAGAAGTGAAGAGGAGAGTGGAGTAGAGGATGGAATGGAGAGTGGAGTGGAAAGTGGAGTGGAGAGTGGAGTGGAGTAGAGAGTGGAGTGGAGAGTGGAATGGAGAGTGGAGTGGAGAGTGGAGTGGAGTAGAAAGGAGAGAGGAGTGGAGAGGAGAGTGGAGTAGAGGATGGAGTGGAGAGTGGAGTGAAGAGTGGAGTGGAAAGTGATGTGGAGAGTGGAGTGGAGAGATGAGTGAAGTGGAGAGTGGAGTAGAAAGTTCTCCCTTTTTAGTGAATGTAGCTCAACATCTTAAGTTTATTCCCGGTTGCATTGTCACTATCACTGTCACACTGTCACTTAGAAGTACGGGGATTGCTTGCTCCTTCTCCTTCTTTTAATTTGGCTTATACGGCGTTTATTGGAATCTTTACCGTCTGACTTTCTAACCCCGAGAGAAAAACCAGCATCAGAGCCTCATCCGTCAACCAGCAGGAGTACCGGCTTGTAGATGAGGCTGAATTTCTGGCTTGGTGAAGGATGTGCCACTTGGGCGTAAAAGTTATTACAATATACTTCACACTTGAGTATCTTGGTCGATGTCTGTCAACGTGAGGAAAATACATATTTAATAAAAATATATTTTCGAACTAGAGTTAGACTTTATTTTTAACATTAGTCGAAATCGATACTTTTATTTTGGTGAGTTATATAAACTTAATAGTATTGGTTTAAAATATGACTACAGTTTTTAAAACAGAAAGTAAATACAGCGTTCAATTAATATTTTTAGGTATCAAAATTATGTCCTCCGGAGATTCAAGTAGCGTGCCACAATGGACCTCAGTCCAGTACAATTTCTGGACCTTCCAATGTGATGCGGGAGTTTGTCGCAGAGCTGACAGCTAAAGGAATCTTTGCTAAAGAAGTGCCGTGCTCTAACATCGCCTACCACTCGCATTATATAGCTGATGCTGGTAGGATGGATATTATTATAAACTTATATTTTATTAAAAATAAGACTATAAAAATGATATACGTACAATAAGAACAATATAATGCATTAGTTATGACATATACTTATGACCTAGTATAATTGATACTTACTTGTGACTTAGAATAGGCACATAGATAGATTGTTTAAAGAGAAAGAAGGTAAATGCGTTGATAATGTAAATAATTAGGTCATCAAGATTTACTTATTTTAATATTTACTTATAGTTTGTGAATACAGGTCCTGGATTGTTAAAATATTTACAAGGCGCAATAAAATCTCCAAAGGCACGAAGTGAGCGTTGGCTTTCAACATCTGTGCCGGAAGACAGGTGGAATGAGCCAATAGCAAAATTGTGTTCAGCAGAGTATCTTACAAACAATTTACTGGTATGGGTATTTCGTAGATGCTTTAAATTTTTTTATGTCTCTCTGTCGTGCTTCAAATATCAATATATGCAGAATTCGGTGCTCTTCGAGGAGACTTCTCGACTGGTGCCTAATAATGCTGTGTTGGTGGAAATCGCACCGCACGGGCTACTACAAGCAATTCTCAAGCGTTCAATGCCAGCTAACTGTAAAAATATCCCACTTACCCGTAGAAAACACCCAGATAATGCAGTGTTATTGCTTGAAGCTATTGGCAAGTAAGTATAATCCCTGACAAATAATATATGAATTTCGTTATAGTGTACAATTTTCTTTTCTGTTTAATTTTTGAGCATCATCAATCCTGCCAATTTATTTTATCTGAATTGGTTAAACTTTACTCAAATAAGTAGATGGTAAATTTTATATTAGTTTATGATTTCAGGTTGTATATGGAAGGTTACAATTGTGATGTTAAGGTTTTGTATCCAAAAGTTGAGATGCCAGTTTCAACTGGTACACCTTTCCTATCTCACTTTGTTAAATGGGCGCACGGTGAAAAATGGTACGTCTTTTAATATATTTTGAACTGCTAACTATATTCTTTTTGTGGTTCTTCGACGTATGTTGATACTCTGTTTCAGGCCAATGCCGTTATATCGCTCTGCAAGTAGAAAGGTCGCTGCCAATTGCAATTTAACTTTAGCTTTACATGATAAGGAACATAGTTATCTAGGAGGAAATTCGATACGGGGTAACCAGATTCAGATATAAACTTCTTTTTTGTACAGTAATTAAATAGTAAATTATATATTAGTACTTACTTTATTTTTTAAGTTTACTTAGAAATTAAACATCCTATAATTAGTTGATTAAGGTTCATCATTGACTAGCTTTGGTAAAATAAATTACTTAATGTCTAGGAAACACTGTGTATCCATTTGCTGCAAGTTTAATGTTAGTATGGGATGTACTTACTATGTTAGTGGATGTGCCGAAAAAGCAGTTATCTGTGGAGTTCAATAACTTACAATTATACTCGCAACCGATACTGCATGATCGACGACAACTCAAACTTAGTGTGACAATACAGAGGGGAACAGGCTACTTTGAGGTAATTTGAAAATAATTTATTCGATATGACCATCAAAAACACCCTGACTCCAAAACTCTTTAACTGACCCTATATTAGATAAATTATTGAATACATCATACCAGACCAGAAATTCATACTTGGCTTAAATTTTTGAATATTTTTAAATTGCTCGTTGTTCTACTATTTTAATTGTTAGTAGTGTTATTATAATTGTTTATTAGATTTATATTAATCTCTTAATTGGTATATTTTTTTAGGTTTTAGACGACAGTTCTAAAGTCGTAACAGGATTCATTATTCCCGAACAAGGAAAAAGAGAAAAAGAAATTAAATTAAATGACCAGAATAAAAACATGTACTTCAGTTCTGATGACATATACCGATTGTTACGTGACAGAGATTATTTTTATAGGTACCTTGGATATATAATAAAATTTTGTTACATATAGATTTAGATCGGAAAAAGAGAACATTTGGGACGGGACTTGAACCCGCGACCAGTCCCTTACAGCGGGAGTGCTCTGACCAGCTGAGCAACCTAGACACGTCCTAGATGTTCTCTTTTTCGATCTAAATCTATAAGAAAAAGTAAGCATACAAAGTGCTTAAAAAAATAATTGAATTTTGTTACATAATTTAATGAAATGTTGAAGCAATTAGTATGCTCAATTTTCCTATAGATTTAAATCGGAGAAAGTCCTGGAAGGTCCTGGATGTTCTCTTTTGCAGATTTAAATCTTTATTTAACTACATAATGTTTAGGATGATAAGTTTCTTGGAACATATATAAAGTCTATTAATATATTTGTTCTTAATATAGTGGCGAGTTTCAAAGCATTGCATGCGCTGATGAGTCTTTCGAAAATGCTGAGCTCGTGTGGCGTGATGACTGGATTACGTTCATTGACGGTATACTACAGTTGAACGCACTAAGACAGCCTCACTATGCAGTCTCACAACCTACAAGTATACGGCGAATAAAAATTGACATCGATGCACATAGTCAAGCAATACTTGATTCTCACTCATTAGATAGTAAAACTTTGGTACAGGCTAAAGTTTCGGAGAAACATGATAGTACGAGGTAAATCCTTTTCTGTCTCTAAAATACCTGAAGCGTTGTGACCTGGAAGAAAACCGTCATCAGTACTAGCACCCGGGGCCAAATAAATGTCTCAGTCTATGTACTTGGGTCTGCACACTGCGTAGCTTAGCAACTTAAATAATACATCTTGTCCTCGATCTACCTACCTTTCAATTTCTTTTCAAATTTCTTAAGATAACTGATAGTATATTAATGTATAGTTATTTGTTTCATTTAGCTCTGGAGGAGTTATAATTAAGAATATAAAATTTCAACAGTTACCTCCGTACGACAGAAGTAAAATGGCCCTAAAATCTTTGAATTTCGTTCCATACTTTAGTTCTGCACTAGGCGTAAGTAAAACTTTACTAATTTTTGTCTAGTTGACTTTGAAATGTTATTTAATTACTTTTCATATAATATACAGGTTTCTCCATCTCTTGAAGCTTACTTTCAAATTGTTGCTGAAAATTTAAATACGAATACATTAACTGTAGTTGGTGTACGGAACCAACCAAAAGAAGGATCTATGTTCAAGGAAATAAATGATGTAGTTAAGAATATTTTTAAAATAAAAGTCAACTATAAACAAATTACCAGAGAAAGGGCTTTGAGAACATATAAATTTGAAAATGTTGACTTGATACTAGTTGCAAATTTGTCTACTGATAAGGAAGTATGTTATCCTTTGTAAGATAACTAACTTTAAAATATTTTAAAAATATTAATATATTCATGTACCAACAGGTTTGTCAGCGTTTACAAGAGGTTTTGCCACGAGACAAATTTGTTGTAAGCGAGGAATACGTAGGCCTTTCTAGCTCCTCAGAACGTACTTCAATATATCGTGTGCTTTCCAGTCATACTAATGATGAGACAAAGTTACAGTTGATTCGTTGGGGACCATTCAAAGTACTAACAGCCACTACGACTGTATCAGTTCGTAGAGAAGCTGACTTAGGCTTCTTGACCTCAGTTCGCGCTAATTTGACCATCGGCCACCGCCTCCTCGTGATTACAAGCTATCCAATACCATCCGGCCTTAAAAAGCTCATATCTTCATGGCGAAAGGAAACTGTTCGAAATAAGATTCACCTGATAACAATAAATAACAGCAGCAATGAAGATCTTGACGAGAAACTTCGTGAAATTGATTTGGCATTTAACCACATAACAAATGTAAGAAAAAACATACTGAAGTATTTTATTTCTTTGATTTTTATTTTTATTAAGAAAACAATATTTTTGTTTAGGGTAAGTTGGGAGGCGAATATTACTTATCAGTGAATCACAGTACAACAGGGAGTCAGAACATGACTTTACAAGGTGCTCAATTCGGTGATTACGAATCGTTGAATTGGGTAAACGTTCCTGCGTTGACTGCATCTGGAGTAACTGTCAATGTATGTATGGTTTAATATGTGTTCTTTTTCATGATTGTTATTTTTATTTCATATCTTGCCATCACTCCATCGGCCTAAGCGTTCATCCGCTCCTCAGTCTTCGGTAACCAATTTCTCATTTACTGGCCTGGAAATGCTTAGTTTTCATAGGGTTGTAAAACTTATTACTACTATTACTCATTTCAGACGAAACTTCTCAAGTTAGTCTGGTACTATTTTAAAGCACAACATAATCACATTTTGGAATGATACCGTAATATTTGTGCATTATGTACCTATTGTTTTAGGTCCACTATGCTGGAATCAATAATAATGACTTAAAACAAGCGAACGGTTCCTTATTCTTTAAGACTAATTTTGATTATAACTATGGAATGGATTTTAGTGGGATCACAGAAAGGTAAAAATCAAAATAATATGCACAAAACCTACTATTCGTGTTCACTCATTTCTCGTAATTCGAACATAATCGTAAATCATTATTAAAAAATTGAGAGAAACGTAAAAATGAAAAAACATTTTTTTTATTCATTTATTTACTGTTTCGAAAGCTCACTAGATAAAGAAAAGAAACAAAAGGATGACAAATAGGGAGAAAAAGGCTCTCGAAGTTTTCGGTTAGAATATTAATATGGATATTTCCATTTACATCATAATCTGCATCAATGCTTAACTCCAGGGAAACTTTGCTGATCTTTTGTTTCATCACAGTGGTAAACCCGTAATGGGTATAGTACACAGTGGTGCAGCAAGTACTCGGGTGACAGCGCAGCCGGAACTACTTTGGCCTGTACCGGCACACTGGACTCTTGAAGATGCCGCCACCGTGCCATTAGCATACGTGCAAGCGTACTATTGCCTTGTGAGTATCTTTTCAGTATAGTATATGTGACTATGCTATAAGCAAGACCTTTTTCATTTCTTTTTTGTTCTTTCAAAAGGGAATCAAGTTTGAACTTCCTCGACGCAGGTCGATATTTGTGCACGGAGGAGCAGGTGCTTTAGGGCAAGCAATCCTATCTCTTGCTTTGGCTCTAGATTGTGAGGTATTTACGACCGTCAGTGATATACGTAAAAAGCATTTCCTGTTAAGAGTGTTTCCAGCATTGAAAGGTATATTTGATAAATTCATTGTACTTTCTGTATAGTCAATCTTATTCCTCTGTATTACAACCTAACTTATACTGAGATATTGTACCGCATTTTGTACGTGACCACATTTTTTTACTTCCATTAAATTTGGAAATTTCATGGATCTGATGCATTGTGATAGCACTTATTTAACTTCTATATATCAAATCTATGTAACATTTCAGCTGATCATATTGGTTGTTCGCGCGATCACACGTTTAGTGATATGGTTGAAATAGTCTCTGGAGGAAAAAAATGCGATATTGTTATAAGCTGTGTTAAGGGACGGCTCAAAGACGTAAGTAGGATTATCTTTCGTACAAAATACTTTCTGCGTGAATAATGATTGGTTTGTTTTGAATACATCATGTCACCCGGGAATCAATTCGCGGGTAGTTGTGAGTGTGAAAGCAAAAATATTAGCTCTGCATATTTTTTTTATTTTTAAAATAAGTTAAGAGCGTAATTTAAATCATTTCATGTTTTAAATTAAGTTAATAAGTCACAATACCTGCCAGTGATTGTTATCTCCTATATTGCAATCCATCAAAAATCATCTCATACCAGCACAATGGATACACACGCTATACAGGACACAATAGAAAGTCTAAGCAAGTTATTCTATAATAGGATGGCCCAGTTTGAACTAGATATTCAGGTCATCGCACAGCCGCCATCTAACATTGCTGGACTAACATCTGAGTTAACTGCATTCCGAAAATTTATAACAACGGCTCTTAAGACACTGCAGCAGCAGATGGAAATACTTGCATACAGAATGGATCTCCTGGAAATGGAAGGACGTCGGAATTTTCTTCTATTGCATGGAGTCACCGAAGACAAAAATGAAAATCTGATACAAGCAGTGGTTAACTTTGTAAGAACCCAATTAAAGCTTGATAGTTTTTCAGCAAGTGACATCAAGCATTGCCACCGTATGGGTAGACTCACTTCTCCTCACAGTCATCGGCCTATCCTTATAAAAATGCAGCATATACCCATGCGTGATAAGATCTGGTTTGCCAAAACTAAATTGAAAGGGTCCGGCATCACAGTCACTGAATTTTTAACCAAAACTCGTCACAATCTTTTCATGGCAACTCGAGAGAAACTAGGTGTATCAATTGTTGGACTAAAGAAGGATGCGTGTATGTACTCGGCGTAAACGGTGAACGACAGCGAATAGTTTCTTTAGAACAGCTTCGAAAACTTAGCCGATCCGACGCTAATATCTCCTCAGAGCCATCCGTGTCCAAGAAAAGTGAACCTCCGAAAGTCAGAAGAGCTGCAGCTAATAAAAAGTAATATTTCTTGGTTGTATTTTATGTAATGTAATCCCAGGTAGGTAGTATGTAATTTCACTAAACTGACGAAGGTACTCTGTATGTCTGTAATTTTAGTGTAGTTTCACTTTTAAATTGCTGTACGGTGGTTTTTAACTAAAACTTAAAACAAAAAACTATTTTTTTTTTCTTTTTCCTCTATGGCGATTCCAACGATTCCGCCAACAACTCAGTTTTTATACTGATCGAAATAACGTGTGAAAGTATTTTATATATTATAAACTCACGCCTATATCCCCGAAGGGGTAGGCAGAGGTGCTGGCACCCACATTTCGCCAGTTTATGTTTAGGTCCCAATGTAATAGGTGGCGAGCCTATTGCCATTAACCGGGCACTTATAAACCTGCGATAAATACACACATAACTTCGAAAAGCATCGAAAAGTCATTGGTGTGCGCCATGGTAAAACCTGGGATCGAACCCGAGACCTCGTCTCAGCAGTCCATTACCCATACCACTAGGCTACCGCGGTTACGTGTGAAAGTACAAGTGAAAAAATGTTTTATTCAAACAGTGGCATTTTAAAAATTGGCCAAAAGGTTAATAGTTTGTTGAAGAACCTGAAAAAACGAGACAACCACAAAAAACTATAATTAGAATTTTTGAATTGAGTTGAAATTGAATGTCATGTCATTGTCAAAGTTGAGTACCCTAATGTCATTCCACACGTTTAGTTTATGCACAATGCATATCTATACTAAGTTATGTAACATTGACATCTACGCTTTTTTTTCTGCTCGTCGATATGGCATACGCATTGTCATTTGATTTTACTGCCTCCGTACTATTATTATTATTTTATCTGTTTTTGTTTCCAGCAGCGCTAATATGCGACCCGTGACATAATTTTCTCGTGCCGTTTTGTCGTTGATTCACGACATATTTGTCTATCTCTATAGGTGCTAACATGCGCGTCCTATTATATCTCACATTGTAGACAAAACGGTTTTTTTTTCTGTGGTAACTTATCTCTACAAACGGCAACATGCACGTCTGAGTTGTGTCTTAATTTGACGTAAGCGCGTGAGATAATAAAATTGTCGTCGTGAGTTATTGAGGACGACATTCTACTCTACTGTGTCTCAAAGTTGAAAAGATGGCTGTTCCGTACGTAAATAATTTATTGTACATTTATTATATAGTATGACATAATATTTTATTGTGAATTTATATTTCTGCTCCCCAAAGCCGACCGGTATTCACCGGCCGCAAATTCTGGATGTGCTGCCATATCGCGGCACAAATAATCCACTTGTTTTTTGTTGCTCCTCAAAAACCTGAAACAGCAGCAGCAATGATTAGCTTTTTACAAGTTCTAATGTAAAACATAATATCCTTGACATATTTAATTCGTAGGTACTTACGATTTTCGCTTAACGACCTCCGTCCTCCATGAGCGCAGGCCTGGGGGTGGCAGGTGAGGCCGCCTGTCACCCCAGCAGAAGCAGGCCGGGACGGTGGGGCGACTAGCGCCCCTCCCCCAAACCGGGGCAAGACGGGGACACCGTGGTTCCCAAACCCGAGGGGGCCACTTCGAAACCGGAGATGGCCCAGGGTCAGTCGGGGTGCGAGGGATATGCTCTATGTGCAACCTTACAGCCCGGCGTCTGTAGACCCGAGACGGCGTGCGGTTTTAGTCGGTTCAAGCCCGACATAACCGCCCCCGCTGACCGGCGGGGGGGGGGTATCCGAAGGGATTTCCGCACGAAAAAGAAAAAAAGGGTACTGGCGGAGGCGTGTCGCGTGTGCCCTACACACGCCTGCCAACTCACCGAAGCGGGATAAAACCCGACCCCACCAGGCGAGGCCGCGGTGGCGGCCAAAGTCCGCCGGCAACCCTGGGGTTATCCTTTCGAGGGCTTACCCGGGGTGCCCGGCAACGGACACTTGGGGAGGACACCGTGCGGTTTTAGTCGAGATACGACATAACCACCCCCGCTGGCCAGCGGGGGGGTATCCGGGATTTCTGCACGTAAAAAAAAAAAAAAAAGGCTTGGACGGTTTTCTTCCATGGTACCTACACTTTCTTATTTAATTTAATTAGTAAAATCTCTGTCGATGTCGTTAGGTACCAATTTTTTACAGCAAACTGTACTATTTAGATATTTTTGCAGAAGTCAATGTCTATTTTTTTAGTTCGGTTTTCTATAAAAAGCGTGATTTTTAGTTTTTTTTAAACTATTATTTATTTCTTACTTTTTAGTTATGTTTATTCATAAATAAATTAACACGCTGCTGTTGCCACCTATGTCAAGAGTTTATAATGTGACATTATTCGCTACTACGTGATACAAAGTTGACGAGATAGATGGCGCTGTTACCAAATATTTACAGAGCTGTCAGTAAATATTTAGCGAATTTATCAGTTTAAATTATTTTGCAAATTGAAAAATGGAAATAATTTTATTAAATTAGTGTATTGTCATCGGTCCTCGATAAATCTACTATTAATGTGGCCGTTTAAAGTGGGTCAAAATCGCGCCCAAAGGAGTCGGTTACAAACAAACATACAAACATACAAACAAACATACAGGTGAAGCTAATAAAAAGCGTATAACAACAGCAGCAATAAGTTTTGACTTATTTTATCAATCATACATACTTATTTTGTATTTATACTTACATATAATATTTTTGTTTATTTTAATTAAATTTTTATGTGCATTTATGATGGATAGTGATAGTGATAATGATGACTTCCATTCGGCTTGTAGTGACAGTGATAGTTTTGTTAGTGCCGCATCACTGGCCGACAAACTAGACTCTCAGTTTTCCGATGTTTCAAGAAGCTTCAACGTTGTTTATGTAAATACTCAGAGTATACCCGCCCACTTCCCCGATATGTTGGCTACATTTAACAATAAGAATATCCATGCTATTTTGGTCTCCGAATCATGGTTAAAGCCATGTCACTCTTTCATTTCATACTCACTACCCGGCTTATTAGGAACGATCGAATACCACGCAAAGGAGGTGGTGTGGGGATATATCTCCGTTCCTATATCACTTATACTATTTTGAGTGTGTCGTTGCAACCTCCTCCTTCAGACACCGGAGAACATCTGTTCTTGGAAGTCGAACTAAGTCATACCAAAGTGCTACTTGGTGTTTACTACTGTCCTACCTCGAGTATCAATTACTTCTCATCTTTCGAAAGCCTCTTACAGAGTTTGGTTCCCTCTTATAGTCAAACAATTATTTTAGGTGACTTAAATACTTGTCTCTTAAGGAAAGACTCACGTTATTCTCCGCTTATAGCTATCTCAGAATCTCTTAATCTCCCTATTCTTCAATTAAACTCTACCTATCAGGTGCCGGGTTGTATTCCATCTCTTCCCGACCTTATCTTCGTTTCGTCACAGGAACGTGTAGTTAAGCATGGCCAATTTTCAGCGGATAACTTTTCTTACCACGATCTCCTTTTCCTTTCGTACAAAATTCGTCCTCCTAAGGCAAGGCCAAGGATTCTTATGCAGCGTAGTTTTGGTGCCATGGATCTCGATCGTCTTCGTGACGATGCTAGAGCTGTGGACTGAATTGGTAGTGTAAAGGAGTACACTGCCAATTCAGTTGATGAGCAAGTTGACATTTTTAATTCCAAGTTGATCCAGCTTTACGATGTGCATGCGCCTATTCACGCTATTAAAGTCAGACACATGCCATCACCATGGTTGACGGACGAAATCAAAGCCGTTATGAAAAGAAAGGCCGCAGCCAAGTCCAGGTACAAAACAAAACCAACGGAATTCAACAAAGATAAATATGTCACAATAAGGAATCAATGCAACAAGATGTGTAGGAATGCTCAACGCCAACATATCCATAGCTCCGTACAAAATGGGGATCCAGCAAAAGTCTGGAAGTTTCTAAGATCACTAGGAGTTGGTAAGCAACGCCAAGAGTTTAATTCTAAAGATCTAGATTTAAATTCACTTAATCGGCATTTCTCTTCTTCGTCCAACTTTAATAGGACAACAAAAACGAATACTTTAAATTATCTTTCATCGCTACCAACTCCTGATTACTCTCCATTTTTCTTCGACCAATTTGCCGCTTGTGATGTTAAGAAGAGTATTCAATCTATCACTTCTAATGCTGTTGGAAATGACTGTATCAGCCGCAATATGATACTTCCTATTCTTGACGAGCTCTTACCAGTAATCTCTCATATGCTTAATAGCTCCATCATATTCCATCAGCATGGAAAGAAGCTCAAATCAATCCCTTACCTAAAAAGCCTAAACCTTCATCGTTCGTAGATTACCGTCCTACTACCTTTCCTTTCAAAAGTCCTCGAACGCCTAATCCATAATCAACTCAACGCATTCCTCTGTAGTAATAACTTGTTAAATCCCTATCAGTCTGGCTTCCGTCCTGGTCACAGCACCACGACAGCTCTCATCAATATTGCGGACGGTATAAGATTCGGCATGGAAGATGGCAACCTTACATTTCTGTCTACTAGATTTCAACAATGCATTCAACACTGTAGACTTTGATATTTTACTTGCTATATTGGGCTCTCTTAACATATCTCCAACGGCAATTGACTGGTAACTACGAATTACCTGTTTGATCGCCGGCAGCGAATAAAACTTGACAATGTATTCTCATCATGGTGTACCACTTCTGCCGGTGTACTACAGGGTGGCGTTCTTTCCCCGTTGCTCTTTTCAATATTTATAAACACTATCTCCAATGATCTCATTTCTTCCTACCATCTTCATGCGGATGACTTACAAATATATTGTCAGATACCTTCTAACAATCTGTCGCGGGTATTCTGACAATAAATAAAGACTTAGAAGCGCGTCAAGACCCTTTCTACGGGTCTCCCTGTCAGGCGGGTCGACCCAGGCCATCCACACTAGACTCCGCCAATACCCCACTGGTCCCACAACTGCTGTGTCGGCGGGGTCCTCATCCCCGGCTGTGCAGCTGCTGAACCCTGAACACAACACAACCCAACCAATGTTGGACTATTTGGAGGGTTTTCCGCAGCTGCATGGTGGTACCAACCCGGACCATAATTGTGCCACCAGTTTCCAGAGCCATGTTGGCCGCACCAGTGATTACTAGGTGGCGTGTCCGCTCTCCACGTGGGTCAGGTGTCCGACCCGGACGTATGGTTGGATCATAGAGAGGGAGTACCTCACGTGATCACCTCACCTCACACCACTTGGTCTACGCGACAGCAAATCGTGTTTTGACGTCACAATCGATGTCACCAATTGCGTGAAGTAAAGATTCTAGGTACTTAACCTGGTCGAGGCGTGACCTCGTGGCAGCCATCGGGGTGGGAGTCCTCTCGCTCGGCAGCATGATTGCGGCAATGGTGCGCAGCGCGAGCGCGTGGGCCACCGCCACCTCCTTCTGCGAGCATGTAATGCTCGCGAAGGAGACGACGGGGACACCGTGGTTCCCAAACCCGAGGGGACCAACTCGAAACCGGAGATGGCCCAGGGTCAGTCGGGGTGCGAGGGATATGCTCTATGGGCAACCTTACACCCCGGCGTCTGTAGACCCGAGACGGCGTGCGGTTTTAGTCGGTTCAAGCCCGACATAACCACCCCCGCTGGCACGCGGGGGGGTATCCGAAGGGATTTCCGCACGAAAAAAAAAAAAAAACTATTTAACGCTGTTATTGGACTTCGCCACATTGAGCTTCAGACTGCTGTTCTTAGACGCCTCCTTCCATGTCTTCACATATCGTACCAATCTAGCCCTATCCATATTCACCAGTGCTATATCATCAGCATACATGGAGGCTGCTCATATGAGTTTCTGATGCTATCTGACAAAAAGTACTACACTGAACAGAAGTAGACTAATCCTTAGTGTACCTCGACGGTGATGAGGACGGGAGAAGCATTCTTCATGAATAGAAATAAGCAATGAAGGAACCATGGTTTGGTGACCAGGATGAGATTAATAACACTTCAAACATGTACACTCTTGTAAAATCATCAAATATATGGTTCAGATTGCGAATAACATTAGTATCATGAAGACTTCATTCTTGTTATGCGTCGTGTTTCAAGGTAACTCATTCTTGTTATCCTGATCTTAATTTTCTGTCACTTTTAAGTAGATTCGTACCGTGATATGCGTACTTTTTGCGTACATAACTTTACTAAAGGAAACGTGACCATTAACGCCAGATCCCCTCCATTGTTGGTGAATCATATTACACACCCCAAATAACATAACATAACTTCACGCCTGTACCCCAAAAGGGTAGGCAGAGGTGTATCACCCACCCCAAATGAAATACATAAATGTTTTATTATGACCATCATACATGATTCACCAACAATGGAAGGGATGGTCAATGTTCTAACCTAACCTAACGTATCTGCGGCGGGACGCGTTGTTTTCATTAATTTAATGTTTTTCTGAACTTACCTACTTATTTAGGCTATAAATATTGACAACTGATAAATCTACAGTAGGTGAAGCGTTCATTATTTCAATCAATCGTACTTTAATAGGCTTTGTAGTCGATTCACACTACTTAATTAAAGGTATATGTATTTAATATGATGGTTAAAGTAATGTTAACTGATTTTCTATATTGTGCATCACTAAGTATTAGTATTATTAGTGGTAATTGATGCTTAAGAGTGCTTAGCATTATTTAAGTAGTTAGACTGAAGTACAAAATATAAAATACCGTTGGATTTAAAATGTATATGTTAATAAAACTGCTTATTTTACTGTTGCGTTGGTAAAAGGTAAAGGCATTAAAATAAATAAATCATGTTCATTCACGTTAAAATTTAATTATGATAGCAAAAGATGCGCACACTAGTATTTTAATTGGATACAACCTAAGTCTTGTCATCGTAATTTTATTATCTTTAATTAAATTGCTTGATTCGATAATTTTTTTCTTAAAGATAGTGAAATACAACTTTTAATTACTTATACCTAGTCACTATTATTGCTCATTAAGAATATTTTACACAAATATTTGCTTTGTTGATTATTATTTGTTTCCTTTGTTTTATTTATGTATGCCATGTGCGCGTCTGTACCATTTTCTTAAACATTTTCATTTTAGCATATTGCGTGCGAATGGCCGCAACATTCTTGAGGTGTCGATTCGCACGATAATAAATTCAGCACGTGCGAATCAACCACTTAAAATAATTATTTTAAAAAGGGTCGCTCAACACAACAAATGCAAACATTTTAGTGCGAATCGACTACTGAGCCGCTGAATAAACCGTAGGGAGTTGACCTTTATATATTTCGTACATTTGTTATTTTGTTTGTTATAAACATCTGTGAAACGATCTTAGGTATTTTAAAGCCTGAGTGGCCATCGGGGTGAGAGTCCTCTTGCTCGGCAGCATGATTGCGGCAATGGTGTGGAGCGCGAGCGCGTGGGCCGCCACCACCTGCACCACCAGCATGTAATGCTCGCGAAGGAGATGGCGGAGCGCGCCCGGGAGAGGTTTAGAACTCTCCCGGCCCGCTGAGCCCGCAACATGCTCGCCGCGCGTCGCAGGCGACTCAAGCGCCGGAGGTCGCTTAACGACCTCCGTCCTCCATGAGCGCAGGCCTGGGGGTGGCAGGTGAGGCCGCCTATCACCCCAGTGAGGCGACTAGCGCCCCTCCCCTAAACCGGGGCAAGACGGGGACACCGTGGTTCCCAAACCCGAGGGGGCCATCTCGAAACCGGAGATGGCCCAGGGTCAGTCGGGGTGCGAGGGATTTGCTCTATGGGCAACCTTACACCCCGGTGTCTTAATTGACCGTTGTTATACCTATTGAAAACTCTAGTTAAAATGACTATATACTAGGTATCGTATTAAGTATCATTGTATATTTATTTGTAGGTATACTATATGTATCTATTACATTGCAATAATATGATGTGTTTTTAATTTGTTGTATATCACTACGATAGTTACCTCTTTTCTTTCCTATTACACCAATAAGCACCCAATATACCTACGATTTGGTCCATCTAAGATTCATGTCCATCCAAAGGTTGCATGTAAGATATTGGTTTTAGCGATAAGGCCGCCATTTGTTGATTGAATTTTCCATATGTGTATATTTTGATTGGTGTACTGTACAATAAAGATTATATCTATATATCTATACTGATACGTAATCCTCAAAATAGAGGTATATATGTAACATTGAAATGAATTCTGCCGGTTCTCTAATATAATAGCTTGATGATATTAATTATCAAAGGTGTATGTCAAAGGAAAGGTAGAGTCTCTAATCATCTTTTGCACGTGGATAACTCTGTAGACTTACTAGATTTTATATTACACTCCTCATCACCTTTTAGCTATAGCATGATGATTTATAGTCTGGATTATACCCATGTCCAGGTGATACCAAAATTCGTGATGATCTGCCTAGTAATAATAACGTTATGATCAATATAGATTATAACCGCCCCCGCTGGCCAGCGGGGGAGGTATCCAAGGGGATTTCCGCACGAAAAAAAAAGGCCGATTTTGCTGTGCTGCTGCTAGTACACTTATAATAGCGTGATGACATCTAGCGTAGCATATGACCATAATCTAGCTAGAACAATGTTTTTTCAAAATTTTAGCTGAATGGTTAGCTGTTTATTAAGTGATGCTTGGGCAACGAAAATAACCTGCGGACAAACAGACAGAAAAAACCAGAAAATTCAAAAAATCGCATTTTCGGTATCGGTATTGCTCCTGAAACACATACCTATCAATAATTTTTTTGATCAATAATTATATTAATATACGGTTTTCATCATCTCGTTTTGATTCTATTATATGTATAGATTACCTCATATCTTCCAAACCGCTGCATGGATTTCGATGAATATCCTCATTCATCAAAATCCATGCAGCGGTTCCATCATCTTTTGAGTGTCATAGAGTACATAAAATGTGAAAGAAAACTATACGGTGGACTATTGGCGCTAAAATGAATGTTGTCAAAAATATTTTCACTGAAACTTCTAGGGTAGGCTTCTAAATGAAAAGGTTAAAAAGGTGATGTCAAAAACATACACAACTTTAATGTTTTAAATTAAATTGGAATGAGGAATTATAAAATAAAGCGTTTACGGAGTGCTTACAACAAGCGGAGCCTCGTAGTTCAGTTTTCGTTTGTATTGTTGCAAGATTTCTTTTTCTTTCGTTTCCCTCGTGTGTTTAAAACTAAAAAGCTGCAAATAAAAAAAAACCCGTCTGCTGCTGAAAAGACCGAAACAGTTCATTCTTCTCGGTTTATGATTTGCACCTGTCAAACTTCTTTCGGTCTTTTCAGCAGCACTCAGCAGGTTTTTTATTTTTTATATATATTTAGAGCTGGAAGCGACGAGGGGAGCTCTTGAGACAGAATTAGAGACGAGCTAAGCTTCTGTAGTGCGAAGTGACTCAATTTTTTTTGCAGATAACTTTTGATTGCCTTACCTTTGGAGGCCTATTTCTCGACATCTCACAACTTCAAAACGCAGATGAATATAATCTCGGAATGGCCCATTTAAATAAGGAGAAAAATTATATTTCCGTAGATTTTTCTTCTATATTTGACGACAAAAATAGGGACGATCTTAAAGTAAGTAATATTTTTTTAATACTTATTTATTTGATTGCAGGCACTGAGTACCATATTTAAATTAACAAAATAACTTTACAATAATAATAAAATGAAAATGTTTACAGCACAATATTTTTTTATAGCCTGATGATAATATCGTTTTTTTGAAATGTGCACGTCAGTATAGACCTAAAAGAGCAGGCTGTGGTAGATGGCCGTACTATTTTGTTTGCCAAAACGCCAAAAACTTAACTTTCTAGGCGAAGTTGAAAAGTAATAGTTTGCCCGGAATTATACGTTTGTCAAGAGCCACAGTAGTGGTTTTATGAATTTGTAAAAAAATCTATAACTTGATGGCACTTTTTCTTCTTTCTTCTTTCTTTTTTATACCACTTAGGTGTTGTCTGCCACCTAAGTGGTACTTAGCAGGTAGAATATACTGCTTCCGGGCTGTTTGGCCGTGGTCCATCGGAAACTTGTGTTCCAGACGTTTCGTCGATCACTGCGGTCGACATCTTCAGTGGTACACGTCGGGACGCCGTCGAGTGCGGAGAACCTTCCTCGGCGGCGAACTCGGTGCGACTGATGATCGATCAGTGAAGATGTCGACCGCAGTGATCGACGAAACGTCTGGAACACAAGTTTCCGATGGACCACGGCCAAACAGCCCGGAAGCAGTATATTCTACCTGCAACGCCGGCCGTGAAAGCCTTAAGATTTATATTGGTACTTAGCAATTTGTAAATATAAATATATATATATATATATATATATATATATATATATATATATATATATATATATATATATAATAAACATTTACCTCCAACTGATACACAGCCCACCTGATGGGATGTGGTGTTAACAAAAATAAGCTTTAATGTTGAAGTTCAACCACAAAACTTAAGCACATTCCATGTAACGGACTCCGAACCATATATCCGCTCAGCCCTTATTTACCCCCTTAAGGATGAACTAGAAGCAGCTATATAAAATTTCAAGGTTCTTGCTTCGAACATGATGGACTTTCCATACAACCGTTCATCGCCTATTTTATCCCCTGGTTGCAAAATTTCAAAAACAGCTGATACACGTATTCATTTATTTCTAGAAAAACGTAAGTGTATAGAATTTCATGTATTTATCTTCATAAGTGACGAATGTACAAGTATATTACAATTTTTGAAAATTTTCTACAAGAATAGTAACATAGGTGATGAACGATTGTACGTAAAGTACATCATTCTTGATGTAAGAATCACGAAGTTTCATATAGCTGCTTCTGGTTAGCAATAAACGTACACGTGTATCGGCTGAGCTGTATATTGTATAAGGAATGAGCGCTTGTATAGAAGTTCGTTATAAATATGGAAAGTACTTAACTTATGAGGTATTTTTGTTTACTTTTACAATTGGTTCCGTGGCGGTGGCAGTGCAATCGAGCTATAGGATTTTTTTACGAATTAATTCCCGGGCGAAGCCGTGTCCTGTTCAGCTAGTTATAAGTAAATTTAAAGGTATTTAGGATAAATAATAGTAATATTGATGATACCCGCAGAATATACATAGAATGATAACTGAAGGCATTGCTCGCGGCTACGTTCGACCATTGTCGCGTGTAACCTACGGACCAAATGTAGCAGCACGCGCTTTCCGGCTTCTGGCTACGAGCTCCCACCGCGGCCGTGTGCTGTTACACATAAAAGGAAACACCATTGATGCACATAACAGGTAAATTACGTTCTATATATTCACATGTATAATACACACGGCCAAGGAAATAAGTACACACCCTTACATGTGAAGTTATATGTAAAGTTGTATACTTATTTCTTTGGCCTCGTATTTATACGATTTCATGTTATGTTGCCATAGTACGTTTTTTTTTTTTTTTTTTTTTTTTACCGTGCGTAAATCCCTTCGGATACCCCCCCGCCGGCCAGCGGGGGCGGTTCTGTCGGGCTTGCACCGACTAAAACCGCACGCCGTCTCGGGTCTTCAGACGCCGGGGTGTAAGGTTACCCATAGAGCATATCCCTCGCACCCCGACTGACCCTGGGCCATCTCACCACTAACAGCATCGCTCATCCTGTCTCCTCTGAAAGCAGAGGAGTACGGAGAGCGATGTGTTCACGCCACGTTGGGTATTGGCCGACGATCAATGCCAACCCTATGAAGGGGTGAAGGGGAAGCCATTGACCGCCGCCCAGGGTGTACCGGCAGCTCCGATTCCGTTCCCCCCGGACTGCAGCGGGATCGGAATCGGAGCGACACTCGAGGAGGTTACCCAACACACACCCCTGTTGCCATAGTACCTATGTAGTCGTAAACTTGGATGCAAAGATAATTTTCCAAGTAGTTGCAATGAAACAATGAATTGATTTCCAGGATGAGATGTAGTGCAAATCGTTCTCAGCTCGTTCTATGCGGCAAAACATCGTATGGTCTACAGTTTGCTGATAGACTTGTGACCAGAGGTGCCAAACAACTGTATCTGCATGTCCCGACACAATCATCTTACTTACACCACAAAATACGGTATTTATTTTAGAATATAATTTAAGATAAATTGAAGCCTGGGAAACAGGATACGATCTACGTGACCATACGTGGCTAAATGAGTACTCGCTACAATATTGCTAACACTGTACATTTATATATATTATAATACTCGTGTGATTGAAAACATTTGCTATAATTTAAAACTTTATTAGGCCTTTATAATATGTAATGTATGTACTTTATATGTAATAGAACCACCACAGTACTCCACCAAAAACTGAAATTTAAAAGGAATTAGGTTTTTAGTCACTTCTGTGCTACAGAGTCTACAAAACTCGTAGCCATGAGGTAAATGGTGATGTTGATGATCCACGACTTTGTGTGTAATGTAACCACTAATAAAGTTATTGTCGACTCTGAATAAGTATATAAAATAAAAGTCCTCACATTTGTATGTATAGACTTTTTAGATAAGTACTAATATGATTTGTATATTGTGTGTACATTATATGTAATAGAATTTATATATTATGAGGTATGATGTAAGTATTTAAATTGTAAGTACACCACATGTTGCCTGTTACTCCAAAATTACCAGTCCATCAGAAGGTTGTCTGTAAGAGATCGCAGTCCGCGATAAGACCGCCCATTGTATTTCATTAGTTATGTTATTATCTACGTATTACTGGTGTACAATAAAGCATATTCTATTCTATTCTAAAATAAAAATAAAGATACGGGTGAATTGACAGAACCTTAAAGTTTCAGGTTTTACTTGAAATCTCGAACTTTAATTTTCATTTAATGTGTTTTAGATCTTGGCAAAAATTGGGTATTAATGTCGTCGTGTCTTCAGAATCATTAAACAGCCAAAAAGCTGTAGTTTCTTTAATAACTAGCAGTTTACGGCTGGGCCCTCTGGAAGGTGTTTACGTAGTTGCAGAAGAAACTACCACCGATCACAGTTTGATAAGCAATTTGGATGCTGAAATAAGGAAATTATGTTCCGAATTAAGGTACGTTAATTTGACCTGATTGGTCGTTTCTGTGATTATGTTGACAAAAATCCGTCAGTTTTCTTATCGAATGGCATGGTAAAGCCGATAAGACACGCTTAAAAAACAGTTAATATTTTGGTTATGCCTCATAACCAACATTTTGGCGATCAAGTTAGATAGTTAGTTGGTATTGTCACAAACGAACATAAAATATTTTGGTGTTAAATTTTCCTTGAACTTTCAGTTATTTTGCTGTGATTGATTTTGGTGACAATTCCTTTGGCAAAAATGTGTGTCTGAATCGTCTCAGTGACCAGTTACCAGCCACAGTGCTCATGCTGTCGGAAATTAAGGAAGTAAGTTAGCCTTCGATTTTCATTCTTTTGGTCATTATGTTTCATTTTCAGCATTACCTTTTTCTATGAAAAAATCTACCATCATCGTCAAATGTATATTCCATATACACTGAAATAAATCTGGATACGAAAGTGCTGAGTAAATTTTAAAATGTACCTTTTAAATGATTATTGCAGGAACTGTACAGCAGTTTCATAAACTGGCGAGGTGCAGTGGATGCTGCGGAACAAGTTTTGCAAAACACTCATGGTATAACTGTAGCACATGAGAAGAGACATAAACCTTCCCTTTTGCAACAAATTGCTAATTTGGCCGGTAAGTGGTTTTTGAATGTTTGAGATTCAAATCTAGTAGGTATTTGATTTTTTCCCAAAGAGCCTCTCAGTCCTTCTTGAGAGGCTCGGGATTAGTGGGAAGGCGGTGACAGCCAAGACGTTGCCCGCGACATCGTCCGCGTTGAATTCGGAATATTTCAAGGTATGTTTGCTTCTGAAGTTTCGAACTCAACATGTATTAGGGTATTTCGTTGTTACATCTTAAATTATGAATTATGAAGATGAAAGCCTTTTTCGTGGACTAACTTATCAACGCAAAGCCGGTAGAGCTTCTTCTATGAGATTTATGAATAAAAAAAGACTGTAAAAAGTAATCTAAGGCTATGGACAAGCATAGCGATGGCTATTAGTCTTGACATCGCCAAAGCTTTTGATAGAGTATGTAACGGGTCGCTTCTTTCCAAGCTGCCTGCCTTTGGTCCGCCTCCTCCAGGAGCGCTGTATTCGAGTGCTTTGTGATGGAAGAGCTTCGAAGTACTTGCAGGTAAATGCTTGTAACAGGCTAATGAAGCAATAACAAATAACTGAGGCAATTTATGATTTTGTATTAGAGAGTCATCTAGTAGGGGGAGAAGCAAACCTTCATAATTCGATTGAACGGGGAAAGAAACGTGAATTAGTTCAATAAATCAGACATAGGTGGCGTTAAATGAAATAAAAAAAATAAAAAAATGTTCGTATTTCAGTTAATAAATATATTTAGCGGAGAAGTAATTAGGGTAAGTAAGGTAGTGGGTAGTAAGTAATATTAAGTGAGAAGATATATATATATATATATATATATATATTAATTGTTGTGGGAGAATAATATTAAGAATGATATCGAATATAGTGAAATTTCATTATCATTATAAATTGTATTATGGCAACTATTTGGGTTAGGTAAGTCGTTTAAATGTTATTTATTTAAAGAAGTTTAATACGAAGTTTTATCAATAATATCCATGCAAAAGGAAACATTTAAATAGCATCACAAATAATTATTTATTTGTATGTAAATAATACATTCTAATGATGTGATAGTATTATTTGAAACACAAAAAATGGCGGAAGGATTAGGCTAGGTATCTTGGGTGGATTATTTAATAAGTATTAGTTTATATATGAAATTGAACAGTAATATTGAGGTGAAAATACTATTAGGAATATTTTAAGGCATGAAGACAATATTTTCAGTAAGTTGAATTGTCATAGAGACTAGTAATAGTTATAATTGGAAGACTACTTTATTAAGGTGGGATTAAAATAATGACGAAAGCGCCTCCATGCGACGAGTAGAGTAACTAATCAGGGGTTGGCGCTAAGAAAAGGATTGATAAAGAATATACATACTTACTGGGGTATATCGTTCGTATTTGGTGAAAAACCTTGTTGAAAAGATTAAAGAAGTGATTTTAATACTTAGAGTTATGTGGAGTCGTAGTATGTGGGAGAAATTCACGTTAAAATGGGAATTTGGTCAGTGCAGTTGGCACAATGTAGTTGTCTTCTGATTGGCTGAGGACATAGAAAAGGAGCGTGGAGAGCGGAGGGATATAAACTACCAACGCGCGAAAAATGGCAATTCTTCTTTTGGGGCTCGTCAGGGGAAGTGGAGACTAAAGATTTTGCTGGTGAGATTGTATTTTAGAGCATTTATTGAATTTAGTTATGATATATTGGGGTTCGCGCGTTTCTTATTTTTGGGGTTGTTCTTTTATTAAGTATTAATAATTCGCGAAAATAGTGTTTAACGTAGAATTACTTGAATTGGGAGGGATCGCCATTTTGTAAGATTGAATTTGGTTCATTTTGGCCGTATAATGTGCTTATTGGGTGAAATAGTTTTGAATAATAATTAGTAAATTATAAAAAGTAAATTACATTTTTGGGACGTGATCGGAGTAGGATAGGAACTTTACGAAAATGAAGACACCTTACATTGGCCAGGAGCAATATACGCAAATACATGTGTATTACTACTGTCTTGTGCTGTTGAGTCTGGCAGTGCATTCGTAAAACCATTGCTGTCGTTTTATCATCTTTATTTTGTTAGAAGTAGAGGGTAGGCCTGCGGCATGTTAGCTAGTTTTCCCGTAGGAAATCCAAGGCGATGTGCTTTGGTTATGGAGGGATGCCTAACGGTGGCATCGACTCATACATAACTTCATATAACTTCACGCCTGTATCCCCGAAGGGGTAGGCAGAGGCGTATTACACACCCACGATTCGCCAGTTATGTTAAGGTCCCAATGTAATAGGGGGCGAGCCTATTGCCATCTACCGGGCACAATATTAAGCGAGCGATAATTACCATTTATTAATGCACACATAACTACGAAAAGTCAGAGGTGTGTGCCTGGGGCGACTGGGGATCGAACTCGAGACCTCGTCTCAGCAGTCCGTTACGTACGCCACTGGGCTATCGCCGCTTATCATACTCCATATCCCTCTGATAATTCACTAGGAGCCGATAACTTGTGAAGCGAGCGGCATTCCGATTTTTCTTGGAAACAGGGTCGGATAAGCTTCCTGAATGTGGGTTCTGTGATGGGTAGGGACCGTCGAAGTGGAACCGTCCTTTTGGGCCTGAATCAGAACTTACGGAGCTCGCAGTTCAGTCTTATATATTTATTTATATATACACTAACTAAGATCTCGTTAGGGTTTCAGTTCACATCCCTGAGTTTCGGCTCGTGGACTGGAACAAGCACACCGTGGTAGGAAAGTACGACAAAGTCAAGCATCACCAACTTGCTCCCAATCTCAGCTAGATAGGAACATCACACACCACACGCTTAAAGTAAAATACAATGGGTTTTTGATGAATAAATACAGGGAATAGTTCTATAGGTAGATAGGAAGGTACACACACTGATTCGCGGAAATCTTAGGCGTCACAACGTAGGGAATCTAGATTATTTCAAAATCTGCGTAATAATATTATTAATATCATATTTTTTATCAATTTATAGGCCATATAAACTATACCATGGTATGTAGGTAAGCAACTACTGCTGTAGGTCACGTAAGAATGGCAATACTGTGTGTAAAATTGTGAAAGTGAATCCTTAAAGTGAAATTCTGGTGATTCTTTTAAAAAGTGTTGATTGTGTACTAAGCCTGGTTATAAACAATTAAAAATAACCACACCTAAGAGTAAAATAATACTTAAACAAAAATCCTAGGTAATAGCACCTAGGACGGTGGGGCGACTAGCGCCCCTCCCCCAAACCGGGGCAAGACGGGGACACCGTGGTTCCCAAACCCGAGGGGGCCATCTCGAAATCGGAGATGGCCCAGGGTCAGTCGGGGTGCGAGGGATATGCTCTATGGGCAACCTTACACCCCGGCGTCTGTAGACCCGAGACGGCGTGCGGTTTTAGTCGGTTCAAGCCCGACATAACCGCCCCCGCTGGCACGCGGGGGGGTATCCGAAGGGATTTCCGCACGATAAAAAAAAAAAAAAAAAAAAAAAAGGTAATAGCACCTACGATATCTGCTAATAACCAGTTGACCAAGAGTGATAATATTCATTATTAAATTCAGTGTTATCTCTCATTGCATGTATTCGAATCGGGTTTCAAAGAGCATCTCACGGTAGTTGAGAACCTTATCCAAGTGGATACTGCTCGATTCTAAAACCCTAGAATTGTAATTCCTGTATACAAACGTCCTTTACCATGGGACAGTTATACCAGTTCGATTATGTGATCAGAGAGTGTATTATATCCTACAATAAACCTTTTGAAAACACATCATTCTGAAGTGAATTGGTTACTAGCACCAGTTATAATATTAAACAATTTGTGTTAACCAATGAGCTTTGTACAGACTCAATTTATCGTTTAACATTTTAAACAAGTGAGTTATCACAACAATCGTCATGTTATTCGTAAACAATGTTTAAAGCGGCTTAAGCAAAAGGCGCTGTAGGTTACTACAAAAGCTATCATAATATAGTAGTATAATAAATCATAATCAAAATATTATGGCAGTAAGATAATATATGTATGCTCCTCTGTCAGGTTCATACTTACTCTGAGTAGAATATGGGGAATTTTATTAACTGGATGTGTCGGTGTAGTAGGGGGAAGATATTATGAGAATCTTCCAATACCTACTCAGCCATAGGAAGGACTGCGATATATACGATACTAGTGGAAGAGTCCTACTGTGACTGGCGTGTAAGGGGCCAGCGCCTCGGAGGGCAAAACTCAAATAAGTAGGTACTTTTGTATAGGAAAGTGAGTGTTCATAAAGTAATCGTTTTAATAAGGTTATTGAAACCATCTGGATATAACCAATATGTTCTTATTATTCAAAGGACTAGTTTAAAAAGAGTAGGCACTATAGGAAAAAGGAAATTAGTAAGATCTAATTCAATCGATATTACTATAATGAAATTGTTATGTAGGAAGTTGAGAATGATTAAAGTGGTGAGCGGCAAATACCTATATAATTGCAAATAGTTATAAGCATCTATATAAACGTTGTAACCGGCCAGAACACTTCAGTTTCGAATAAATACTTTCTAGTAAAGGTTGTTTCCATCCGCTCCCGTCAAAGCCACCGAAGACATTACAGAAATTATAAAAGGGAGGGACTTGTTTGTTGTATGTTGGTTTGAGGCGAATGAGCTCCGTAGCTAGGATTAAATGGTAATAATTACGTATTTTAATAAAGTAATAGCAGTATGAGTTATATCGTAGTATGATACACAAACAAACCTTATTTCATATATAATTATATTTGGTAGCAAACATTAGACAGAGAATTTAGTAATCTACGGCCAGTCTCAATTATCTATCTACAGTTAAAAGTAGGAGCTATCCCAGATAAACGGTCAACATTAATTTATCTGTAACAGCGGTGTCATTATTAATAAATTTTCTGCTTATTTTTGTTTATTGAAACAGAAAATCTCCGATAGATCCAATGGTAACTATTTTAACTGCTGGTAAGATGGATTATTGAAATAAGGTGTTAGTTACGTTAGGTTAGTGCGGAAGGAATTTGTGTAGGTATAATTGGATTTGAAAGATTGCTAGTAAATATGGAAGGAGTAAGGTTCTAATTTTGGATTATTTGAATGGGACTTTTATTGATTATTTAAGGAAGTACTTATGTTCGTTCACGTAACACAAGATTATGAACTACCAGTGACTATAGGGTTTAGGTTATTTCATGGATTAATATGGTATCATTAGAAGTTTGTGTAGATTGGATAGAAATGAAATAGGTACATAGTGGTTAGGGCACGCCGCAATAGCGGCGGTAAGGCCCATCATGGAGGATTGGCTAGAGAGGCGAAACGGAAGCCTCTCGTACCAACTGACGCAGGTGGTCTCCAGGAAGGGGTGCTTCGGGGACCACCTGCATCGGATCAGGAAGGAGCCAACGCCTGAGTGTCATCACTGCGACGCGAGTGAGGACTCAGGGCTGCATACGCTGGCAGACTGCCCGGCGTGGGAGGCGCCGAGGCGTGACCTCGTGGCAGCCATCGGGGTGGGAGTCCTCTCCCTCGGCAGCATGATTGCGTCAATGGTGCGGAGCGCGCCCGGGAGAGATTTAGAACTCTCCCGGCCCGCCGAGCCCGCAACTTGCTCGCCGCGCGTCGCAGGCGACTCAGGCGCCGGAGGTCACTTAACGACCTCCGTCCTCCATGAGCGCAGGCCTGGGGGTGAGGCCGCCTGTCACCCCAGCAGAAGCAGGCCGGGACGGTGGGGCGACTAGCGCCCCTCCCCCAAACTGGTGCAAGACGGGGACACCGTGGTTCCCAAACCCGAGGGGGCCATCTCGAAACCGAAGATGGCCCAGGGTCAGTCGGGGTGCTAGGGATATGCTCTATGGGCAACCTTACACCCCGGCGTCTGTAGACCCGAGACGGCATGCGGTTTTAGTCTTTTCAAGCCCGACATAACCACCCCCGCTGGCCGCACGAAAAAAAAAAAAAGTACATAGTGGTTAGGTTGAAAGGAAGATTGTAAGGAAAAGTTATTGATGAATCTATCTTATAGTGTATAGTGTTTCAAACAAAATAGGTATAATGTTTTAAAGTGGAAATGTAAATTAATTGGGGTTTGCGATTATATATATTTGGAATGAAGGTTTAAAATAGGAGTCAACATTCTTCACCTTTATAGAACTAGGGATACTAGGTATCATGAAAAGGGTTCTTCTTAGCCACTAGATTGATCACAGGCCAAGTTTATTAGAAATAAGTACGATTATTCAGTGAGTTTAAGTTGGTTAGTAAGTTATTTGAATGAATGGTACATAACATCAAGTAGGTGGAATAGGAAGTTAGGATAGCTGTAATAGAGGAGTGGATGAGTATTATGGTTAAGTAGTTATCTAGGGTAAGTAGTGTGAAGAAGGATTGAGTGAATGAGTTGGTTCCGGAGATAAATAGTAGTGTCCTATTTAGGGGTCTCTGTAATAAGGTAGGGGGGGGGGGGGGCGGTACATGCTGGTGATATCACGAATACCCTGTGGCCAGGCAAGCTGACATTAAGGATAAAAGGCAGTTTCTTCTTACTGAGCTGGACCGGTTCCTGAATCACATTTCTCTATTGGGCTCTTTAAACCTGGCCGAAGTCAATGCCAAGAAGACGAAGGCATGTGCGTTTATAGCAAAGGTTCCTTCGCCTGCTTACGCTTCAGCACATATTATTATCACTGCAGGACAATCTAAATACACTCGGTATGAATTTTCACTGAAATCTGGACAACAAAAATTACATCGAGAGCATCATCGAAACGGCCTCGCGTAAACTCGGAGTCCTGAACAAGGTGAGACGGTTTCTCAAGCCGGAGCAGTGGTGTCTTCTATGCAAGATACAAATCCGTTCTGGCATGGAATACTGCTCTCATCTCTGGGATGGCTCTGCACAGTACTTACTAAATGCTCTCGACAGGTTGCTGCGAGGTGCGATCTACATTGTTGGGTGTCCTGAGGTCACCAACAACCTTGAGCCCTTGCAGTTTCGTAGAGATATTGCCTCTTTGGCAGTATTTTACCACCTCTACCGTGGCAAGTATTCCAATGAGCTGTTCCAATTAGTTCTACCCTCTCTTTGCCTATACAGGACAACACGTAGATACAAAGCTGAAGTATCACCCTCAAGAACCAACTCGTAGGCACCTCTTTTCATTGCCGCACTTTCAAGATTTGGAATTCTTTACCAGCACACGTGTTTCCTTCTTCCTACAGTCCCGGGTCCTTTAAACGGGGCGTGAAAAAGCATCTGACGAGGCCGTCAAGTTGAGGGCCACTATCATAACATTACCGGTGTCTGTAACGGTGACCTCCATTCCTGAGACTTCACCTTTAGCTTACTATCAGGCGAGATAAAGTTATATTGACGTTTTCATTATAAATAAATTAAAATAAATAGAAGGCAAATTTTGAGATCTCTGTGTACAGTGCTTCCTATGTACCGAGATATCTACAAACAATGTTTTCTATCAACAAAATTTTCGGCGAAAAGTGCTGTCTAGGAATAGAGATTTCTATTAGCTGTGCTTTCTGTATGTAGTCGTATCGTACAACCGTGTTTCTATCTTAGGTTTCGCACCGGTAAATATCTCGAAAATAGTCATGATACGTTGAGATATAATAATATATAACTAACAGAATATCTACTGTTAATTAATCATTAGTGTTGGATTAGATTAGAACAGTGACCATTAACGCCAGATCAAGATGGCAGTTGCTTCACGGAAAAAAAATTTGCCGCTTGGTAGTTAGATCGAAAAGCTGACCACAACTGAGATGGGAAAAGGTTTGGAGGGTGATGATGTATTGGAATAAATTCTGCCGATTCTTTAATATTATAACGTGATGATATTAATTTCCAAAGGTAATTATGAGTCTCTAATCAACTAACTTTTACACGTAAAACTGGTGGTAGAAATTGGATAACACAAATTTGTCACAAAATTCGGCTGGGTGGGTACCAATGTGCACGATTGCGAAAAACCCGCCATAGTAATCCAATTTCGGTTTGATTGCGTTCAGGGGTCAAGTGCATAGCCGGGCAGGGGGATTGTGGTCGCAGCACTAGAGGGACCGGTGAGTGTCACGCGATGCTGCGAAGACCATCCTCTTTTGATTTTGATGAGGCCGTCAAGCTGAGTGCCTCCATTCTTAACATGGTACGTGTATGTAATGGTGACCCTCTTTCCTGAGAATTTACCTTCAGCTTACCATAAGGCGAGGTGAAGTCAAATTGACGTGTCCGATACATAAAAAAAAAGATAACTCTGTACAGTTTTGAGATTTTTAGGGATTTTCTTTAGAAAACCCTATTGCTATCGAGTTGTCGTCGACGTCGTCGTTGCCAATTTTTTGGGTTTTGGGTATGAAGGAGATGAGCTATCGAGTTGCTGTTTTCGGTAATAGATTCGTGCTGGGGTGAACCATTGCAAGATAAAGAAAAAAAAAACCCTTGTATTCGGCTGAGCTCGTCTCAGGAATTCAACTTGTATATTTTACTGCTGCTCATCACCTTTTAGTTATAGCGTGATGATTTATATTTCGGATTTGCCCATGTCTAAGTGCTACGAAACCGCACTAAATTTCGTGATGATCTGCATATTAATTATGAAGTTACGATGAATATAGATTAGGTGGATTTACCTCTGCTGTGCCTATCACACTTATAATAGCGTGATGATATATAGCGCAGCTTATGAAAATATTCTAGACGAATGTTCTTAGAAAATTTTAGCTGAATCTGTTCAGCGGGTTTTTAAGTAATACTCGGACATCTATGAAAACCTACAGACAGACAAAATCTCTGAAAATCTCATTTTTGGCATCGGTGTCGGTCCTGGAACACATGTCAATTATTCTCTTGGAAAAATATTCAATGTACAGTTTTTACCTCGCTACGATTTTATTATATGTATAGATTATCTAAATACACACTAAATAATATGTATAGATTATCTAAAACAGCAATAAAGTGGATGACCAACTGCTTTCTTAAATAGGTTACAAGTAGGCTGTGATAAGGAAAAACAGTGCCCTTCCTTTATTATGACAGACATCGATTAACAATTTAATCTCATAAAAGTACCTACATAAAGCTAATTAAAATTAGGTAAATAGGAGTAAAGTTCGTGTGCTTGTGTGTGCGTTTCCATGCACTTGTGAAGTGCCATTTACACTTTAAAGCGTGTGAGCCCAAAATGGGACATTTCAAGTTATTTTTATTATAGAGTGATGGTGCAAGATGGGTACTTTTTATAAAAGAGTTAGGAGGAGGGGGGATCATAGATACACGGGGATAATGTACCTTTATTTAAGAACTGAAAAAATGCTATGCAGTCTGGCACGTCACTATAATGCTAAGGACATGTGTGTTTGTGCTACCGTCTACTAAAATGTTACCCGAACTGCGATCGTGTCTCAGCACTGTCTTCTTAATTGTTTTTGTTATTTTTTGTTACCGAACCTAAGTGAATACATTCAAAAGTGTTTGAAACATGTTTTTGAGTACAAAATTAATAAATAATTTAACAAATTAATTGTTCGTGATACCGTTGGGGTACTTTGATTTGGTAAGGTTAAGGGACACAATGATACCTATTAATCTGCCATAATGAAAATCAAATACTTTGTCCAACCATTTATTTAACTTTTGTCAGCTTAAATTTTGATCAAATATTATATTTTTCGTCCTAGTGCATTATCTATTCAATTTCACAGAACAATCGACTTTATTTACGAAGAAGTTGCAATCGATTTTACATATTAAAATTCTATTTCATCTGGATATATTATTAACTTTTTGACATGACAACGTCTTATAAATCGATGGAGCCGGCTGCAATAATACTATGAGTAATATATATTATATAATTGTCGAACAGGCAAAACAGTTCGGTGGTTGGGAACATGACAGGTCGAAAGGTGGTAACTTTAAGAATGGCTCGATGGGCAATCTCGACTGGAAGTATTACTGTTGTTTAAAGAACTGTTGTTTAAAGAGATATGCGTTTCGGAATTGAAATCCAGCATTTTATTTAGATGGTTATAAGATTTTACTGATTCCACATGAAACTGCCTCTGCGCAAACGCGGTACTATGAGGCTCTAGTGAGAAAACCTTGTGTTAAAGTATATCTGTTAGAAGTCCGGGAGGACGCACTGAGTACTTGCGAAGTACAGAGTGGAATCATTCATAGTATTTGTAATTTTTAAAGATGTGTGTACACTGACACTTTAGGAATAAGGCAACGATTAGGTACAGAAAGGCGTGAATATCACTGGATAAAATAGACTTAGATACAGGCGAAATAAAGTGATTTCAAGGAGTTTGTTTGTGGTGTGTCGTATGTGTATGGTTGTGTGATTAGAATTATTACTATACATAAAATTTATACTTGAATGACAATATAAAACAAAAATCAATAAGTGGGTATATATTGAAATATTAATAATTAGTCATTTGTTATAAAGCTCAACTAATTGGTTTAGGTTTAGCTGCCACTCGCTTTCTACTTTTATGACATGACTACCAGATGTCCAGCAGAACATGTAAGAGTTGGCGTTTGCAAATGTACGGGCAAAATAGAAAAGGCGCTTACATGCAAACGTCAATTGTTGTTCTGTTAAAATGTTCTGCGATACAAATATGAGTTTTTTGAGCCTTGCCTATACAGGGCCGAGTTCCGCAGTAGATAAAAGTTACTTTTGATTGATTGATTAGCGTTTTTGTAAACTCCACTGTCTGCACTGAATTAAGAGTCTTTTTCTTTGATGGTTGCCCGGATACATCGCATATGCCCGATACTTATGTATTGAGTTCTAGACGTTTCCATAATTCTAACAGAGCATTGTTTAGCATCTCTTTAGATTCTTGTAAGCTGTTCTGGCACATTACGCATTTCTAATGTAGTTTTGGAGATGTTCTGTTCAAAGTTTTCCAGTTTATCTTCAATTAGCGCCAGTTTGACACCCATTGAGTATCGTCCCTTTTCGAGACCTGTAGATTTGCATACTAGAGCGGATAGCTGCATTGATTTCTCTATGTCGGAGTTTTTTTTTAAATTTGTATATTTATCATTGAGATAATAAACATACATAATTATATCCGAATTAGAACGCGATAGAGTGTTTTGTTGAGTTGGTGATGTTCGTGCTATCTGTAACATTATGGCTCTTTATACATGAGGTCAAATTTAATTTAAAGTATGAAATATAAGTCTCAAAAACTGCAAAAAACAATGTACAACTGCGATTTGAAACCTGTCCCTTGGTACCTGACTCAGCGTGCTACGCCACTAAGCCACGAAAACAGTTATCAATTGTTTTGTCATTATTTACACTGTGTAAGGTAAATCACAAAAACTCAAACGAAAAGTTTAGAAGTTTTTAGATATTGTTTATTTGCGATTTATTTGATGTTATTTTATTCTCACCCCATGACCATGGCTGCTGAAAAGCAACCGAAACGTAGGGTTCAATGTTAATAATAAAATAACATCAAATAAATCGCGATAGAATCCGCTAAAAATAGTTTTATTTCAATGTGTGACATTCACTTCAAATTCCGACTCCACTATTAATGGAGTAAAACTCATTGTATATAATTTTAAAAGGTAAACACTTACGTGCCCAATCGTTAGCGCGTGTGAGGGGGGAGGGGAGATGGAGGATTGGAGATTATAATTAAGTTAGTATTTAATACTAACATAATCATAACATAGCTTATTTATGAGAATCTTAACATTATTTTATCTGCAGGTTTAAGCATACCAGATGACACCAAGAAGAGTCTTACTTTGGCAGAATTAGGTATTCAAAATCACAAGTTGCAGTCACTTTGCACTTTCCTACGAGTTCAATATAACCTGACATTTGATGAAGAACAAGTTCGATCATTATCACTGAACAAGTGAGTTGTGCTCTCTGCGCAAGCTCTTATTATCCATTCTTATTATTATTACATTTCAACACACATAAGAGTGATTGCTCTTAAAATACTAGCAGTAGAGATATCAATAAATAGTAAAAATTTCTACGAATACCAATTAAGAAAATTGGACATAATACTTTATTGTCTGGTTCTTTTGCACAACTGTAAATGTATGTTATAATGTTGACAATTTTCCTATATTTCTTATTATACATACAGTACATTACACTCTTCACAATGTTAGGCAAACAATAAAACTTTTATTCTATTTCATTCAATTAAATTTTTAAGCATTTTGTATGCTTACTTTTTTCTAAAGGGACTTGAACCCGCGACCAGTCCCTTACAGGGGGTATATTATATTATATTAATTAATTAGCGTTTTTGTAAATTCCACTGTCTGCACTGAATTAAGAGTCTTTTTCTTTGATGGTTGCCCGGATACATCGCATTTGCCCGATACTTATGTATTGAGTTCTAGACGTTTCCATAATTCTAACAGAGCATTGTATTAATGTATCGGAGAATTTCGAATATCTGGGACGTGTCTAGGTGGCTCAGTTGGTCAGAGCATTCCCCCTGTAAGCGACTTTTATTCTATTTATTTTCCAGGATATTGGAAACAGAAAAAAAAGTAATACGCCTTCCTTTCGAAGAAATAAAGGGCTTGTCCAATTTCTTCAATTATATTGATTCGGACGAACTTCTTGCGACTACTGAATTAGTATTTTTACCAACACTTGTTAGTAGTACGTCTATGGTATGTACTGAATTACCTAAAATGATATTTCACTACGAACTTTAGCATAGTTCTAAAATATAACATTCTAAAACTTTAACAATAAAACATCTTGATTATTCCAGAGAGACGATGAATTCGAGGTAAACCAAAAAAATTTATGTATAATACCGGGGATGGAAGGCCATCATGAGCGGTTCCGCGTTTTTTGTGAACGTCTTAAGTTGCCAGCACTCGTACTGCAACCCGGACTCGATCATCCGCATGAGACAGTGGTAGAAACAGCCCAGAGGTTTGCTGAGGTATGTACATATGGATACCAACTAGAAGCTTATGTCTCGATTCACAATACAATAGCCTTAAGGATTGTCCATCATCCAATAATTGCAAATAATATAGAACTTAGCTTTAGAAGAGATTTCGCCTCCTTGTGCCTTCCACTGATTCTATAATGGTACGTGTTTTGTGAACTTTTAGTGTTGTAGATGATTCTTATGATCCATCTAATCTTCTGCATTGGAATATTATATCCACCAATTATTAAACGATTAGGTTTTATTTTCTTATTTTGATCTGAATTTGACACAGGTAACTTTATAAAATATTATCCCTCTCGTCTTACATAACTATTATCTGCACAGGTTTTGCTGAAAAAGACTGGAATGACTGACACATTCTATCTGTTGGGCTACGAGAGTGGCATTGTTATAACATTGGAAGTGGCTGCTATTCTGGAAGATCACGGTCAGTAAAAGTATTTCTAATTTCACTGTTTGTCGGATAGTAACTGTATCATAATTTTTTTCTTTGTTTGTTTTTATCATAAGGCTACCTTATAATAATTATAATCTAGTCTAGATGCAAATTTGTAAATTAACCATGTTAAGAATGTGCTCATTGGTAATTTTATAATGGTCTCAATTGTAATGGAAATAAACTTTATTCTCGTGTTCCTCATGAGTAGCACTCACTGCACTCCGTAACACTAACTGCACTAATCCAATCCAATCAAGATATGAAGTAATCAATAACCATAAAGAAATAATAAATAATCATAATGAAGTTTATTTATATTTTCAGGATTATCCGGCAAAGTATTTTGTGTTGGATGTACACCAGAGGAGCTTGTGAACGAGGTTGAAGAACAACTGTCATCATTTGGGGATGAAGAGCGACTACAAGAGGGGGTGTTGCGGCACATGTACTCATTGATGACTGAAGGTGACTCTACAGTACTGGAAAATGCGTTACAAAACTCGACCACATGGTCTCAGAAATTAGATGTATGTATACGCACTCTTCTCGGCCGAGTGTCGCACTCGGCGCAGTATGCACGCTCGCTTATAGAATGTGCTGTGACACGCATCAACCAACAAAAGCAGCACTATAGCATCACACCACGACCGCTACGCTCTCAGGTGATTCTACTGCGCGCTGCGATAGGCCACGCACCACTACAACACACAGCACTGCAGAACATTTCAGAAAAACCCTTCGTCATCCACCAGCTTAACTCACCAATGGCACATATCATGACGGACTTGCGCTGTGCCGCGATCGTCAACGAACACTTGGACCCCGCCATACTCGAAAACTTTGCATCCAGAAATATCTGCGATACATATCTCTTGAATGCTAACTCATTTATGTGTGTAGAATAAGAAGTACAATAAATTGTAAATACTTATTTATACCCATAATATAATATTTTTTTTACTTAATCCTTTTTTTATTTCACCTGTCGTAGTTTTTTAATTGCTATTTTCCTAGTTTACTTTCACAAATTATTTACTATTCTCTTTTGGATAAACATTTCTAAGGTGGTCCAGGATTTACTTCAGATGAAGTCGGAACACGCGCATCGCGTTTGTGAGGGGGTGAGGTATGAAGTGCGGCGGGAGCATGCGCGGGGCAACCATCTTCCCCCCGCGCTTTGTGTTCGCGGACCATAAGGGTCACCGTACACTTGACCGGCTATCGGTATTGTCTTTTACGAATACCAATTTTTTTTTCATCAGTTGAAAACAGTTTGGCACTTGGTTGAGGAAAGTCGTGTCTACAGATATAATAATAACAAATAAAATTATTTGCTGAATCGTGACCTTGTTTCTACCACTGAAAACTGTGTCAAATGCGAAGTGTACAAAAGTGTAAAGTGAATTAGTGATAATGATCTGTAATTAGAGTAGACATTATCCCAGTACAATGGAAGGCAGTCCCTTCAATAGGGGTAATAGGACCACCCGCACGCCCCCTCCGACGCCCGCACCTGCTCCTCGCCCAAATGTTCATGAAATGGAGGTCGTCTCAACGCCAGAGATACAGAACTGGATGACATCAATTGAGCAGTGCCTTAATGAGGTATGTACCATCGCTTCAGAGGGTAAGCTGAACTCTGAGCAGAAGTTACGTGTTAGCACATTGTGCCGTAGAGTGGGAAGTGGCACCTCTCAAATGACAGTTCAATATCTGTCCCTTAAAATGAAAGCGATCCAAGCTAGCACAACTGTGCAGGCGCTGCAGGAACAGCTTGATCTATCTCGCAATCTACATGACCTAAAACAGACCATTGAAGAATCTTCCAGGCATGCATCTGGAACATCATTCGCCGATATGGTAAAAAAGGGTACCAACAACTACTTACCAAAAGCGAGCTTCAGTTCGGTGGCGATTTATCCCAATGATAAAGCCAAAACAAGTGAGGATACCAAGTCGCTGGTCCAAAAAATTATATGCCCTGAGCAAATGAAATTGCAGGTAAGAGGGCTGCGCAAAACAAAGAATGGTGGCGTTATCATCAGCACAGACACAAAGGGATACATCGAAAAATTGAAGAGATCAGCCCAGCTAACAAATTCAGGCCTTACTATTGATGACCAGCATAAAAGAAAACCGAGAGTAATAGTGATCGGGGTGCCAACTGTTATGCAAGAAAAGGAAGTATTTACCTGCTTGTACCACCAGAACCTAGGAGATAAGCTGCAGGATTATAGCCTTGAAACTTTCCTATCTTCAATCAGGCAAAGCCATAGGTCGGGTAAGAAGGAAGCAGAGACCTGCAACTACGTGATTGAAGTGCCTGCAAACATCCGCAAAGTCCTGATCACACAAGAAAGGGTATTTGTGAACTGGTCATCTTGTCCCGTTAGAGATTTTACGCTGGTTACACGATGCTATAAGTGCCAACAGTACGGGCATGCTGCAAAAACATGCAGGGAGGCGTCACACACCTGTGGACAGTGCGGAGAGTTGGGACACTCGGTGAAAGACTGCACAAAAAGGACGGAGGAAGCAAAATGCGCTACTTGCTCACGCTTCAAAAAGCCGAGCAATCATGCCACAGGCGCGACTGACTGCCCAGCAAAACTAATGGCTGAAAGAAGGTATATCAACTCAATTGATTATGAAGGCGCCTAAGAGCGCCGGTTACGTAGCTATTAACTGACCTTTCTTTGTTTCGTATAGTTTTAGTTAATTTTAGATTTATAATCTATAACAATGATTCAGAATATATTAAATGACCTAGATAACTTCTCGGTATCAGAGTCTAGGACGTGTGAGGCAGAAGAGTGCAAACAATATCTGACCTCGTACAGTAACCCATTAACCATTATCACACAAAACATACGTAGTATCTATAAGAATTTTGATAATTTTCTAACATTACAACATAGAATAAATATGAATCCTGATGTCATTGTATTAACGGAATGTAGGCTTGCTTTACCATATGACATACCACTAATACCGGGATATAATATGTACAGAAGTAATACAACATATAACCAGAACGATGGGGTAGTAGTTTATACAAAAAGTAGTATTAATGCAGTTATCGAGGAACCAAACATGCAAGAATGTAACAGGTTATTAATAAGAATAGGGTCAGAAATAGCGATACTAGCAATATATAGACCCCCCTGCTTTACAAATAAGTATAGGTTTATTGAATCATTAAATGACACCTTGACATACCTAGCTCCCTACAAATGCGTAGCATTAATCGGAGACATTAATATAAATATCCTGCAAGGACAACAAGACGTAAAGGAGGATGCCTTACATTACCTCAACCTCTGCTCATTTCATGGCTTATTGAATACTCACTCTTTTATCACGCGTCAAGCAAGTGGGTCTTGCCTTGACCACATCATGCTAAAATCGCACTATCCTGCACATGCACTTGTCATCAATTCTACTATAACCGATCATAATGCTGCCCTACTAATCCTGAGTTGCAAATTACCTAAGGTAGATAAAATTCGCATAGTATCTAAAATAAATATGTATAAACTCGAAGGCGATTTATGCGACATCGACTTTGACCCAGTTTACTATTCTGATGATCCGCAATTTTGTATGCAATACCTAATTGACAATGTAAAAAATGCAATACAGAAAAACACCAGTGTAACACGATTGTATAATAAAAAAATTAGCTTGAAACCTTGGATCATACCAGGTCTCATCCGATGTATGAAACACAGGGATCAACTCCACTTGAAATGTAGACGTGACCCTGATAATGTAACGTTACAGATAACATACAAAAGATATAGAAATTTTTGCAATGATCTGTTACGTAAAGTTAAAATAAGCCATGACAAATTAGAACTGGAAAAGGCAGGGACGAATAGTAAATTGATATGGCAACATATTAAGAATATAACATATACCACGAAGCAAAATGAATCGCCCTCAAGTTTATTGTGCGCCCATTCGTCACAGGTAACATCAGCTAACATAGTGAATAATTTCTTTTTAAATGTTGGTAAGCGTCTTGCGCAGCAAACTCAAGCACGCCTACAGTTCCCCACAAGCCCTCCTTTCCCTAGTAGAACTACGTTATCATCTTTTGTGCTATTAGACACCGACGAAGAGGAGGTTGAAAGGCTAATCATGAATTTAAAAGATGATTGTGTTATTGGTTGGGACTGCATATCAAATAAAATCATTAAAAAATTCAGGCATATACTAGTGCAACCATTAACTAATATCTTCCAGAAATGTCTATCGACAGGTGTTTTCCCTAAGTGCCTTAAAAAAGCTATGATAATCCCTGTGTATAAGTCTGGAAAGAAAGATCAGGTAACAAATTACAGGCCTATTTCCTTACTTCCTGCAATATCAAAAATACTAGAAAAAATTATAAATAATAGATTGATAAAATATTTGGAGGATAACTCGCTTTTATCAAACACCCAGTATGGTTTTAGAGCTAATAGGTCAACGGCTGACGTTGTACATCATCTGACTGATTATATAGCACAAGAGCTTGATAAGGGTAATCACACAATAGGAATCTTCCTGGACCTTGCCGAAGCTTATGATACGGTCTCTATTCCTAAGCTGTTAAGTAAGCTTGACAATATAGGAATAAGAGGAATGCAGCTGGATCTACTCAAAAGTTATTTAGAAGAGCGTACTCAATGTGTGAAGATCGGTAGTGTTATCAGTGAGGACCTTGAGAATACCTCATTTGGCATTCCCCAAGGTAGCATATTAGGAAGCACACTGTTCTTAATTTATATAAACGAACTGTGTAATATAAATCTAGAACACGGAATGATCATATCATACGCGGACGACACTGCCCTCCTTTTTTCTGCTGGGTCAGAACTAGAGGCGTATGGGCGTGCACAGCGTGGATTTAACATCGTAAACAAATGGCTTCAGTACAATTTACTAACACTAAATGCAGATAAATCTAAATATATTACATTCTCGATGCGCAAAAGATCGACTACGACCCGAAATGGCCCACTGCAAGCTCACTATTGTCAAGACCCTAATTACAGAGAAAGCAACTGTAACTGCCCAGATATAAAAATAACAGACAAAATAAAATACCTGGGCATTATAATAGATGAGAATCTTTCGTTTAAACAGCATAGTGAGGCACTAACTAAGCGACTTCGCAAGTTGATATTTGTGTTCAAAAAAATAAGATATATTACTGATTCAAAATTAATTAAACAAGTCTACTATGCCCTTTGTCAGTCAATACTAACATACTGCATAACATCATGGGGAGGAGGGAGTAAAGCATTGTTGTTGCCCATCGAGAGAGCTCAGAGAGCGATCCTCAAGGTAGCAACGTTCCGCTCTTTCCTATTTCCCACCAGTCTCCTATATAAATCTTGTGAAGTACTAACAGTCCGCCAGCTATTTATATTGAGCACAGTACTAAAACAGCATGCAGCACTTCCCTACAGCACTGAAGTCATTAATAAAAGACGGAAAGATATTGTATGCACTGAAAGAATTGCGATAAAACACGAATATACAGGCAAATTTTATTTATTCTTGGGACCGCTTCTGTATAATAGGATAAATGCTGTAAAAAACATTTATTCTTTTAACTATATCCATTGTAAGCAAGCTGTGAAGAAGGCCCTCCAAAATTTGTCCTACGATCAGACAGAGGAGTTAATTAATGTTTTAAAGTAAGTAGTGTTAAGTAGTATAAGCACAGAATAAATAGTAGTACAAGTAGTATAAGCGAGACATTGATTTAGCATTGCTTCGCTTTGCAACGTATTATTCTGCGTAAATTGTCATATCTGTAATATAAACTTGATTATTTTAAAATTACTATAAACGCACTTGACGCCTGAAGCACAGGACTACCTAGTTCAGGCGCACAGAACGTAATATATTTAAATACCTATATAAGACACCTAAGTATACACTCATAAATAAGTATATAGTTTATAGATATATATAAACATATATCTAAGGCATGCATATGCGCTAATTATAATTTAATAATGCATGTTAGATTAAGGAACTATGTAAATTTTATTGTACAATGTTTACTGGAATAAATTATTATTATTATTATTATTATTATTAAACATTGTTCTCTAAATTCATAAGTCATTGTTGTCTAAATCTATAGGAAAAGTAAGCTTTACAAATTGATTAAAAAATTAATTTAATTGAATTGGATAAGTTGACGTGAAATTGAGGGTCAACGTACATTTGTCTGGGTATCGATAATATCGGTGTTGTTTTGTATCGATTCCTCAATATGAGTAGAAGTGAAATGATCACCGTATATTCGTACGTACGTAGCAGCCTCTGTAGCGTGGTCGGGCGAGCGCCAGCTTACGATGCAGGAGGTTACGGGTACGATTCCCGCTGGGACCAAATGTTTGCGTGAACCACAGATATTTGTTTCTGGTCGGGGTGTGTTTCTATATGTATTAGAAGTATGCAATTTACAAAAGAAAAGTACTTTACAAAAGAAAAGTCATAATGGAATGAAATCAATTAGACCCTCTTCACACTATAAGAAAATTTCTTGTGTCTGATAAAAAATGTCTGATCAGATATTTCTTATAATGTGAATGCATCCAGGAAAAACTCTTGTCTTCCGCAATACGTCGAATGTCAGTTGAATCTCATTGATTCCCACCGGTCCTGGCTCCCACCAATTTTGTTTTAAAAACAATTTCATACAAACCAATGTAGGTACAGCGGACTACAAAAATCTAAGTTAAATATTTATTTTAATGCTTAAATTTCTTTTTTTTTTCTATAATAAAACGTAAAAAGAGAGTTCCAAAATAAAGTGACACTTATTAGATCTTTTTAAAAAGTTTAATTTATATAAAATAATAGTTAGTGATAGTAGATTGTTGCACTAAATATTCCTGGTTCCCGCCAGAAACGGTGGGAACCAGGAACAGTGGGAGTCAAGACAAGCCCTTCCCGAAGGATAGTTCAGTAGATGACGTTTCTTGATTAGAATTCTTGTGTCTTATTAGCCATCAGAAGGGAGGAGGAGATAATAATGTTTATTTTTTTGCGATGCCCACGAGGACCATACAGACAATGCTCATGGGCTCTTCGCCAGCACGAAGAGCGATGAGCACCTCCTGTAGCACGTCGACGGTGGCGGCCTCGATGACCGCGGCCTTGTCCGCGCTTGCGCTTGAAGCTGGAGGCTTCCGGGATGTTAACGACATCCTTTGCACCGCGCTGGGGGCTTCAGGTCGAGAGTTGGCTTTTACGGGAGCGACTGTCTCCGTGGTTTTTTCGGGTTTTTCTCCCTCAGCTTCAGGTTGGGTGGCCTTTTGCCTACGGTAACGGCTCCCCCGGCGTCTCCTGCGATTTCCCGCGGCTCTGCGGGGGTTGGGATCGTTCGCTGCAGACATCAGCGAGCCTCCAATTGTTTGTCCCCCTTCTGGGATGGGGTTTACCAGTGTCGGCCTCTCGGTTACAGGGGGCTGTCGGCGCGAACTGCTTCCTTTAATGGCTACTGTCCCAGCTTTCCTGTTCCGGCCCTCCCTCCGGAACACAAGACAGTTGATGTTGTTGGCGTGGTGAGGGCCACCGCAGTTGACGCAGGAGGCTGGCTCCTCCCTCAGTCGAGGGCACTGTGCCGCCCTGTGCTCGCCCCCGCATCGAACATACGTCAGAGTTTGGTGGCACGCATGGCTGCGGTACCGGAAGCTCTGGCATCGGTGGCACTGTGCGGGCTTCTTCTTACCTCGGCCTCGATGACGACTCCGGGAACATCGAGCATCGCCTTGACTGGTGGTAGAAATTTGATGATACAAATTTGTCACAAAATTCGGCCGGGTAGGTACCACCGTGCACGATTGCGAAAAACCCTCCATAGTAATCCAATTTCGGTTTGATTGCGTTCAGGGGTCAGCAAGTGCATAACAGGGGGATTGTGGTCGCAGCACTAGTGGGCCCGGTGGGTGCACGCGGTGCTGCGACCACAAGCCTCTTCTGATGAGGCCGTCAAGCTGAGTGCCACCATTGTTAACATGGTACGTGTATGTAATGGTAACCCTCTTTCCTGAGACTTTACCTTCAGCTTACCATCAGGCGAGGTGAAGTCAAATTGACCTGTCCTAAATATTAAAAAAAAAAACCCAGATGGCTGGAACGGTCGTGGGGGTTTTCTTCAGGACTGCATGCAGGATGCAGCCCGGTCGGTTTCCTTGAGCCCGAATATTGCGGACACATTCGGGCTCGCATCCGAAGCTCGTGAGTTCTTCCTACAGTTCCTCCGGGGTTGCGTCGCATGGGAGGCCTCTGATGGCTTCGCTTGGATTCGCTCCGTAGGCATGGCACAAAATTGTTTGGAACCAGGAACGGTGGAAATCAAGAACAATCCAAAACTTGTGGCAATCTACTGACATCTGACGTCTTGCGGAAGACAAGAATTTTTACACATTATAAGAAATATCTGATCAGACATTTCTTGTTGTCCACAAGAAATTTTCTTATAGTGTGAAGATGGTCTTGACATTCCCACTGATACTGAGAAAAAAAAGCGGCCAAGTGCGAGTCGGACTCGCCCATTAGGAACTCGCGCAAGTAACATAATAATGTTTTTTTATAATTTTTATATTTGAGTTGATTGAATGAAAGGTAAATTGCGGTTTGTGATTTATGACGTATTAAAAAAAAACTACTTACTAGATCTCGTTCAAACCAATTATCGGTGGAAGTTTACATGGTAATGTACATCATATATTTTTTTTAGTTTTATTATTCTCTTATTTTAGAAGTTACGATATTAGAAACCTCAATATCATTTTTGAAGACCTATCCATAGATACCATACATGTATGGGTTTGATGAAAAAAACATTTTTGAGTTTCAGTTCTAAGTATGGGGAACCCCGAAAATTTATTGCTTTTTTCTAATTTTGTATTAAAATCTTAATGCGGTTCACAGAATACATCTACTTACCAAGTTTCAACAGCATAGTTCTTATAGTTTCGGAAAAAAGTGGCTGTGATATACGGACGGACAGACAGACAGACATGACGAATCTATAAGGGTTCTGTTTTTTGCCATTTGGCAACGGAACCCTAAAAATGGTATCGATACAAGACAATGCCGATACCCGGTCAAGTGTACGGTGACCCGTATTAGCATTCATACTCATACTAAGAAAACAATAAATGGTATCGAGACAAGATAATGCCTATACCGGTACCCGGTCAAGTGTACGGTGACCTTGTATTATTTTCGATGTTCGTACAGAGTACAAACCTAAACAAACTTGTTGCTGAAGCTACAGGACTCTCCTGTAGCTTCAGCAACAAGTTTGTTTAGGTTTACGTCTTGAAGATATTCCGTAGAACTATGATCTTGTTTTCTGGCTTTGTTCAGGCAAAACGCCTGGTTAATTTATAGGAGCACCCTTTCTGATGACCGGGTTAACACCGACCAAATGCAGGAGTTTTATTAATTTTAGACATACCTCACAATTTGTAATTTTTATTAGAATATAGATCTGAATTGAACGTACAGCATCGCAGTTTTATTCCTTGAGTTTATTAATATTTTAAATACACCTGGAGCCCTCAACATGGTCCTAGCGAGCCCAATTTGAAGATATTGATTCGATTGACAAATTACTTCAATTATCAGCACTTTTATGAGGATTTGGTGAAAATCGGTGGATATTTCAACTACGCTGGGTGAGGTCATACAATTTTGCTGAGAACCTATTGAAGAAAAACCTCGTAGTTAATACATAATCGCACCCAACACTCTTTATTCAGGTAGTATATAAGTATTTAGGGTAAAACTGGATACATAAGGTTAGTACCGGTTCACGTTCATTTATACCAACCTATTAGAGATTATAAATTGTTTTTACAATATTAGACCGTATTTGTTATTCTTTGATTTATTAATTGTTGTAAAGAGTAGTTACTTATGTAAAATAACTGCATTATATTCCTTTACTAAATAGACAAAAGTTAACAAGCTACTATACGTGTCAAAACCATAGTCTCCTTAAATAGTTGAATAGGTCCGATCATACATTAGTATTACAATTTTGGTCAATATAATCAATTATTGTTCAAATAATATAACTAATATTCAATTAGTTAATTAAGTATTGATCGTTTATATTTTAAAACTGCACTATTTTTAAACTGTAGGTACACAACCTACAGTTTAAAAATATCAAGACAGGTTGCTGCATACGTGTAATAATTTTATATAATTAATAATAATAATAATAACCTGGCAACACTACGTCAACAAGGCCATTTTTATCTTGCTCTGTACCTAAATTCATTTTTTTCACGTTTTTAATAAATACACTACTACAATAAAAAGACCCAAATATATCATTTACCGTTTAATCAAGAAAATAAAATGTTTAAGTCTAATATTACACACAATACCAAAAAATCAAGAATATACGCTTCTGACAGCTAGTGTCAAACCCGGACTATGGAAAGATACAAGACAAACAAGATAAAATTATGTTGACCAGATCCAGGGCACGAGAAGCACAAATTACACCTCCGGACTCGTCGCCCAGCTCCGCCTCCCATCCCCGTGCAGCGGCATCTCCGACAACGGGTATTGCAGAGGCGTCGAGCTCTAGTTCAAGCGACGAGTTCTTCTCTCCGCCGACGTCGCCAATACCTGAACGTCGGCCGAGGAGAGGCCGGCCACCGAATGGCTTAGGACCCCGACGCCCACCGGCTTCGAATAGGGCCCCCGCTACCGGTGGTGATGTGCACCGCATGCGATGGACTAACTCCATAAATGAAAATGTCATGCGGGCATATTTTGTGGCTACAGAGGGAGGAATTAACCTCACTGCGTACCGTGTTCGTATGTTGCCTCTGTTTCAGGAACTTGAACCATCTATCAACGTTTCGGCACAACGCCTATCGGATCAGGTGCGGGCCATACAACGCTGTCGCTTGTTGGATGACGCCGTACTTGAGAGACTTCGCTCAGACGTGCAGTGTAGCCTCGTCACCCCTTCTTCGTCACGACCTGTGGGTCATACTAATACTAGTGAAACACCACAGGCTACCCCTGATGATGAAGTAACGGATGACGGATCTATAACCGTAAGTACTCAGTACAATGATAAATTAAGGAGCGCTTTGGAGCTTGCGATTCATGAATTTCGATCCACTTGTAGCAGTAACAGACCGCGGCTACCGCGTTTGCCTACGCATAGAAAAAACATAGCGCTAGTGTGTGCCCTAGACTCGATGTTACCACAATATTTCGAGTCCAGTGTCGATCTTACTGATACACATTCAATTCTGTATTGTGCGGCGGTCACGGTATGTCGAGTAGCTGGCGTGAAATTCTCAGGTACTGAGACAGCTACTCGACCTAAATCCACCGTGCCTGGCTGGCAATGCAGAATTGAGCGTCGTATCGCCGAGACTAGGGCACTCATTGGCAAGCTGTGCTGCTTCAGGTCTGGCAATACACGCCCGAGAGTAATGCGCTTTGTAACTCGAGCATTTTCAGGGACTAATGTTAGTCCTCGTGAATATTTGCTACGAGTCACAGAGCGCATTGACTTCCTGAAGCAGAAAGTTTATGCGTGGGCAAACCGTATACGACGTTACAAGAAGAGAGTGGATAGATACACCTTGAATCGTTCGTTCCAAAAAGATGAGAGGTGGGTTTATAGAAGATGGGAGCAACCTAATTCAGATGTGGCTAATATGTGCCGACCCAATGCTAAAGACACCAGTTCATTCTGGCGTAGCATTTGGTCGGTGCCTGTTAGTCATACAGAGGGTGAATGGATACGGGATGTCAGGCAGTCATGTGAGTCAATACAAGCAATGGAGCCAATAGTTATTAGTGAAAATGATGTCGCCAGTGCAGTCCGTTCGTTATCAAACTGGAAATCAGCGGGACCGGACGGACTGCACAATTTCTGGCTAAAATGGCTCCACAGCTCACATGCCTGTTTGGCATCACAGTTCCAGTCATCACTCGAATCAGGATCGCTCCCAGCTTTTATGACTACAGGCATAACCCACCTACTCTACAAATCAGGTAGTACCACGGACCCCAAAAATTATAGACCAATTACCTGTTTACCAACAATATATAAACTTCTTACATCCATTCTGACAGCTAAATTGTCAGCTCACATAGAGAGTAACTCTATAATGTCTATCTCTCAGAATGGATGTAGAAGTGGGGCACGTGGTACGAAGGAGCTCCTTATTTTTGATATGGCCATTAGCCAACAGGTCCGCCGTAACCGAAAGAATCTGACGACATGCTGGATTGACTACAAGAAAGCCTACGATTCCGTGCCACATACATGGCTGTTGAGGGTGCTGGAGTTGTATAAAATTGATACAACTCTATGCACCTTCTTAAAGGAATGTATGAGGCAATGGAGGACGGTTCTTCTTTCTCCAGGGTGTGGTCAGGTCCTGGGGGATGGTGTACCGATAAAGATCGAGAGGGGTATATTCCAGGGTGATAGCCTGAGTCCGTTATGGTTTTGCCTAGCACTGAATCCTCTCAGTACAATACTGGAGAATTCAGGACTAGGCTATCAGTTGCGGAGAGGAGGTCAAGTTATATCCCATCTTCTTTACATGGATGACTTGAAATTATTTGCCCCCACCGACTCCCAGCTGGTAGAATTACTTAAGGTAACTGAAGCCTTTAGTAATTCTATCAGAATGGAGTTTGGTGTAGACAAATGTGCAGTCATGCATGTTAAGAAGGGTGGGGTTGTGGAATCTGAAAGAATTGAACTTTCAGATTCTACACAACTGAAATCTCTCTCGGCAACTGAAACCTATAAATATCTTGGTATGTCACAAGCGCTAGGTATTACTGAGACTGCCATGAAACAGACGTTGCGGGATCGTTTCTTTGGGCGCCTGAAAAAAGTACTTCAGAGTCTTTTATCGGGCGGTAACAAAGTGCGAGCCTACAACGGCTGGGTCATGCCAGTCTTAGTATACTCCTTTGGCATACTAAGATGGACTCAGACCGAATTAGATGCCCTGGATAGGAAAGTCCGTACGTTGCTAACTGCTAATCGTATGCACCACCCACGCTCGTCAGTAATGAGGTTGTATATCCCACGGAAATGTGGGGGTCGTGGTTTTTTAAACGCCAAGACTCTCCACAACCGTGAGATATGCAACCTTAGGGAATATTTCCTACACGTTGACGTGGGTGTGCACCGAGATGTAGTGGCAATAGACAACGGACTAACCCCTCTCGCTCTGGCAAAAGAGAACTGGCACAAACCGGTAATACTTAGCATCGCTGATCGCAAGGAAATATGGAAGAGCAAAGAGCTGCATGGACGTTTTTATCGGGCCTTAAATGGGCCCGACGTAGATATAAAAGCATCAGTGTTCTGGCTACGCTTCGGTGATCTCTTTGGAGAAACCGAAGGTTTTGTCTGTGCAATTACAGATGAAGTTGTCATGACGAATAATTATCGGAGGTATATCCTTAAGGACGGCACGATTGACATATGTCGGGCGTGTCACCGTCCCGGAGAATCCCTAAGACATATTATCTCTGGTTGTTCTCGTCTTGCCAACGGAGAATATTTGCATAGACACAACCAAGTGGCCAGAATCGTTCATCAACAACTTGCTCTAAAGTATGATCTTGTAGATTCGGAGGTACCGTATTACAGGTATGTGCCCGACCCAGTTCTTGAAAATGGTCGTGTCACGTTGTACTGGGATCGATCAATCATCACTGACAGGACTATTGTAGCCAATAAGCCTGATATAGTGGTGATTGATCGATCAGAGCGTCTCGCAATAATTGTTGACATCACCATCCCCCATGATGACAATCTCGTGAAAGCCGAAAAAGACAAACAAATAAAATATTTGGACTTGGCTCACGAGATTGTCGACATGTGGGATGTGGATTCAGCAATTATTGTTCCGATAGTCGTATCGGTTCACGGACTGATTGCCAAGAGCCTCGATAAACATCTCCAGAGGCTCGCGTTAGGCAGTTGGGTCAAGGGCTTGATGCAGAAGGCACTGCTCCTCGATACGGCACGTATTGTGAGGAGGTTCCTCTCCCTGGAGCCCTAACCACCGGTAGCTTGGTCCCTGTACCCGATGCCGGTGGGCCACTATTTTTTATATTTTTAAATATATTTGTTTTTTATTTATATAGAATGTATTTAAAAATATAATTTATATGTATTTTAATTGTAATAAAGAGAATAATAATAATAATCTTTATTTGTCTGAATATGGTGGTACAATACAGGTCTTATATTAAAGGGTAGGTTCAGCATATTCTACCATTACTGGTGTACAAATTTTTTAAGCACATG